>CM026402.1:64892656-64932063 GCA_014843695.1 Archivesica marissinica
CTACAAACCTGCCACATGAAATTTCCTACAGACATGGACTACAAACATGCCATATGAAACATCCTACAGACACGGACATACAAACATGACACATGAAACATCCTACAGACACGGACTACAAACCTGCCACATGAAACATCCTACAGACACGGACTACAAACATGCCACATGAAACATCCTACAGACACGGACTACAAACATGCCACATGAAACCTCCTACAGACACGGACATACACAACCCGCCACATGAAACATCCTACAGACACGCAAATACAAACCTGCCACATGAAACATCCTACAGACACGGACTACAAACCTGCCACATGAAACATCCTACAGACACGGACTACAAACCTGCCACATGAAACATCCTACATACACGGACTACAAACATGCCACATGAAACATCATACAGACACGGACTAAAACATGCCACATGAAACCTCCTACAGACACGGACTACAAACATGCCACATGACACCTCCTACAGACACGGACATACAAACATGCCACATGAAACATACTACAGACACGGACTACAAACATGCCACATGAAACATCCTACCGACACGGACTAAAACATGCCACTGAAACCTCATACAGACACGTATTATAAACATGCCACATGAAAAATCCTACAGACACGGACATACAAATATGCCACATGAAACCTCCTACAGACAAGCACATACAAACATGCCAAATGAAACCTCCTACAGACACGCACATACAAACTTGCTACATGAAACCTCCTACAGACACGGACTAAAACATGCCACATGAAACCTCCTAGAGACACGGACTACAAACCTGCCAAATGAAACACCCTACACACACGGACAACAAACCTGCCACATGAAACATTCTACATACACGGACTAAAACATGCCACATGAAACCTCCTACAGACACGGACGAAGCCATGCCACATGAAACCTCCTACAGACACGGACTAAAACATGCCACATGAAACCTCCTACAGACACGGATATACAAACATGCCACATGAAACCTCATACAGACACGCACATACAAACATGCCCATGAAACCTCCTACAGACACGCATATACAAACCTACCACATGAAACATCCTACAGACACGGACATACAAACCTGCCACATGAAACATCCTACAGACACGCACATACAAACATGCCACATGAAACATCCTACAGACACGGACTACAAACCTGCCACATGAAACATCCTACAGACACGGACTAAAACATGCCACATGAAACCTCCTACAGACACGGACTACAAACATGCCACATGAAACCTCCTACAGACACGGACATACAAACATGCCACATGAAACATCCTACAGACACGGACACAAACATGCCACATGAAACATCCTACAGACACGGACTAAAACATGCCACGTGAAACCTCCTACAGACACTGACTACAAACATGCCACATGAAACATCCTACAGACACGGACTAAAACATGCCACATGAAACATCCTACAGACACTGATTACAAACCTGCCACTTGAAACATCCTACAGAAACGGACTAAAACCAGCCACATGAAACCTCCTACAGACACGGATTACAAACCTGACACATGAAACCTCCTACAGACACGGACATACAAACATGCCACATGAAACCTCCTACAGACACGGACATACACACCAGCCACATGAAACATCCTACAGACAAGCACATACAAACATGCCACATGAATCATCCTACATACACGCAAATACAAACCTGCCACATGAAACCTCCTACAGACACGGACTACAAACCTGCCACCTGAAACATCATACAGACACGGAGTACAAACCTGCCATATGAAACATCCTACAGACACGGACTACAAACCTGCCACATGAAACATCCTACAGACACGGACTACAAACATGCCACATGAAACCTCCTACAGACACGGACTACAAACCTGCCACATGAAATTTCCTACAGACATGGACTACAAACATGCCATATGAAACATCTTACTGACACTGACATACAAACATGACACATGAAACATCCTACAGACACGGACTACAAACCTGCCACATGAAACATCCTACAGACACGGACTACAAACCTGCCACATGAAACATCATACAGACATGGACATACAAACATGCCTCATGAAACCCCCCCAGACACGGACATACACACCTGCCACATGAAACATCCTACAGACACACAAATACAAACCTGCCACATGAAACATTCTACAGACACGGACTACAAACCTGCCACATGAAACATCCTACAGACACGGACTACAAACCTGCCACATGAAACATCCTACATACACGGACTACAAACATGCCACATGAAACATCATACAGACACGGACTAAAACATGCCACATGAAACCTCCTACAGACACGGACTACAAACATGCCACATGACACCTCCTACAGACACGGACATACAAACATGCCACATGAAACATACTACAGACACGGACTACAAACATGCCACATGAAACATCCTACCGACACGGACTAAAACATGCCACTGAAACCTCATACAGACACGTATTATAAACATGCCACATGAAAAATCCTACAGACACGGACATACAAATATGCCACATGAAACCTCCTACAGACAAGCACATACAAACATGCCAAATGAAACCTCCTACAGACACGCACATACAAACTTGCTACATGAAACCTCCTACAGACACGGACTAAAACATGCCACATGAAACCTCCTAGAGACACGGACTACAAACCTGCCAAATGAAACACCCTACACACACGGACAACAAACCTGCCACATGAAACATTCTACATACACGGACTAAAACATGCCACATGAAACCTCCTACAGACACGGACGAAGCCATGCCACATGAAACCTCCTACAGACACGGACTAAAACATGCCACATGAAACCTCCTACAGACACGGAACTACAAACATGCCACAGGAAACCAACACCACCACAACAAATGCATGAAACCCCTACAGACACGCATATACAAAACTACCACATGAAACATCCTACAGACACGGACATACAAACCTGCCACATGAAACATCCTACAGACACGGACATACAAACATGCCACATGAAACATCCTACAGACACGGACTACAAACCTGCCACATGAAACATCCTACAGACACGGACTACAAACATGCCACATGAAACCTCCTACAGACACGGACTACAAACCTGCCACATGAAACATCCTACAGACACGGACATACAAACATGCCACATGAAACATCCTACAGACACGGACTACAAACATGCCACATGAAACATCCTACAGACACGGACTACAAACATGCCACATGAAACCTCCTACAGACACTGACTACAAACATGCCACATGAAACATCCTACAGACACGGACTAAAACATGCCACATGAAACCTCCTACAGACACGGATTACAAACCTGCCACATGAAACCTCCTACAGAAACGGACTAAAACATGCCACATGAAACCTCCTACAGACACGGATTACAAACCTGCCACATGAAACCTCCTACAGACACGGACATACAAACATGCCACATGAAACCTCCTACAGACACGGACATACACACCAGCCACATGAAACATCCTACAGACACGCACATACAAACATGCCACATGAAACATCCTACAGACACGCAAATACAAACCTGCCACATGAAACCTCCTACAGACACGGACTACAAACCTGCCACATGAAACATCCTACAGACACGGACTACAAACATGCCACATGAAACATCCTACAGACACGGACTACAAACATGCCACATGAAACCTCCTACAGACACGGACTACAAACATGCCACATGAAACCTCCTACAGACACGGACTACAAACCTGCCACATGAAACATCCTACAGACATGGACTACAAACATGCCACATGAAACATCCTACAGACACGGACTACAAACATGCCACATGAAACATCCTACAGACACGGACTACAAACCTGCCACATGAAACATCCTACAGACACGGACTACAAACCTGCCACATGAAACATCATACAGACACGGACTACAAACATGCCACATGAAACATCATACAGACACGGACTAAAACATGCCACATGAAACCTCCTACAGACACGGACTACAAACATGCCACATGAAAACCTCCTACAGACAGGGACATACAAACATGCCACATGAAACATCCTACAGACACGGAATACAAACATGCCACATGAAACATCCTACAGACACGGACTAAAACATGCCACATGAAACCTCCTACAGACACGGACTAAAACATGCCACATGAAACATACTACAGACACGGACTACAAAACTGCCATATGAAACATCCTACACACACGGACTACAAACCTGCCACATGACACATCCTACAGACACGGACTACAAACATGCCACATGAAACATCCTACAGAAACGGACTAAAACCTGCCACATGTAACCTCCTACAGACACGGATTACAAACCTGCCACATAAAACCTCCTACAGACACGGATATACAAACATGCCACATGAAACCTCCTACAGACACGGACATAAACACCAGCCACATGAAACATCCTACAGACAAGCACATGCAAATATGCCACATGAATCATCCTACAGACACGCACATACAAACCTGTCACATGAAACCTTCTACAGACACGGACTACAAACCTGCCACCTGAAACATCCTACAGACACGGACTACAAACCTGCAACATGAAACATCCTACAGACACGGACTAAAACATGCCACATGAAACATTCTACAGACACGGACTAAAACATGCCACATGAAACATACTACAGACACGGACTACAAACCTGCCATATGAAACATCGTACAGACACGGACTACAAACCTGCCACATGGAACATCCTACAGACACGGACTACAAACATGCCACATGAAACCTCCTACAGACACGGACTACAAACCTGCCACATGAAATTTCCTACAGACACGGACTACAAACATGCCATATGAAACATCCTACAGACACGGACATACAAACATGACACATGAAACATCCTACAGACACGGACTACAAACATGCCACATGAAACATCATACAGACACGGACTACAAACCTGCCACATGAAACATCCTACAGACACGGACTACAAACATGCCACATGAAACATCATACAGACACGGACTAAAACATGCCACATGAAACCTCCTACAGACACGGACTACAAACATGCCACATGAAACCTCCTACAGACAGGGACATACAAACATGCCACATGAAACATCCTACAGACACGGACTACAAACATGCCACATGAAACATCCTACATACACAGACTAAAACATGCCACATGAAACATTCTACAGACACTGACTACAAACATACCACATGAAACATCCTGCAGACACGGACTAAAACATGCCACATGAAACATCCTACAGACACTGACTACAAACCTGCCACATGAAACCTCCTACAGACACGGACTAAAACCTGCCACATGAACCCTCCTACAGACACGGATTACAAACCTGCCACATGAAACCTCCTACAGACACGGACATACAAACCTGCCACATGAATCATACTATAGACACGGACTACAAACCTGCCACATGAAACATCCTACAGACACGGACATACAAACATGCCACATGAAACCTCCTACAGACACGGACATACACACCAGCCAAATGAAACATCATACAGACAGGAACATGCAAACATGCCACATGAATCATCCTACAGACACGCACATACAAACCTGCCACATGAAACATCCTACAGACACGGACTACAAACCTGCCACCTGAAAAATCCTACAGACACGGACTACAAACCTGCAACATGAAACATCCTAGAGACACGGACTAAAACATGCCACATGAAACCTCAAACGGACACGGACTAAAACATGCCACATGAAACATCCTACAGACACGGACTACAAACCTGCCATATGAAACATCCTACATACACGGACTACAAACCTGCCACATGAAACATCCTACAGACACGGAATACAAACATGCCACATGAAACCACCTACAGACACGGACTACAAACCTGCCACATGAAATTTCCTACAGACATGGACTAGAAACATGCCATATGAAACATCCTACAGACACGGACATACAAATATGACACATGAAACATCCTACAGACACGTACTACAAACATGCCACATGAAACATCCTACAGACACGGACTAAAACATGCCACATGAAACATCCTACAGACACGGACCACAAACCTGCCACATGAAACATCCTACAGACATGGACTAAAACATGCCACATGAAACATCTACAGACACGGACATACAAACATGCCACATGAAACCTCCTACAGACACGGACATAGACACCTGCCACATGAAGCATCCTACAGACACGCAAATACAAACCTGCCACAAGAAACATCCTACAGACACGGACTACAAACCTGCCACATGAAACATCCTACAGACACGGACTACAAACCTGCCACATGAAACATCCTACAGACACGGACTACAAACATGCCACATGAAACATCATACAGACACGGACTAAAACATGCCACATGAAACCTCCTACAGACACGGACTACAAACATGCCACATAAACCTCCTACAGACACGGACATACAAACATGCCACATGAAACATCCTACAGACACGGACTACAAACATGCCACATGAAACATCCTACAGACACGGACTAAAACATGCCACATGAAACCTCCTACAGACACGGATATACAAACATGCCACAGGAAACCTTCTACATACACGGACATACAAACCTGTCACATGAAACATCCTACAGACACGCACATACAAACATGCCACATGAAACCTCATACAGCCACGCACATACAAACATGCCCATGAAACCTCCTACAGACACGCACATACAAACCTGCCACATGAAACATCCTACAGACATGGACTACACACCTGCCACATGAAACATCCTACAGACACGGACTACAAACATGCCACATGAAACATCCTACAGACACGGACTACATACATGCCACATGAAACCTCCTACAGACACGGACTACAAACCTGCCAAATGAAACATCCTACATACACGGACTACAAACCTGCCACATGAAACATCCTACAGACACGGAATAAAACATGCCACATGAAACCTCCTACAGACACGGACTAAACCATGCCAAATGAAACATCCTACAGACACGGACCATAAACATGTCACATGAAACATCAAACAGACACGCACATACAAACCTGCCACATGAAACATCCTACAGACACGCACATACAAACATGCCACATGAAACATCCTACAGACACGGACATACAAATATGCCACATGAAACCTCCTACAGACACGCACATACATACAAACATGCCACATGAAACCTCCTAGAGACACGGACTACAAAACTCCCAAATGAATCATCCTACAGACACGAACTAAAACATGCCACATGAAACCTCCTACAGAAACGGACTAAACCTTGCCACATGAAATCTACTACAGACACGGACTAAAACATGCCACATGAAACCTCCTACAGACACGGACTAAAACATGCCACATGAAACCTCCTACAGACACGGACTAAAACATGCCACAAGAAACCTCCTACAGACACGCACATACAAACATGTCACATGAAACATCCTACAGATACGGACATACAAATATGCCACATGAAACCTCCTACAGACACGCACATACAAACATGCCAAATGAAACCTCCTACAGACACGCACATACAAACCTGCTACATGAAACCTCCTATAGACATGGACTAAAACATGCCACATGAAACCTCCTACAGACACGGACTACAAACCTGCCAAATGAAACACCCTACAGACACGGACTACAAACCTGCCACATGAAACATCCTACAGACACGGACTAAAACATTCCACATGAAACCTCCTACAGACACGGACTAAGCCATGCCACATGAAACCTCCTACAGACACGGACTAAAACATGCCACATGAAACCGCCTACAGACACGGATATACAAACATGCCACAGGAAACCTCCTACATACACGGACATACAAACCTGTCACATGAAACCTACTACAGACACGGACTTGCACACCAGCCACATAAAACATCCTACAGACAGGCACATACAAATATGCCACATGAATCATCCTACAGACACGCACATTCAAACCTGCCACAGGAAACCTCCTACAGACACGGACTACAAACCTGCCACCTGAAACATCCTACAGACACGGACTACAAACCTGCAAAATGAAACATCCTACAGACACGGACTAAAACATGCCACATGAAACCTCCTACAGACACGGACTAAGACATGCCACATGAAGCCTCCTACAGACACGGATATACAAACATGCCACATGAAACCTCCTACATACACGGAAATACAAACCTGTCACATGAAACATCCTACAGACACGCACATACAAACATGCCACATGAAACCTCATACAGCCACGCACATACAAACATGCCCATGAAACCTCTTACAGACACGCACATACAAACCTGCCACATGAAACATCCTACAGACACGGACTACAAACCTGCCACATGAAACATCCTACAGACACGGACTACAAACTTGCCAAATGAAACATCCTACAGACACGGACTACATACATGCCACATGAAACCTCCTACAGACACGGACTAAAACATACCACATGAAACCTCCTACAGACACGGATTATAAACCTGCCAAATGAAACATCCTACAGACACGGACTACAAACCTACCACATGAAACATCCTACAGACACGGACTAAAACATGCCACATGAAACCTCCAACAGACACGGACTAAACAATGCCAAATGAAACATCCTACAGACACGGACCATAAACATGCCACATGAAACATCCTACAGACACGCACATACAAACCTGCCACATGAAACATCCTACAGACACGCACATACAAACCTGCCACATGAAACATCCTACAAACACGCACATACAAACATGCCACATGAAACATCCTACAGACACGCACATACACACATGCCAAATGAAACCTCCTACAGACAAGCACATACAAACCTGCTACATGAAACCTCCTATAGACACGGAATAAAACTAAAACATGCCACATGAAACCTCGTACAGACACGGACTATAATCCTGCCAAAATGAAACACCCTACAGACACGGACTACAAACCTGCCACATGAAACATCCTACAGACACGGACTAAAACATTCCACATGAAACCTCCTACAGACACGGACTAAGCCATGCCACATGAAACCTCCTACAGACACGGACTAAAACATGCCACATGAAACCGCCTACAGACACGGATATACAAACATGCCACAGGAAACCTACTACATACACGGACATACAAACCTGTCACATGAAACATCCTACAGACACGCACATACAAACATGCCACATGAAACCTCATTCAGCCACGCACATAGAAACATGCCCATGAAACCTCCTACAGACACGCATATACAAACCTGCCACATGAAACATCCTACAGACACGGACTACAAACCAGCCACATGAAACATCCTATAGACACGGACTACAAACATGCCACATGAAACCTCCTACAGACACGGATATACAAACCTGCCACAAGAAACCTCCTACAGTCACGGACATACAAACCTGCCACATGAATCATACTATAGACACGGACTACAAACCTGCCACATGACACATCCTACAGACACGGACATACAAACATGCCACATGAAACCTCCTACAGACACGGATATACACACCTGCCACATGAAACATCCTACAGACAGGCACATACAAACATGCCACATGAAACATCCTACAGACAGGCACATACAAACCTGCCACATGAAACCTCCTACAGACACGGACTACAAACCTGCCACCTGAAACATCCTACATACACGGACTACAAACATGCCACATGAAACATCCTACAGACACGGACTAAAACCTGCCACATGAAACCTCCTACATACACGGATATACAAACATGCCACATGAAACCTCCTACATACACGGACATACAAACATGTCACATGAAACATCCTACTGACACGCACATACAAACATGCCACATGAAACCTCATACAGCCACGCACATACAAACATGCCCATGAAACCTCCTACAGACACGCACATACAAACCTGCCTCGTGAAACATCCTACAGACACGGACTACAAACCTGCAACATGAAACATCCTACAGACACGGACTTAAACATGCCACATGAAATCTCCTACAGACACGGATTACAAACCTGCCAAATGAAACACCCTACAGACACGGACTACAAACATGCCACATGAAACATCCTACAGACACGGACTAAAACATGGCACATGAAACCTCCTACAGACACGGATATACAAACATGCCACATGAAACCTCCTACCGACACGGACTACAATCCTGCCAAATGAAACATCCTACAGACACGGACTACAATCCTGCCACATGAAACATCCTACAGACACGGACTAAAACATGCCACATGAAACCTCCTACAGACACGGACTAAACCATGCCAAATGAAACATCCTACAGACACGGATCATAAACATGCCACATGAAACATCCTACAGACACGCACATACAAACCTGCCACATGAAACATCCTACAGACACGCACATACAAACATGCCACATGAAACATCCTACAGACACGGACATACAAATATGCAACATGAAACCTCCTACAGACACGCACATACATACAAACATGCCACATGAAACCTCCTACAGACAGGCACATACAAACCTGCCACATGAAAACTCCTACAGACACGTACTAAAACATGCCACATGAATCCTCCTACAGACACGGACTACAAACCTGCCAAATTAAACATCCTACAGGCAAGGACTACAAACCTGCCACATGAAACATCCTACAGACACGGACTAAAACATGCCACATGAAACCTCCTACATAAACGGACTAAACCATGCCACATGAAATCTACTACAGACACGGACTAAAACATGCCACATGAAACCTCCTACAGACACGAACTAAACCATGCCACATGAAATCTCCTACAGACACAGACTAAAACATGCCACATGAAACCTCATACAGACACGGATTATAAACATGCCACATGAAACCTCCTACAGACACGGACCAAACCATGCCACATGAAACATCCTACAGACACGGACTAAAACCTGCCACATGAAACCTACTACAGACATGGACAACAAACGTGCCACATGAAACCTCCTACAGACACGCACATACAAACATGCCACATGAAACATCCTACAGACACGGACATACAAATATGCCACATGAAACCTCCTACAGACACGCACATACAAACATGCCAAATGAAACCTCCTACAGACACGCACATACAAACCTGCTACATGAAACCTCCTACAGACACGGAAGAAAACATGCCACATGAAACCTCCTAGAGACACAGACTACAAACCTGCCAAATAAAACATCCTACAGACACGGACTACAAACCTGCCACATGAAACATCCTACAGACACGGACTAAAACATGCCAGATGAAACCACCTACAGATAGGTACTAAGCCATGCCACATGAAACCTCCTACAGACACGGACTAAAACATGCCACATGAAACCTCCTACAGACACGGATATACAAACATGCCACAGGAAACCTCCTACATACACGGACATACAAACCTGTCACATGAAACATCCTACAGATACGCACATACAAACATGCCACATGAAACCGCATACAGCCACGCACATACAAACATGCCCATGAAACCTCCTACAGACACGCATATACAAACCTGCCACATGAAACATCCTACAGACAAGGACTACAAACCTGCCACATGAAACATCCTACAGACACGGACTACAAACATGCCACATGAAACATCCTACAGACACGGACTACATACATGCCACATGAAACCTCCTACAAACACCGACCAAACCATGCCACATGAAACCTCCTACAGACACGGACTAAAACATGCCACATGAAATCTCCTACAGACACGGATTACAAACCTGCCAAATGAAACACCCTACAGACACGGACTACAAACATGCCACATGAAACATCCTACAGACACGGACTAAAACATGGCACATGAAACCTCCTACAGACACGGATATACAAACATGCCACATGAAACCTCCTACAGACACGGACTACAATCCTGCCAAATGAAACATCCTACAGACACGGACTACAATCCTGCCACATGAAACATCCTACAGACACGGACTAAAACATGCCACATGAAACCTCCTACAGACACGGACTAAACCATGCCAAATGAAACATCCTACAGACACGGATCATAAACATGCCACATGAAACATCCTACAGACACGCACATACAAACCTGCCACATGAAACATCCTACAGACACGCACATACAAACATGCCACATGAAACATCCTACAGACACGGACATACAAATATGCAACATGAAACCTCCTACAGACACGCACATACATACAAACATGCCACATGAAACCTCCTACAGACAGGCACATACAAACCTGCCACATGAAAACTCCTACAGACACGGACTAAAACATGCCACATGAATCCTCCTACAGACACGGACTACAAACCTGCCAAATTAAACATCCTACAGGCAAGGACTACAAACCTGCCACATGAAACATCCTACAGACACGGACTAAAACATGCCACATGAAACCTCCTACATAAACGGACTAAACCATGCCACATGAAATCTACTACAGACACGGACTAAAACATGCCACATGAAACCTCCTACAGACACGAACTAAACCATGCCACATGAAATCTCCTACAGACACAGACTAAAACATGCCACATGAAACCTCATACAGACACGGATTATAAACATGCCACATGAAACCTCCTACAGACACGGACCAAACCATGCCACATGAAACATCCTACAGACACGGACTAAAACCTGCCACATGAAACCTACTACAGACATGGACAACAAACGTGCCACATGAAACCTCCTACAGACACGCACATACAAACATGCCACATGAAACATCCTACAGACACGGACATACAAATATGCCACATGAAACCTCCTACAGACACGCACATACAAACATGCCAAATGAAACCTCCTACAGACACGCACATACAAACCTGCTACATGAAACCTCCTACAGACACGGAAGAAAACATGCCACATGAAACCTCCTAGAGACACAGACTACAAACCTGCCAAATAAAACATCCTACAGACACGGACTACAAACCTGCCACATGAAACATCCTACAGACACGGACTAAAACATGCCAGATGAAACCACCTACAGATAGGTACTAAGCCATGCCACATGAAACCTCCTACAGACACGGACTAAAACATGCCACATGAAACCTCCTACAGACACGGATATACAAACATGCCACAGGAAACCTCCTACATACACGGACATACAAACCTGTCACATGAAACATCCTACAGATACGCACATACAAACATGCCACATGAAACCGCATACAGCCACGCACATACAAACATGCCCATGAAACCTCCTACAGACACGCATATACAAACCTGCCACATGAAACATCCTACAGACAAGGACTACAAACCTGCCACATGAAACATCCTACAGACACGGACTACAAACATGCCACATGAAACATCCTACAGACACGGACTACATACATGCCACATGAAACCTCCTACAAACACCGACCAAACCATGCCACATGAAACCTCCTAAAGACACGGACTAAAACATGCCACATGAAATCTCCTACAGACACGGATTACAAACCTGCCAAATGAAACACCCTACAGACACGGACTACAAACATGCCACATGAAACATCCTACAGACACGGACTAAAACATGGCACATGAAACCTCCTACAGACACGGATATACAAACATGCCACATGAAACCTCCTACAGACACGGACTACAATCCTGCCAAATGAAACATCCTACAGACACGGACTAAAACATGCCACATGAAACCTCCTACAGACACGGACTAAACCATGCCAAATGAAACATCCTACAGACACGGATCATAAACATGCCACATGAAACATCCTACAGACACGCACATACAAACCTGCCACATGAAACATCCTACAGACACGCACATACAAACATGCCACATGAAACATCCTACAGACACGGACATACAAATATGCAACATGAAACCTCCTACAGACACGCACATACATACAAACATGCCACATGAAACCTCCTACAGACAGGCACATACAAACCTGCCACATGAAAACTCCTACAGACACGGACTAAAACATGCCACATGAATCCTCCTACAGACACGGACTACAAACCTGCCAAATTAAACATCCTACAGGCACGGACTACAAACCTGCCACATGAAACATCCTACAGACACGGACTAAAACATGCCACATGAAACCTCCTACATAAACGGACTAAACCATGCCACATGAAATCTACTACAGACACGGACTAAAACATGCCACATGAAACCTCCTACAGACACGAACTAAACCATGCCACATGAAATCTCCTACAGACACAGACTAAAACATGCCACATGAAACCTCATACAGACACGGATTATAAACATGCCACATGAAACCTCCTACAGACACGGACCAAACCATGCCACATGAAACATCCTACAGACACGGACTAAAACCTGCCACATGAAACCTACTACAGACATGGACAACAAACGTGCCACATGAAACCTCCTACAGACACGCACATACAAACATGCCACATGAAACATCCTACAGACACGGACATACAAATATGCCACATGAAACCTCCTACAGACACGCACATACAAACATGCCAAATGAAACCTCCTACAGACACAGACTACAAACCTGCCAAATAAAACATCCTACAGACACGGACTACAAACCTGCCACATAAAACATCATATAGACACGGACTAAAACATGCCACATGAATCCTCCTACAGACACGGACTAAATACATGCCACATGAAACATCCTACAGACACGGACTATAAACATGCCACATGAAACATCCTACAGACACGGACATACAAACATGCCACATGAAACATCCTACAGTCACGGACTACAAACCTGCCACATGAAACATCCTACAGACATGGACTACAAACTTGCCACATGAAACATCCTACAGACACTGACTAAAACATGCCACATGAAACCTCCTACAGACACGGATATACAAACATGCCACATGAAACCTCTTACATACACGGACATACAAACCTGTCACATGAAACATCCTACAGACACGCACATACAAACATGCCACATGAAACATCCTACAAACACGGACTACAAACCTGCCATATGAAACATCCTACCGACACGGACTACAAACCTGCAACATGAAATTTCCTACAGACATGGACTACAAACATGCCATAAGAAACATCCTACAGACACGGACATACAAACATGACACATGAAACATCCTACAGACACGTACTACAAACATGCCACATGACACATCATACAGACACGGACTAAAACATGCCACATGAAACATCCTACAGACACGGACTACAAACCTGCCACATGAAACATCCTACAGACATTGACTAAAACATGCCAAATGAAACATCTACAGACACGGACATACAATAATGCCACATGAAACCTCCTACAGACACGGACATAGACACCTGCCACATGAAACATCCTAAATACACTCAAATACAAACCTTCCACATGAAACATCCTACAGACACGGACTACAAACCTGCAACATGAAACATCCTACAGACACGGACTAAAACATGCCACATGAAACCTCCTACAGACACGGACTAAAACATGCCACATGAAACATACTACAGACACGGACTACAAACATGCCACATGAAACCTCCGAACAGACACGGACTACAAACCTGCCACATGAAATTTCCTACGGACATGGACTACAAACATGCCATATGAAACATCCTGCAGACACGGACATACAAACATGACACAGGAAACATCCTACAGACACGGAGAACAAACCTGCCACATGAAACATCCTACAGACACGTACTACAAACCTGCCACATGAAACATCCTACAGACACGACACGACTAACATGCCACATGAAACATCATACAGACACGGACTTAAACATGCCACATGAAACCTCCTACAGACACGGACATACAAACATGCCATATGAAACATCCTACAGACACGGACTACAAACATGCCACATGAAACATCCTACAGACACGGACTAAAACATGCCACATGAAACATTCTACAGACACTGACTACAAACATGCCACATGAAACATCCTGCAGACACGGACTAAAACATGCCACATGAAACATCCTACAGACACTGACTACAAACCTGCCACATGAAACCTCCTTCAGACACAGACTAAAACCTGCCACATGAAACCTCCTACAGACACGGATTACAAACCTGCCACATGAAACCTCCTACAAACACGGACATACAAACCTGCCACATGAATCATACTATAGACACGGACTACAAACCTGCCACATGAAACATCCTACAGACACGGACATACAAACATGCCACATGAAACCTCCTACAGAAACGGACATACAAACCTGCCACATGAAACATCCTACAGACACGGACTACAAACCTGCCACCTGAAATATCCTACAGACACGGACTACAAACCTGCAACATGAAATATCCTACAGACACGGACTACAAACCTGCCACATGAAACATCCTACAGACACGCACATACAAACATGTCACATGAAAACTCCTACAGATACGCACATACAAACCTGCCACATGAAACCTCCTACAGACACGGACTAAAACATGCCAAAAGAACCCTCCTACAGACACGGACTGCAAACTTGCCAAATGAAACATCCTAAAGAAACGAACTACAAACATGCCACATGAAACATCCTACAGACATGGACTAAAACATGCCACATGAAACCTCCTACAGAAACGGACTAAACCATGCCACATGAAATCTACTACAGACACGAACATACAAACATGACACATGAAACATCCTACAGACACGGACTACAAACATGCCACATGAAACATCCTACAGACACGGACTAAAACATGCCACATGAAACCTTCTACAGACACTGACTACAAACATGCCACATGAAACATCCTGCAGACACGGACTAAAACATGCGACATGATACATCCTACAGACATGACTACAAACCTGCCACATGAAACCTCCTACAGAAACGGATTAAAACCTGCCACATGATACCTCCTACAGACACGGATTACAAACCTGCCACATGAAACCTCCTACAGACACGGACATACAAATCTGCCACATGAAAAATACTATAGACACGGACTACAAACCTGCCACATGAAACATCCTACAGACAGGCACATACAAACCTGCCACATAAAACCTCTTACAGACACGGACTACAAACCTGCCACCTGAAACATCCTGCAGACACGGACTACAAACCTGCAACATGAAACATCCTACAGACACGGACTAAAACATGCCACATGAAAAATACTACAGACACGGACTACAAACCTGCCATATGAAACATCCTACAGACACGGACTACAAACCTGCCACATGAAACCTCCTACAGACACGGACTACAAACATGCCACATGAAACCTCCTACAGACACGGACTACAAACCTGCCACATGAAATTTCCTACAGACATGGACTACAAACATGCCACATGAAACATCCTACAGACACGGACTACAAACCTGCCACATGAAATTTCCTACAGACATGGACTACAAACATGCCACATGAAACATCCTACAGACACAGACATACAAACATGACACATGAAACATCCTACAGACACGCACATACAAACATGCCACATGAAACATCCTACAGACACGGACTACAAACATGCCACATGAAACATCCTACAGACACGGACTAAAACATGCCACATGAAACCTTCTACAGACACTGACTACAAACATGCCACATGAAACATCCTACAGACACGGACTAAAACATGCCACATGAAACATCCTACAGACACTGACTACAAACCTGCCACATGAAACCTCCTACAGACACGGACTAAAACCTGTCACATGAAACCTCCTACAGACACGGATTACAAACCTGCCACATGAAACCTCCTACAGACACGGACATACAAAAATGCCACATGAATCATACTATAGACACGGACTACAAACCTGCCACATGAAACATCCTACAGACACGGACATACAAACATGAAACCTCCTACAGACACGGACATACACACCAGCCACATGAAACATCCTACAGACAGGCACATACAAACATGCCACATGAATCATCCTACAGACACGCACATACAAACCTGCCACATGACACATCCTACAGACACGGAATACAAACCTGCCACCTGAAACATCCTACAGACACGGACTACAAACCTGCCAAATGAAACATCCTACAGACACGGACCAAAACATGCCACATGAAACATCCTACAGACACGGACTAAAACATGCCACATGAAAGCTCCTACAGACACGGATTAACCATACCAAATGAAACATCCTACAGGCACGGATTATAAACATGCCACATGAAACATCCTACAGACACACACATACAAACATGCCACATGAAACATCCTACAGACACGGATATACAAATATGCCACATTAAACCTCCTACAGACACGCACATACATACAAATATGCCACATGAAACCTCCTACAGATACGCACATACAAACCTGCCACATGAAACCTCCTACAGACACGGACTAAAACATGCCACATGAACCCTCCTACAGACACGGATTACAAACCTGCTAAATGAAACATCCTACAGACAAGGACTACAAATCTGCCACATGAAACATCCTACAGAAACGGACTAAAACATGCCACATGAAACCTCCTACAGAAACGGACTAAACCATGCCACATGAAATCTACTACAGACACGGACTAAAACATGCCTCATGAAACATCCTACAGACACGGACTAAAACATGCCACATGAAACATCTACAGACATGGACATACAAACATGCCACATGAAACCTCCTACAGACACGGACATAAACACCTGCCACATGAAACATCCTACAGACACGCAAATACAAACCTGCCACATAAAACATCCTACAGACACGGACTACAAACCTGCCACATGAAACATCCTACAGACACGGACTACAAACCTGCCACATGAAACATCCTACATACACGGACTACAAACATGCCACATGAAACATCATACAGACACGGACTAAAACATGCCACATGACACCTCCTACAGACATGGACTAAAACATACCACATGAAACCTCCTACAGACACGGACTACAATACTGCCAAATGAAACATTCTACAGACGCGGACTACAATCCTGCCACATGAAACATCCTACAGACACGGACTAAAACATGCCACATGAAACCTCCTACAGACACGGACTAAACCATGCCAAATGAAACATCCTACAGACAAGGATCATAAACTTGCCACAAGAAACATCCTACAGACACGGACATACAAATATGCCACATGAAACCTCCTACAGACACGCACATACATACAAACATGCCACATGAAACCTCCTACAGACACGCACATACAAACCTGCCACATGAAAACTCCTACAGACACGGAATACAAACCTGCCAAATGAAACATCCTACAGGCACGGACTACAAACCTGCCACATGAAACATCCTACAGACACGGACTAAAACATGCCACATGAAACCTCCTACATAAACGGACTAAACCATGACACATGAACTCTTCTACAGACACGGACTAAAACATGCCACATGAAACCTCCTACAGACACGGACTAAACAATGCCACATGAAATCTCCTACAGACACGGACCAAACCATGCCACATGAAACCTCCTACAGACACAGACTAAAACATGCCACATGAAACCTCCTACATAATCGGACTAAACCATGCCACATGAAATCTACTACAGACACGGACTAAAACATGCCACATGAAACCTCCTACAGACACGGACTAAACAATGCCACCTGAAACCTCATAGAGACACGTATTATAAACATGCCACATGAAACCTCCTACAGACACGGACCAAACCATGCCACATGAAACATCCTACAGACACGGACTAAAACCTGCCACATGAAACCTACTACAGACATGGACAACAAACGTGCCACATGAAACCTCATACAGACACGCACATACAAACATGCCACATGAAACATCCTACAGACACGGACATACAAATGTGCCACATGAAACCTCCTACAGACACGCACATACAATCATGCCAAATGAAACCTCCTACAGACACGCACATACAAACCTACTACATGAAACCTCCTACAGACACGGACTAAAACATGCCACATGAAACCTCTAGAGACACGGACTACAAACCTGCCAAATGAAACACCCTACAGACACGGACTACAAACCTGCCACATGAAACATATACATACACGGACTAAAACATGCCACATGAAACCTCCTACAGACACGGATTTACAAACATGCCACTGGAAACCTCCTACATACACGGACATACAAACCTGTCACATGAAACATCCTACAGATACGCACATACAAACATGCCACATGAAACCGCATACAGCCACGCACATACAAACATGCCCATGAAACCTCCTACAGACACGCATATACAAACCTGCCACATGAAACATCCTACAGACACGGACTACAAACCTGCCACATGAAACATCCTACAGACACGGACTACAAACAAGCCACATGAAACATCCTACAGACACGGACTACATACATGCCACATGAAACCTCCTACAAACACGGACCAAACCATGCCACAGGAAACCTCCTACAGACACGGACTAAAACATACCACATGAAACCTCCTACAGACACGGACGACAAACCTGCCAAATGAAACATACTACAGACACCGACTTCAAACCTGCCACATGAAACATCCTACAGACACGGACTAAAACATGCCAAATGAAACCTCCTACAGACACGGACTTCAAACCTGCCACATAAAACATCATATAGACACGGACTAAAACATGCCATATGAATCCTCCTACAGACACGGACTAAATACATGCCACATGAAACATCCTACAGACACGGACTATAAACATGCCACATGAAACATCCTACAGACACGGACTAAAACATGCCACATGAAACCTCCTACATAATCGGACTAAACCATGCCACATGAAATCTACTACAGACACGGACTAAAACATGCCACATGAAACCTCCTACAGACACGGACTAAACAATGCCACCTGAAACCTCATACAGACACGTATTATAAACATGCCACATGAAACCTCCTACAGACACGGACCAAACCATGCCACATGAAACATCCTACAGACACGGACTAAAACCTGCCACATGAAACCTACTACAGACATGGACAACAAACGTGCCACATGAAACCTCATACAGACACGCACATACAAACATGCCACATGAAACATCCTACAGACAGGGACATACAAATGTGCCACATGAAACCTCCTACAGACACGCACATACAATCATGCCAAATGAAACCTCCTACAGACACGCACATACAAACCTACTACATGAAACCTCCTACAGACACGGACTAAAACATGCCACATGAAACCTCATAGAGACACGGACTACAAACCTGCCAAATGAAACACCCTACAGACACGGACTACAAACCTGCCACATGAAACATCCTACATACACGGACTAAAACATGACACATGAAACCTCCTACAGACACGGATTTACAAACATGCCACTGGAAACCTCCTACATACACGGACATACAAACCTGTCACATGAAACATCCTACAGATACGCACATACAAACATGCCACATGAAACCGCATACAGCCACGCACATACAAACATGCCCATGAAACCTCCTACAGACACGCATATACAAACCTGCCACATGAAACATCCTACAGACACGGACTGCAAACCTGCCACATGAAACATCCTACAGACACGGACTACAAACAAGCCACATGAAACATCCTACAGACACGGACTACATACATGCCACATGAAACCTCCTACAAACACGGACCAAACCATGCCACAGGAAACCTCCTACAGACACGGACTAAAACATACCACATGAAACCTCCTACAGACACGGACTTCAAACCTGCCACATAAAACATCATATAGACACGGACTAAAACATGCCATATGAATCCTCCTACAGACACGGACTAAATACATGCCACATGAAACATCCTACAGACACGGACTATAACCATGCCACATGAAACATCCTACAGACACGGACATACAAACATGCCACATGAAACATCCTACAGACACGGACTACAAACCTGCCACATGAAACATCCTACAGACATGGACTACAAACCTGCCACATGAAACATCCTACAGACACAGACTAAAACATGCCACATGAAACCTCCTACAGACACGGATATACAAACATGCCACATGAAACCTCCTACATACACGGATATACAAACCTGTCACATGAAACATCCTACAGACACGCACATACAAACATGCCACATGAAACATCCTACAGACACGGACTACAAACCTGCCACATGAAACATCCTACAGACATGGACTAAAACATGCCACATGAAACCTCCTACAGACACGGACAACATACATGCCACATGAAACCTCCTACAAACACGGACCAAACCATGCCACATGAAACCTCCTACAGACACGGACTAAAACATACCACATGAAACCTCCTACAGACACGGACTACAAACATGCCACATGAAACCTCCTACAGACACGGACATACAAACATGCCACATGAAACATCCTACAGACACGGACTACAAACATGCCACATGAAACCTCCTACAGACACGGACTAAACATGCCACGTGAAACCTTCTACAGCCACTTACTACAAACATGTCACATGAAACATCCTGCAGACACGGACTAAAACATGCCACATGAAACATCCTACAGACACTGACTACAAACCTGCCACATGAAACATCCTACAGAAACGGACTAAAACCTGCCACATGAAACCTCCTACAGACACGTATTACAAACCTGACACATGAAACCTCCTACAGACACGGACATACAAACATGCCACATGAAACCTCCTACAGACACGGACATACACACCAGCCACATGAAACATCCTACAGACAAGCACATACAAACATGCCACATGAATCATCCTACATACACGCAAATACAATACTGCCACATGAAACCTCCTACAGACACGGACTACAAACCTGCCCTGAAACATCCTACAGACACGGACTACAAACCTGCAACATGAAACATCCTACAGACACGGACTAAAACATGCCACATGAAACCTCCTACAGACACAGACTAAAACATGCCACATGAAACATACTACAGACACGGACTACAAACCTGCCACAAAAACATCCTACAGACACGGACTACAAACCTGACACATGAAACATCCTACAGACACGGACTAGAAACATGCCACATGAAACCTCCTACAGACACGGACTACAAACCTGAAACATGAAATTTCCTACAGACATGGACTACAAACATGCCATATGAAACATCCTACTGACACGAACATACAAACATGACACATGAAACATCCTACAGACACGGATTACAAACCTGCCACATGAAACATCCTACAGACACGGACTACAAACCTGCCACATGAAATATCCTACAGACACGGACTACAAACATGCCATATGAAACATCATACAGACACGGACTAAAACATGCCACATGAAACCTCCTACAGACAGGGACATACAAAGATGCCACATGAAACATACTACAGACACGGACTACAAACATGCACATGAAACATCCTACAGACACGGACTAAAACATGCCACATGAAACCTCCTACAGACACGGACTAAAACATGCCACATGAAACATACTACAGACACGGACTACAAAACTGCCATATGAAACATCCTACAGACACTAACTACAAACCTGCCACATGAAACATCCTACAGACACGGACTACAAACATGCCACATGAAACGTCCTACAGACACGGACTACAAAGCTGCCACATGAAACATCCTACAGAAACGGACTAAAACCTGCCACATGAAACCTCCTACAGACACGGATTACAAATCAGCCACATGAAACCTCCTACAGACACGGATATACAAACATGCCACATGAAACCTCCTACAGACACGGACATACACATCAGCCACATGAAACATCCTACAGACAAGCACATGCAAACATGCCACATGAATCATCCTACATACACGCACATACAAACCTGCCACATGAAACCTTCTACAGACACGGACTACAAACCTGCCACCTGAAACATCCTACAGACACGGACTACAAACCTGCCACATGAAACATCCTACAGACACGGACTAAAACAACCCACATGAAACCTCCTACAGACACGGACTTCAAACCTGCCACATAAAACATCATATAGACACGGACTAAAACATGCCATATGAATCCTCCTACAGACACGGACTAAATACATGCCACATGACACATCCTACAGACACGGACTATAAACATGCCACATGAAACATCCTACAGACACGGACATACAAACATGCCACATGAAACATCCTACAGACACGGACTACAACCTGCCACATGAAACATCCTACAGACATGGACTACAAACCTGCCACATGAAACATCCTACAAACACAGATTAAAACATGCCACATGAAACCTCCTACAGACACGGATATACAAACATGCCACATGAAACCTCCTACATACACGGACATACAAACATGTCACATGAAACATCCTACAGACACGCACATACAAACATGCCACATGAAACATCCTACAGACACGGACTACAAACTGCCACATGAAACATCCTACAGACATGGACTAAAACATGCAACATGAAACCTCCTACAGACACGGACTACATACATGCCACATGAAACCTCCTACAAAAACGGACCAAACCATGCCACATGAAACCTCCTACAGACACGGACTAAAACATACCACATGAAACCTCCTACAGACACGGACGACAAACCTGCCAAATGAAACATCCTACAGACACGGACTACAAACCTGCCACATGAAACATCCTACAGACACGGACTAAAACATGCCACATGAAACCTCCTACAGACACGGACTTCAAACCTGCCACATAAAACATCATATAGACACGGACTAAAACATGCCATATGAATCCTCCTACAGACACGGACTAAATCCATGCCACATGAAACATCCTACAGACACGGACTATAAACATGCCACATGAAACATCCTACAGACACGGACATACAAACATGCCACATGAAACATCCTACAGACACGGACTACAAACCTGCCACATGAAACATCCTACAGACATGGACTACAAACCTGCCACATGAAACATCCTACAGACACAGACTAAAACATGCCACATGAAACCTCCTACAGACACGGATATACAAACATGCCACATGAAACCTCCTACATACACGGACATACAAACCTGTCACATGAAACATCCTACAGACACGCACATACAAACATGCCACATGAAACATCCTACAGACACGGACTACAAACCTGCCACATGAAACATCCTACAGACATCGGACTAAAACATGCCACATGAAACCTCCTACAGACACGGACTACAAACATGCCACATGAAACCTCCTACAGACACGGACATACAAACATGCCACATGAAACATCCTACAGACACGGACTACAAACATGCCACATGAAACATCCTACAGACACGGACTAAAACATGCCACATGAAACCTTCTACAGACACTGACTACAAACATGCCACATGAAACATCCTACAGACACGGACTAAAACATGCCACATGAAACATCCTACAGACACGGACTACAAACCTGCCACATGAAACATCCTACAGACACGGACTAAAACCTGCCACATGAAACCTCCTACAGACACGGATTACAAACCTGACACATGAAACCTCCTACAGACACGGACATACAAACATGCCACATGAAACCTCCTACAGACACGGACATACACACCAGCCACATGAAACATCCTACAGACAAGCACATACAAACATGCCACATGAATCATCCTACATACACGCAAATACAAACCTGCCACATGAAACCTCCTACAGACACGGACTACAAACCTGCCACATGAAACATCCTACAGACACGGACTAAAACCTGCCACATGAAACCTCCTACAGACACGGACTAAAACATGCCACATGAAACATACTACAGACACGGACTACAAACCTGCCACATAAACATCCTACAGACACGGACTACAAACCTGCCACATGAAACATCCTACAGACACGGACTACAAACATGCCACATGAAACCTCCTACAGACACGGACTACAAACCTGCCACATGAAATTTCCTACAGACATGGACTACAAACATGCCATATGAAACATCCTACTGACACGAACATAAAACATGACACATGAAACATCCTACAGACACGGACTACAAACCTGCACATGAAACATCCTACAGACACGGACTACAAACCTGCCACATGAAACATCCTACAGACACGGACTACAAACATCACATGAAACATCCTACAGACACAGACTAAAAAACTGCCACATGAAACCTCCTACAGACACGGACTACAAACATGCCACATGAAACCTCCTACAGACACGGACATACAAACATGCCACATGAAACATCCTACAGACACGTACTACAAACATGCCACATGAAACATCCTACAGACACGGAATAAAACATGCCACATGAAACCTCCAACAGACACGGACTAAAACATGCCACATGAAACATTCTACAGACACGGACTACAAAATGCCATATGAAACATCCTACAGACAAGGACTACAAACCTGCCACATGAAACATCCTACAGACACGGACTACAAACATGCCACATCAAACCTCCTACAGACACGGACTACAAACCTGCCACATGAAACATCCTACAGACACGGACTAAAACCTGCCACATGAAACCTCCTACAGACACGGATTACAAACATGCCACATGAAACCTCCTACAGACACGAATATACAAACATGCCACATGAAACCTCCTACAGACACGGACATACACACCAGCCACATGAAATATCCTACAGACAAGCACATACAAACATGCCACATGAAACATCCTACAGACACGCACATACAAACCTGCCACATGAAACCTCCTACAGACACGGACTACAAACCTGCCACCTGAAACATCCTACAGACACGGACTAAAACATGCCACATGAAACCTCCTACAGACACGGACTAAAACATGCCACATGAAACATACTACAGACACGGACTACAAACCTGCCATATGAAACATCCTACAGACACGGACTACAAACCTGCCACATGAAACATCCTACAGACACGGACTCCAAACATGTCACATGAAACCTCCTACAGACACGGACTACAAACCTGCCACATGAAATTTCCTACAGACATGGACTACAAACATGCCATATGAAACATCCTACTGACACGGACATACAAACATGACACATGAAACATCCTACAGACACGGACTACAAACATGCCACATGAAACATCCTACATACACGGACTAACACATGCCACATGAAACATTCTACAGACACTGACTACAAACATACCACATGAAACATCCTGCAGACACGGACTAAAACATGCCACATGAAACATCCTACAGACACTGACTACAAACCTGCCACATGAAACCTCCTACAGAAACGGACTAAAACCTGCCACATGAAACCTCCTACAGACACGGATTACAAACCTGCCACATGAAACCTCCTACAGACACGGATATACAAACATGCCACAGGAAACCTCCTACATACAGGACATACAAACCTGTCACATGACACCTCCTACAGACACGGACTTGCACACCTGCTACATGAAACCTCCTATAGACATGGACTAAAACATGCCACATGAAACCTCCTACAGACACGGACTACAAACCTGCCAAATGAAACACCCTACAGACACGGATTACGAACCTGCCACATGAAACATCCTACAGACACGGACTAAAACATTCCACATGAAACCTCCTACAGACACGGACTAAGCCATGCCACATGAAACCTCCTACAGACACGGACTAAAACATGCCACATGAAACCGCCTACAGACACGGATATACAAACATGCCACAGGAAACCTCCTACATACAGGGACATACAAACCTGTCACATGACACCTCCTACAGACACGGACTTGCACACCAGCCACATGAAACCTCCTACAGACACGGACTACAAACCTGCCACCTGAAACATCCTACAGACACGGACTACAAACCTGCAAAATGAAACATCCCACAGACACGGACTAAAACATGCCACATGAAACCTCCTACAGACACGGACTAAAACATGCCACATGAAGCCTCCTACAGACACGGATATACAAACATGCCACATGAAACCTCCTACATACACAGACATACAAACCTGTCACATGAAACATCCTACAGACACGCACATACAAACATGCCACATAAACCTCATACAGCCACGCACATACAAGCATGCCCATGAAACCTCCTACAGACACGGACTACAAACCTGCCACATGAAACATCCTACAGACACGGACTACAAACATGCCGCATGAAACATCCTACAGACACGGACTACATACATGCCACATGAAACCTCCTACAGACACGGACTAAAACATACCACATGAAACATCCTACAGACACGGACTATAAACCTGCCAAATGAAACATCCTACAGACACGGACTACAAACCAGCCACATGAAACCTCCTACAGACACGGACTAAGCCATGCCACATGAAACCTCCTACAGACACGAACTAAAACATGCCACAGGAAACCGCCTACAGACACGGATATACAAACATGCCACAGGAAACCTACTACATACACGGACATACAAACCTGTCACAAGAAACATCCTACAGACACGCACATACAAACATGCCACATGAAACATCCTACATACACGGACTACAAACCAGCCACATGAAACATCCTATAGACACGGACTACAAACATGCCACATGAAACCTCCTACAGACACGGATATACAAACATGCCACAGGAAACCTCCTACATACACGGACATACAAACCTGTCACATGAAACATCCTACAGATACGCACATACAAACATGCCACATGAAACCTCATACAGCCACGCATATACAAACATGCCCATGAAACCTCCTACAGACACGCATATACAAACCTGCAACATGAAACATCCTACAGACACGGACTACAAACCTGCCACATGAAACATCCTACAGACATGGACTACAAACATGCCACATGAAACATCCTACAGACACGGACTACATACATGTCATATGATACCTCCTACAGACACGGACCAAACCATGCTACATGAAACCTCCTACAGACACGGACTAAAACATACCACATGAAACCTCCTACAGACACGGACTACAAACCTGCCAAATGAAACATCCTACAGATACGGACTACAAACCTGCCACATGAAGCCTCCTACAGACACGGATATACAAACATGCCACATGAAACCTCCTACAATAACGGACATACAAACCTGTCACATGAAACATCCTACAGACACGCACATACAAACATGCCCATGAAACCTCCTACAGACACGCACATACAAACCTGCCACATGAAACATCCTACAGACACGGACTACAAACCTGCCACATGAAACATCCTACAGACACGGACTACAAACATGACGCAAGAAACATCCTACAGACACGGACTACATACATGTCATATGATACCTCCTACAGACACGGACCAAATCATGCTACATGAAACCTCCTACAGACACGGACTAAAACATACCACATGAAACCTCCTACAGACACGGACTACAAACCTGCCAAATGAAACATCCTACAGACACGGACTACAAACCTGCCACATGAAACATCCTACAGACACGGACTAAAACATGCCACATGAAACATCCTACAGACACGGACTAAAACATGCCACATGAAACCTCCTACAGACACGGTATACAAAAACGCCACATGAAACCTCCTACATACACGGACATACAAACCTGTCACATGAAACATCCTACAGACACGGACTACAAACCTGCCACATGAAACATCCTACAGACACGGACTACAAATTCCACATGAAACATCATACAGACACGGTCTAAAACATGCCACATGAAACCTCCTACAGACACGGACTACAAACATGCCACATGAAACCTCCTATAGACACGGACTACAAACCTGCCACATGAAATTTCCTACAGACATGGACTACAAAAATGCCATATGAAACATCCTACAGACACGGACATACAAACATGACACATGAAACATCATACAGACACGGACTACACACATACCACATGAAACATCCTACAGACACGGACTAAAACATGCCACATGAAACATCCTACATACACGGACTACAAACCTGCCACATGAAACATCCTACAGACATGGACTAAAACATGCCACATGAAACATCTACAGACACGGACATACAAACATGCCACTTGAAATCTCCTACAGACACGGACATACACACCTGCCACATGAAACATCCTACAGACACGGACATACAAACATGCCACATGAAACATCCTACAGACACTGACTACAAACCTGCCACATGAAACATCCTACAGACCCGGACTAAAACATGCCACATGAAAACTTCTACAGACACTGACTACAAACCTGCCACATGAAACCTCCTATAGACACGGACATACAAATCTGCCACATGAATCATACTATAGACACGGACTACAAACCTGCCACATGAAACATCCTACAGACACGGATATACAAACATGCCACGTGAAACCTCCTACAGACACGGACATACACACCAGCCACATGAAACATCCTACAGACAGGCACATACAAACCTGCCACATGAAACATCCTACAGACACGCACATACAAACCTGCCACATGAAACCTCCTACAGACACGGACTACAAACCTGCCACCTGAAACATCCTACAGACACGGACTACAAACCGGCAACATGAAACATCCTACAGACACGGACTAAAACATGCCACATGAAACCTCCTACAGACAGGGACTACAAACCTGCCAAATGAAACATCCTACAGACACGGACTACAAACCTGCCACATGAAACATCCTACAGACACGGACTAAAACATGCCACATGAAACCTCCTACAGACACGGACTAAACCATGCCAAATGAAACATCCTACAGACACGGACTATAAACATGCCAGATAAAACATCCTACAGACACGCACATACAAACCTGCCACATGAAACCTCCTACAGACACGGACTACAAACCTGCCACCTGAAACATCCTACATACACTAACTACAAACCTGCCACATGAAACATCCTACAGACACGGACTAAAACATGCCACATGAAAACTTCTACAGACACTGACTACAAACCTGCCACATGAAACCTCCTATAGACACGGACATACAAATCTGCCACATGAATCATACTATAGACACGGACTACAAACCTGCCACATGAAACATCCTACAGACACGGACATACAAACATGCCACGTGAAACCTCCTACAGACACGGACATACACACCAGCCACATGAAACATCTACAGACAGGCACATACAAACAAGCCACATGAAACATCCTACAGACACGCACATACAAACCTGCCACATGAAACCTCCTACAGACACGGACTACAAATCTGCAACATGAAACATCCTACAGACACGGACTACAAACCTGCAACATGAAACATCCTACAGACACGGACTAAAACATGCCACTTGAAACCTCCTACAGACAGGGACTACAAACCTGCCAAATGAAACATCCTACAGACACGGACTACAAACCTGCCACATGAAACATCCTACAGACACGGAATAAAACATGCCACATGAAACCTCCTACAGACACGGACTAAACCATGCCAAATGAAACATCCTACACACACGGACTATAAACATGCCACATGAAACATCCTACAGACACGCACATACAAACCTGCCACATGAAACCTCCTACAGACACGGACTACAAACCTGCCACCTGAAACATCCTACATACACGGACTACAAACCTGCCACATGAAACATCCTACAGACACGGACTAAAACATGCCACATGAAACCTCCTACAGACAGGGACTACAAACCTGCCACATGAAACATCCTACAGACACGGACTAAAACATGCCACATGAAACCTCCTACAGACACGGATATACAAACATGCCACATGAAACCTCCTACATACACGGACATACAAACCTGTCACATGAAACATCCTACAGACACGGACTACAAACCTGCCACATGAAACATCCTACAGACACGGACTACGAAAATTCCACATGAAACATCATACAGACACGGTCTAAAACATGCCACATGAAACCTCCTACAGACACGGACTACAAACATGCCACATGAAACCTCCTATAGACACGGACTACAAACCTGCCACATGAAATTTCCTACAGACATGGACTACAAAAATGCCATATGAAACATCCTACAGACACGGACATACAAACATGACACATGAAACATCATACAGACACGGACTACACACATACCACATGAAACATCCTACAGACACGGACTAAAACATGCCACATGAAACATCCTACATACACGGACTACAAACCTGCCACATGAAACATCCTACAGACATGGACTAAAACATGCCACATGAAACATCTACAGACACGGACATACAAACATGCTACTTGAAATCTCCTACAGACACGGACATACACACCTGCCACATGAAACATCCTACAGACACGGACATACAAACATGCCACATGAAACATCCTACAGACACTGACTACAAACCTGCCACATGAAACATCCTACAGACCCGGACTAAAACATGCCACATGAAAACTTCTACAGACACTGACTACAAACCTGCCACATGAAACCTCCTATAGACACGGACATACAAATCTGCCACATGAATCATACTATAGACACGGACTACAAACCTGCCACATGAAACATCCTACAGACACGGATATACAAACATGCCATCGTGAAACCTCCTACAGACACGGACATACAAACCAGCCACATGAAACATCCTACAGACAGGCACATACAAACCTGCCACATGAAACATCCTACAGACACGCACATACAAACCTGCCACATGAAACCTCCTACAGACACGGACTACAAACCTGCCACCTGAAACATCCTACAGACACGGACTACAAACCGGCAACATGAAACATCCTACAGACACGGACTAAAACATGCCACATGAAACCTCCTACAGACACGGACTACAAACCTGCCAAATGAAACATCCTACAGACACGGACTACAAACCTGCCACATGAAACATCCTACAGACACGGACTAAAACATGCCACATGAAACCTCCTACAGACACGGACTAAACCATGCCAAATGAAACATCCTACAGACACGGACTACAAACATGCCACATGAAACATCCTACAGACACGCACATACAAACCTGCCACATGAAACCTCCTACAGACACGGACTACAAACCTGCCACCTGAAACATCCTACATACACGGACTACAAACCTGCCACATGAAACATCCTACAGACACGGACTAAAAACATGCCACATGAAAAATTTACAGACACTGACTACAAACCTGCCACATGAAACCTCCTATAGACACGGACATACAAATCTGCCACATGAATCATCCTATAGACACGGACTAAAACCTGCCACATGAAACATCCTACAGACACGGACATAAAAACATGCCACATGAAACCTCCTACAGACACGGACATACACACCTGCCACATGAAAACTCCTACAGACACGCAACTACAAACAAGCCACATGAAACATCCTACAGACACGGACTACAAACCTGCCACATGAAACCTCCTACAGACACGGACTACAAACCTGCCACATGAAACATCCTACAGACACGGACTACAAACATGCCAAATGAAACATCCTACAGACACGGACTAAAACATGCCACATGAAACCTCCTACAGACACGGACTACAAACCTGCCAAATGAAACATCCTACAGACACGGACTACAAACCTGCCACATGAAACATCCTACAGACACGGAATAAAACATGCCACATGAAACCTCCTACAGACACGGACTAAACCATGCCAAATGAAACATCCTACAGACACGGACTATAAACATGCCACATGAAACATCCTACAGACACGCACATACAAACCTGCCACATGAAACCTCCTACAGACACGGACTACAAACCTGCCACCTGAAACATCCTACATACACGGACTACAAACCTGCCACATGAAACATCCTACAGATACGGACTACAAACCTGCAACATGAAACATCCTACAGACACGGACTAAAACATGGCACATGAAACCTCCTACATACACGGACTAAAACATGCCACATGAAACATCCTACAGACACGGATATACAAACATGCCACATGAAACCTCCTACATACACGGACATCCACACCTGTCACATGAAAAATCCTACAGCCACGCACATAAAAACATGCCAATGAAACCTCCTACAGACACGCACATACAAAACTGCCACATGAAACATCCTACAGACACGGACTAAAACATGCCACATGAATCCTCCTACAGACACGCACATACAAACATGCCACATGAAACCTCATACAGCCACGCACATACAAACGTGCCCATGAAACCTCCTACAGACACGCACATACAAACCTGCAACATGAAACATCATACAGACACGGACTACAAACCTGCCACATAAAACATCATATAGACACGGACTAAAACATGCCACATGAAACCTCCTACAGACACGGACTAAATACATGCCACATGAAACATCCTACAGACACGGACTATAAACATGCCACATGAAACATCCTACAGACACGGACTATAAACATGCCACATGAAACATCCTACAGACACTGACATACAAACGTGCCACATGAAACATCCTACAGACATGGACTACAAATATGCCACATGAAATATCCTACAGACACGGACTACAAACCTGCCACATGAAACATCCTACAGACATGGACTACAAACCTGCCACATGAAACATCCTACAGACACGGACTAAAACATGCCACATGAAACCTCCTACAGACACGGATATACAAACATGCCACATGAAACCTCCTACATACACGGACATACAAACCTGTCACATGAAACATCCTACAGACACGGACTACAAAATGCCACATGAAACATCCTACAGACACGGACTACAAACATGCCACATGAAACCTCCTACAGACACTCACATACAAACATGCCACATGAAACATCCTACAGACACGGACTACAAACCTGCCACATGAAACCTCCTACAGACACGGACTACAAACATGCCACATGAAACCTCCTACAGACACGGACATACAAACATGCCACATGAAACATCCTACAGACACGGACTAAAACATGCCACATGAAACATCCTACATACACGGACTAAAACATGCCACATGAAACATCCTACAGACACGGACTACAAACCTGCCACATGAAACATCCTACAGACACGGACTAAAACATGCCACATGAAACCTCCTACAGACACGGACATACAAACATGCCACATGAAACCTCCTACAGACACGGACATACAAACCTGCCACATGAAACATCCTACAGACACGGACATACAAACATGCCACATGAAACATCCTACAGACACGGACTACAAACATGCCACATGAAACATCCTACAGACACGGACTAAAACATGCCACATGAAACCTCCTACAGACACGGACTACAAACCTGCCACATGAAACATCCTACAGACACGGACTAAAACCACAAAACACACACAAATACAAACATGCCACATGAAACCTCCTACAGACACGGACATACACACCAGCCACATGAAACATCCTACAGACAGGCACATACAAACCTGCCACATGAAACATCCTACAGACACGCACTACAAACCTGCCACATGAAACATCCTACAGACACGGACTACAAACCTGCCACATGAAACATCCTACAGACACGGACTACAAACCGGCAACATGAAACATCCTACAGACACGGACTACAAACATGCCACATGAAACCTCCTACAGACAGGGACTCAAACCTGCCACATGAAACATCCTACAGACACGGACTACAAACCTGCCACATGAAACATCCTACAGACACGGACTAAAACATGCCACATGAAACCTCCTACAGACACGGACTCAACCATGCCAAATGAAACATCCTACAGACACGGACTATAAACATGCCAGATAAAATCTACAGACACGCACATACAAACCTGCCACATGAAACCTCCTACAGACACGGACTACAAACCTGCCACCTGAAACATCCTACATACACTAACTACAAACCTGCCACATGAAACATCCTACAGACACGGACTAAAACATGCCACATGAAACTTCTACAGACACTGACTACAAACCTGCCACATGAAACCTCCTATAGACACGGACATACAAATCTGCCACATGAATCATACTATAGACACGGACTACAAACCTGCCACATGAAACATCCTACAGACACGAACTAAAACATGCCACATGAAACCTCCTACAGACAGGGACTACAAACCTGCCAAATGAAACATCCTACAGACACGGACTACAAACCTGCCACATGAAACATCCTACAGACACGGACTAAAACATGCCACATGAAACCTCCTACAGACACGGACTAAACCATGCCAAATGAAACACCCTACAGACACGGACTATAAACATGCCACATGAAACATCCTACAGACACGCACATACAAACCTGCCACATGAAACCTCCTACAGACACGGACTACAAACCTGCCACCTGAAACATCCTACATACACGGACTACAAACCTGCCACATGAAACATCCTACAGATACGGACTACAAACCTGCTACATGAAACATCCTACAGACACGGACTAAAACATGGCACATGAAACCTCCTACATACACGGACTAAAACATGCCACATGAAACATCCTACAGACACGGATATACAAACATGCCACATGAAACCTCCTACATACACGGACATCCACACCTGTCACATGAAAAATCCTACAGCCACGCACATAAAAACATGCCAATGAAACCTCCTACAGACACGCACATACAAAACTGCAACATGAAACATCCTACAGACACGGACTAAAACATGCCACATGAATCCTCCTACAGACACGGACATACAAACATGACACATGAAACATCATACACACACGGACTACACACATCCACATGAAACATCCTACAGACACGACTAAAACATGCCACATGAAACATCCTACATACACGGACTACAACTGCCACATGAAACATCCTACAGACATGGACTAAAACATGCCACATGAAACATCTACAGACACGGACATACAAACATGCCACTTGAAATCTCCTACAGACACGGACATACACACCTGCCACATGAAACATCCTACAGACACGGACATACAAACATGCCACATGAAACATCCTACAGACACTGACTACAAACCTGCCACATGAAACATCCTACAGACCCGGACTAAAACATGCCACATGAAAACTTCTACAGACACTGACTACAAACCTGCCACATGAAACCTCCTATAGACACGGACTACAAACCTGCACATGAAACATCCTACAGACACGGATATACAAACATGCCACGTGAAACCTCCTACAGACAGGCACATACAAACCTGCCACATGAAACATCCTACAGACACGGACTACAAACCTGCCACCTGAAACATCCTACAGACACGGACTAAAACATGCCACATGAAACCTCCTACAGACACGGACTACAAACCTGCCAAATGAAACATCCTACAGACACGGACTACAAACCTGCCACATGAAACATCCTACAGACACGGACTAAAACATGCCACATGAAACCTCCTACAGACACGGACTAAACCATGCCAAATGAAACATCCTACAGACACGGACTATAAAAATGCCAGATAAAACATCCTACAGACACGCACATACAAACCTGCCACATGAAACCTCCTACAGACACGGACTACAAACCTGCCACCTGAAACATCCTACATACACTAACTACAAACCTGCCACATGAAACATCCTACAGACACGGACTAAATCATGCCACATGAAAACTTCTACAGACACTGACTACAAACCTGCCACATGAAACCTCCTATAGACACGGACATACAAATCTGCCACATGAATCATACTATAGACACGGACTACAAACCTGCCACATGAAACATCCTACAGACACGGACATACAAACATACCACGTGAAACCTCCTACAGACACGGACATACACACCAGCCACATGAAACATCCTACAGACAGGCACATACAAACAAGCCACATGAAACATCCTACAGACACGCACATACAAACCTGCCACATGAAACCTCCTACAGACACGGACTACAAATCTGCCACCTGAAACATCCTACAGACACGGACTACAAACCTGCAACATGAAACATCCTACAGACACGGACTAAAACATGCCACATGAAACCTCCTACAGACAGGGACTACAAACCTGCCAAATGAAACATCCTACAGACACGGACTACAAACCTGCCACATGAAACATCCTACAGACACGGACTAAAACATGCCACATGAAACCTCCTACAGACACGGACTAAACCATGCCAAATGAAACATCCTACAGACACGGACTATAAACATGCCACATGAAACATCCTACAGACACGCACATACAAACCTGCCACATGAAACCTCCTACAGACACGGACTACAAACCTGCCACCTGAAACATCCTACATACACGGACTACAAACCTGCCACATGAAACATCCTACAGATACGGACTACAAACCTGCTACATGAAACATCCTACAGACACGGACTAAAACATGGCACATGAAACCTCCTACATACACGGACTAAAACATGCCACATGAAACATCCTACAGACACGGATATACAAACATGCCACATGAAACCTCCTACATACACGGACATCCACACCTGTCACATGAAAAATCCTACAGCCACGCACATAAAAACATGCCAATGAAACCTCCTACAGACACGCACATACAAAACTGCCACATGAAACATCCTACAGACACGGACTAAAACATGCCACATGAATCCTCCTACAGACACGCACATACAAACATGCCACATGAAACCTCATACAGCCACGCACATACAAACGTGCCCATGAAACCTCCTACAGACACGCACATACAAACCTGCAACATGAAACATCATACAGACACGGACTACAAACCTACCACATGAAACATCCTACAGACACGGACTAAGACATGCCACATGAAACCTCCTACAGAAACGGACTAAACCATGCCACATGAAATCTACTACAGACACGGACTAAAACATGCCACATGAAACCTCCTGCAGACACGGACTAATCCATGCCACATGAAAGCTCCTACAGACACGGATTACAAACATGCCACATGAAACCTCCTACAGACACGGACAAAACCATGCCACATGAAACATCCTACAGACACGTACATACAAACATGACACATGAAACATGCTACAGACACGGACTACAAACATGCCACATGAAACCTCCTACAGACACGCACATACAAACATGCCACATGAAATATCCTACATACACGGACATACAA
>CM026402.1:64933063-64992572 GCA_014843695.1 Archivesica marissinica
CTGTAGGAGGTTTCATGTGGCAGTTTTGTATATCCGTGTCTGTAGGATGTTTCATTTGGCAGGTTTGTAGTCTGTGTCTGTAGGAGGTTTCATGTGGCATGTTTTAGTCCGTGTCTGTAGGAGGTTTCATGTGGCATGCTTTGGTCCGTGTCTGTAGGAGGTGTCATGTGGCATGTTTGTATGTGCGTGTATGTAGGAGGTTTCAGGTGGCATGTTTGTATGTGCGTGTCTCTAGGATATTTCATGTGGCAGGTTTGTATGTCCGTGTCTGTAGGAGGTTTCATGTGGCATGTTTTAGTCCGTGTCTGTAGGATGTGTCATGTGGCAGATTTGTAGTCCGTGTCTGTAGGATGTTTCATTTGGCAGGTTTGTAGTCCGTTTCTGTAGGAGGTTTCATGTGGCATTATTTAGTCCGTGTCTGTAGGATGTTTCATTTGGTAGGTTTGTAGTCCGTGTCTGTAGGAGGTTTCATGTGGCACGTTTTAGTCCGTGTCTGTAGGAGGTTTCATGTGGCAGGTTTGTATGTGCGTTTCTTTAGGAGGTTTCATGTGGCATGTTTGTATGTGTGTGTCTGTAGGATGTTTCATGTGGCATATTTGTATTTCCGTGTCTGTAGGAGGTTTCATGTGGCAGTTTTGTATATCCGTGTCTGTAGGAAGTTTCATGTCGCATGTTTTAGTCCGTGTCTGTAGGAGATTTCATGTTGCATGGTTAGTCCGTTTCTGTAGGAGGTTTCATGTGGCATGTTTTAGTCCGTGTCTGTAGGATGTGTCATGTGGCAGGTTTGTAGTCCGTGTCTGTAGGATGTTTCATTTGGCAGGTTTGTAGTCCGTGTCTGTAGGAGGTTTCATGTGGCACGTTTTAGTCCGTGTCTGTAGGAGGTTTCATGTGGCATGGTTTGGTCAGTGTCTGTAGAAGGTTTCATGTGGCATGTTTGTAGTCCGTATCTATAGGATGTTTCATGTGGCAGGTTTGTATTTCCGTGTCTGTAGGTTGTTTCATGTGGCATGTATGTATATCCGTGTCTGTAGGAGGTTTCATGTGGCATGGTTTAGTCCGTTTCTGTAGGATGTTTCATGTGACATGTTTTAGTCCGTGTCTGTAGGATGTTTCATGTCGCATGTTTTAGTCCGTGTCTGTAGGAGATTTCATGTTGCATGGTTTAGTCCGTTTCTGTAGGAGGTTTCATGTGGCATGTTTTAGTCCGTGTCTGTAGTGTTTCATGTGGCAGGTTTGTATATCTGTGTCTGTAGGAGGTTTCATGTGGCATGTTTTAGTCCGTGTCTGTAGGAGATTTCATGTGGCATGGTTTAGTCCGTTTCTGTAGGATGTTTCATGTGGCAGGTTTGTAGTCCGTGTCTGTAGGATGTTTCATTTGGCAGGTTTGTAGTCCGTGTCTGTAGGAGGTTTCATGTGGCATGTTTTAGTCCGTGTCTGTAGGAGGTTTCATGTGGCATGTTTGTATGTGCGTGTCTGTAGGAGGTTTCATGTGGCATGTTTGTATGTGCGTGTCTGTAGGATATTTCATGTGGCAGGTTTGTATGTCCGTGTCTGTAGGAGATTTCATGTGGCATGTTTGTATATCCGTGTCTGTAGGAGGTTTCATGTGGCATGTTTTAGTCCGTGTCTGTAGGAGATTTCATGTGGCATGGTTTAGTCCGTTTCTGTAGGAGGTTTCATGGGGCATGTTTTAGTCCGTGTCTGTAGGATGTTTCATGTGGCAGATTTGTAGTCCGTGTCTGTAGGATGTTTCATTTGGCAGGTTTGTAGTCCGTATCTGTAGGAGGTTTCATGTGGCATGATTTAGTCCGTGTCTGTAGGATGTTTCATTTGGCAGGTTTGTAGTCCGTGTCTGTAGGAGGTTTCATGTGGCACGTTTTAGTCCGTGTCTGTAGGGGGTTTCATGTGGCAAGTTTGTATGTGCGTTTCTGTAGGAGGTTTCATGTGGCATGTTTGTATGTGCGTGTCTGTAGGAGGTTTCATGTGGCATATTTGTATTTCCGTGTCTGTAGGATGTTTTATGTGGCAGGTTTGTATGTCCGTGTCTGTAGGAGGTTTCATGTGGCAGGTTTGTAGTCCGTGTCTGTAGGATGTTTCATGTGGCAGGTTTGTAGTCCGTGTCTGTAGGATGTTTCATGTGGCAGGTTTGTAGTCCGTGTCTGTAGGAGTTGTCATGTGGCATGATTTAGTCCGTGTCTGTAGGAGGTTTCATGTGGCAGGTTTGTAGTCAGTGTCTGTAGGAGGTTTCATGTGGCATGTTTGTATGTGAGTGTCTGTAGGATATTTCATGTGGCAGGTTTGTATGTCCGTGTCTGTAGGAGATTTCATGTGACATGTTTGTATATCCGTGTCTGTAGGAGGTTTCATGAGGCATGTTTTAGTCCGTGTCTGTAGGAGATTTCATGTGGCATGGTTTAGTCCGTTTGTAGGAGGTTTCATGTGGCATGTTTTAGTCCGTGTCTGTAGGATGTTTCATGTGTCAGATTGGTAGTCCGTGTCTGTAGGATGTTTCATTTGGCAGGTTTGTAGTCCGTGTCTGTAGGAGGTTTCATGTGGCACGTTTTAGTCCGTGTCTGTAGGAGGTTTCATGTGGCAGGTTTGTATGTGCGTTTCTGTAGGAGGTTTCATGTGGCATGTTTGTATGTGCGTGTCTGTAGGAGGTTTCATGTGGCATATTTGTATTTCCTTGTCTGTAGGAGGTTTCATGTGGCATGTTTGTATATATGTGTCTGTAGGAGGTTTCATGTGGCATGTTTTAGTCCGTGTCTGTAGGATATTTCATGTGGCATGGTTTAGTCCGTTTCTGTAGGAGGTTTCATGTGGCATGTTTTAGTCCGTGTCTGTAGGATGTTTCATGTGGCAGGTTTGTAGTCCGTGTCTGTAGGATGTTTCATTTGGCAGGTTTGTAGTCCGTGTCTGTAGGAGGTTTCATGTGGCATGTTTTAGTCCGTGTCTGTAGGAGGTTTCATGTGGCATGTTTGTATGTGCGTGTCTGTAGGAGGTTTCATGTGGCATGTTTGTATGTGCGTGTCTGTAGGATGTTTCATGTGGCAGGTTTGTATGTCTGTGTCTGTAGGAGGTTTCATGTGGCATGTTTGTATATCCGTGTCTGTAGGAGGTTTCATGTGGCATGTTTTAGTCCGTGTCTGTAGGAGATTTCATGTGGCATTGTTTAGTCCGTTTCTGTAGGAGGTTTCATGTGGCATGTTTTAGTCCGTGTCTGTAGAATATTTCATGTGGCAGATTTGTAGTCCGTGTCTGTAGGATGTTTCATTTGGCAGGTTTGTAGTCCGTGTCTGTAGGAGGTTTCATGTGGCACGTTTTAGTCCGTGTCTGTAGGGGGTTTCATGTGGCATGTTTGTATGTGTATGTCTGTAGGAGGTTTCATGTGGCATATTTGTATTTCCGTGTCTGTAGGATGTTTCATGTGGCAGGTTTGTATATCCGTGTCTGTAGGAGGTTTCATGTGGCATGGTTTAGTCCGTTTCTGTAGGATGTTTCATGTGACATGTTTTAGTCCGTGTCTGTAGGATGTTTCATGTCGCATGTTTTAGTCCGTGTCTGTAGGAGATTTCATGTTGCATGGTTTAGTCCGTTTCTGTAGGAGGTTTCATGTGGCATGTTTTAGTCCGTGTCTGTAGTGTTTCATGTGGCAGGTTTGTATATCTGTGTCTGTAGGAGGTTTCATGTGGCATGTTTTAGTCCGTGTCTGTAGGAGATTTCATGTGGCATGGTTTAGTCCGTTTCTGTAGGATGTTTCATGTGGCAGGTTTGTAGTCCGTGTCTGTAGGATGTTTCATTTGGCAGGTTTGTAGTCCGTGTCTGTAGGAGGTTTCATGTGGCATGTTTTAGTCCGTGTCTGTAGGAGGTTTCATGTGGCATGTTTGTATGTGCGTGTCTGTAGGAGGTTTCAGGTGGCATGTTTGTATGTGCGTGTCTCTATGATATTTCATGTGGCAGGTTTGTATGTCCGTGTCTGTAGGAGATTTCATGTGGCATGTTTGTATATCCGTGTCTGTAGGAGGTTTCATTTGGCATGTTTTAGTCCGTGTCTGTAGGAGATTTCATGTGGCATGGTTTAGTCCGTTTCTGTAGGAGGTTTCATGGGGCATGTTTTAGTCCGTGTCTGTAGGATGTTTCATGTGGCAGATTTGTAGTCCGTGTCTGTAGCATGTTTCATTTGGCAGATTTGTAGTCCGTATCTGTAGGAGGTTTCATGTGGCATGATTTAGTCCGTGTCTGTAGGATGTTTCATTTGGCAGGTTTGTAGTCCGTGTTTGTAGGAGGTTTCATGTGGCACGTTTTAGTCCGTGTCTGTAGGGGGTTTCATGTGGCAAGTTTGTATGTGCGTTTCCTTAGGAGGTTTCATGTGGCATGTTTGTATGTGCATGTCTGTAGGAGGTTTCATGTGGCATATTTGTATTTCCGTGTCTGTAGGATGTTTTATGTGGCAGGTTTGTATGTCCGTGTCTGTAGGAGGTTTCATGTGGCAGGTTTGTAGTCCGTGTCTGTAGGATGTTTCATGTGGCAGGTTTGTAGTCCGTGTCTGTAGGATGTTTCATGTGGCAGGTTTGTAGTCCGTGTCTGTAGGAGTTGTCATGTGGCATGATTTAGTCCGTGTCTGTAGGAGGTTTCATGTGGCAGGTTTGTAGTCAGTGTCTGTAGGAGGTTTCATGTGGCATGTTTGTATGTGAGTGTCTGTAGGATATTTCATGTGGCAGGTTTGTATGTCCGTGTCTGTAGGAGATTTCATGTGACATGTTTGTATATCCGTGTCTGTAGGAGGTTTCATGAGGCATGTTTTAGTCCGTGTCTGTAGGAGATTTCATGTGGCATGGTTTAGTCCGTTTCTGTAGGAGGTTTCATGTGGCATGTTTTAGTCCGTGTCTGTAGGATGTTTCATGTGTCAGATTGGTAGTCCGTGTCTGTAGGATGTTTCATTTGGCAGGTTTGTAGTCCGTGTCTGTAGGAGGTTTCATGTGGCACGTTTCAGTCCGTGTCTGTAGGAGGTTTCATGTGGCAGGTTTGTATGTGCGTTTCTGTAGGAGGTTTCATGTGGCATGTTTGTATGTGCGTGTCTGTAGGAGGTTTCATGTGGCATATTTGTATTTCCTTGTCTGTAGGAGGTTTCATGTGGCATGTTTGTATATATGTGTCTGTAGGAGGTTTCATGTGGCATGTTTTAGTCCGTGTCTGTAGGATATTTCATGTGGCATGGTTTAGTCCGTTTCTGTAGGAGGTTTCATGTGGCATGTTTTAGACCGAGTCTGTAGGATGTTTCATGTGGCAGGTTTGTAGTCCGTGTCTGTAGGATGTTTCATTTGGCAGGTTTGTAGTCCGTGTATGTAGGAGGTTTCATGTGGCATGTTTTAGTCCGTGTCTGTAGGAGGTTTCATGTGGCATGTTTGTATGTGCGTGTCTGTAGGAGGTTTCAGGTGGCATGTTTGTATGTGCGTGTCTATAGGATATTTCATGTGGCAGGTTTGTATGTCTGTGTCTGTAGGAGATTTCATGTGGCATGTTTGTATATCCGTGTCTGTAGGAGGTTTCATGTGGCATGTTTTAGTCCGTGTCTGTAGGATATTTCATGTGGCATTGTTTAGTCCGTTTCTGTAGGAGGTTTCATGTGGCATGTTTTAGTCCGTGTCTGTAGAATATTTCATGTGGCAGATTTGTAGTCCGTGTCTGTAGGATGTTTCATTTGGCAGGTTTGTAGTCCGTGTCTGTAGGAGGTTTCATGTGGCACGTTTTAGTCCGTGTCTGTAGGGGGTTTCATGTGGCATGTTTGTATGTGTATGTCTGTAGGAGGTTTCATGTGGCATATTTGTATTTCCGTGTCTGTAGGATGTTTCATGTGGCAGGTTTGTAGTCCGTGACTGTAGGATGTTTTATGTGGCAGGTTTGTATGTCCGTGTCTGTAGGATGTTTCATGTGGCAGGTTTGTAGTCCGTTTCTGTAGGATGTTTCATGTGGCAGGTTTGTAGTCCGTGTCTGTAGGATGTTTCATTTGGCATGTTTTAGTCCGTATATGTAGGATGTTTCATGTGGCATGTTTGTAGTCCGTTTCTGTAGAAGGTTTCATGTGGCATGTTTTAGTCCGTGTCTGTAGGATGTTTCATGTGGCAGGTTTGTAGTCCGTGTCTGTGGCATGTTTGTATGTCCGTGTCTGTAGGATGTTTCATAAGGCATGTTTGTAGTCCATGTCTGTAGGAAATGTCATGTGGCAGGTTTGTAGTCCGTGTCTGTAGGAGGTTTCATGTGGCATGGCTTAGTCCGTGTGTGTAGGAGGTTTCCTGTCGCATGTTTTAGTCCGTGTCTGTAGGATGTTTCATGTGGCAGGTTTGTAGTCCGTGTCTGTAGGAGGTGTCATGTGGCATGTTTTAGTCCGTGTCTGTAGGAGGTTTCATGTGGCAGGTTTGTAGTCAGTGTCTGTAGGATGTTTCATGTGGCAGGTTTGTAGTCAGTGTCTGTAGGAGGTGTCATGTGGCATGATTTAGTCCGTGTCTGTAGGAGGTTTCATGTGGCAGGTTTGTAGTCAGTGTCTGTAGGAGGTTTCATGTGGCATGTTTGTATGTGAGTGTCTGTAGGATATTTCATGTGGCAGGTTTGTATGTCCGTGTCTGTAGGAGATTTCATGTGACATGTTTGTATATCCGTGTCTGTAGGAGGTTTCATGAGGCATGTTTTAGTCCGTGTCTGTAGGAGATTTCATGTGGCATGGTTTAGTCCGTTTCTGTAGGAGGTTTCATGTGGCATGTTTTAGTCCGTGTCTGTAGGATGTTTTATGTGGCAGGTTTGTATGTCCGTGTCTGTAGGAGGTTTCATGTGGCAGGTTTGTAGTCCGTTTCTGTAGGATGTTTCATGTGGCAGGTTTGTAGTCCGTGTCTGTAGGATGTTTCATTTGGCATGTTTTAGTCCGTATATGTAGGATGTTTCATGTGGCATGTTTGTAGTCCGTGTCTGTAGAAGGTTTCATGTGGCATGTTTTAGTCCGTGTCTGTAGGATGTTTCATGTGGCAGGTTTGTAGTCCGTGTCTGTGGCATGTTTTAGTCCGTATCTGTAGGATGTTTCATGTGGCATGTTTGTAGTCCGTTTCTGTAGGATGTTTCATGTGGCATGTTTGTATGTCCGTGTCTGTAGGATGTTTCATAAGGCATGTTTGTAGTCCATGTCTGTAGGAAATGTCATGTGGCAGGTTTGTAGTCCGTGTCTGTAGGAGGTTTCATGTGGCATGTTTGTATGTGCGTGTCTGTAGGAGGTTTCATGTGGCATATTTGTATTTCCTTGTCTGTAGGAGGTTTCGTGTGGCATGTTTGTATATATGTGTCTGTAGGAGGTTTCATGTGGCATGTTTTAGTCCGTGTCTGTAGGATATTTCATGTGGCATGGTTTAGTCCGTTTCTGTAGGAGGTTTCATGTGGCATGTTTTAGTCCGAGTCTGTAGGATGTTTCATGTGGCAGGTTTGTAGTCCGTGTCTGTAGGATGTTTCATTTGGCAGGTTTGTAGTCCGTGTCTGTAGGAGGTTTCATGTGGCATGTTTTAGTCCGTGTCTGTAGGAGGTTTCATGTGGCATGTTTGTATGTGCGTGTCTGTAGGAGGTTTCAGGTGGCATGTTTGTATGTGCGTGTCTATAGGATATTTCATGTGGCAGGTTTGTATGTCTGTGTCTGTAGGAGATTTCATGTGGCATGTTTGTATATCCGTGTCTGTAGGAGGTTTCATGTGGCATGTTTTAGTCCGTGTCTGTAGGAGATTTCATGTGGCATTGTTTAGTCCGTTTCTGTAGGAGGTTTCATGTGGCATGTTTTAGTCCGTGTCTGTAGAATATTTCATGTGGCAGATTTGTAGTCCGTGTCTGTAGGATGTTTCATTTGGCAGGTTTGTAGTCCGTGTCTGTAGGAGGTTTCATGTGGCACGTTTTAGTACGTGTCTGTAGGGGGTTTCATGTGGCAAGTTTGTATGTGCGTTTCTGTAGGAGGTTTCATGTGGCATGTTTGTATGTGTATGTCTGTAGTAGGTTTCATGTGGCATATTTGTATTTCCGTGTCTGTAGGATGTTTCATAAGGCATGTTTGTAGTCCATGTCTGTAGGAAATGTCATGTGGCAGGTTTGTAGTCCGTTTCTGTAGGATGTTTCATGTGGCAGGTTTGTAGTCCGTGTCTGTAGAAGGTTTCATGTGGCATGTTTTAGTCCGTGTCTGTAGGATGTTTCATGTGGCAGGTTTGTAGTCCGTGTCTGTGGCATGTTTTAGTCCGTATCTGTAGGATGTTTCATGTGGCATGTTTGTAGTCCGTTTCTGTAGGATGTTTCATGTGGCATGTTTGTATGTCCGTGTCTGTAGGATGTTTCATAAGGCATGTTTGTAGTCCATGTCTGTAGGAAATGTCATGTGGCAGGTTTGTAGTCCGTGTCTGTAGGAGGTTTCATGTGGCATGGCTTAGTCCGTGTCTGTAGGAAGTTTCCTGTCGCATGTTTTAGTCCGTGTCTGTAGGATGTTTCATGTGGCAGGTTTGTAGTCCGTGTCTGTAGGAGGTGTCATGTGGCATGTTTTAGTCCGTGTCTGTAGGAGGTTTCATGTGGCAGGTTTGTAGTCAGTGTCTGTAGGATGTTTCAGGTGGTATGTTTGTAATCCGTGTCTGTAGGATGTTTCATGTGGCAGGTTTGTAGTCCGTGTCTATAGGATGTTTCATGTGGCATGTTTTAGTCCGTGTCTGCAGGATGTTTCATGTGGCAGGTTTGTAGTCCGTGTCTGTAGTAGGTTTCATGTGGCAGGTTTTTGTCCATGTCTGTAGGAGGTTTCATGTTGCAGGTTTGTAGTCAGTGTCTGTAGGATGTTTCATGTGGCATGTTTGTAGTCCATGTCTGTAGGATGTTTCATGTGGCAGGTTTGTAGTCCGTGTCTGTAGGATGTTTCATGTGGCATGTTTGTATGTCCGTATTTGTAGGAGGTTTCATGTGGCATGTTTGTAGTCCGTGTCTGTAGGAGGTATCATGTGGAAAGTTTTAGTCCGTGTCTGTATGATATTTCATGTGGCCTGTTGGTAGTCCGTGTCTGTAGGATGTTTCATGTGGCAGGTTTGTAGTTCGTGTCTGTAGGATGTTTCATGTGGCATGTTTTAGTCCGTGTCTGCAGGATGTTTCATGTGGCAGGTTTGTAGTCCGTGTCTGTAGGAGGTTTCATGTGGCAGGTTTTTGTCCGTGTCTGTAGGAGGTTTCATGTGGCAGGTTTGTAGTCAGTGTCTGTAGGATGTTTCATGTGGCATGTTTGTAGTCCGTGTCTGTAGGATGTTTCATGTGGCAGGTTTGTAGTCCGTGTCTGTAGGATGTTTCATGTGGCATGTTTGTATGTCCGTATTTGTAGTAGGTTTCATGTGGCATGTTTGTAGTCCGTGTCTGTATGAGGTTTCATGTGGAAAGTTTTAGTCCGTGTCTGTATGATATTTCATGTGGCATTTTGGTAGTCCGTGTGTGTAGGATGTTTCATGTGGCAGGTTTGTAGTCCGTGTCTGTAGGATGTTTCATGTGGCAGGTTTGTAGTCCGTGTCTGTAGGATGTTTCATGTGGTAGGTTTGTATTTGCGTGTATGTAGGATGTTTCATTTGGCAGGTGTGTATGTCCGTGTCTGTATGAGGTTTCATGTGGCATGTTTGTATATCCGTGTCTGTAGGATGTTTCATGTGGCAGGTTTGTAGTCCGTGTCTGTAGGATGTTTTATGTGGCAGGTTTGTATGTCCGTGTCTGTAGAAGGTTTCATGTGGCATGTATTAGTCCGTGTCTGTAGGATATTTCATGTGGCAGGTTTGTAGTCCGTGTCTGTGGAATGTTTCATGTGGCATGTTTTAGTCCGTGTCTGTAGGATGTTTCATGTGGATGTTTGTAGTCCGTTTCTGTAAGATGTTTCATGTGGCATGTTTGTATGTCCGTGTCTGTAGGATGTTTCATATGGCATGTTTTTAGTCCATATCTGTAGGAAATTTCATGTGGCAGGTTTGTAGTCCGTGTCTGTAGGAGGTTTCATGTGGCATGGCTTAGTCCGTGTCTGTAGGAGGTTTCATGTGGCATGTTTTAGTCCGTGTATGTAGGATGTTTCATGTTGCAGGTTTGTAGTCCGTGTCTGAATGAGGTTTCATGTGGCATGTTTTAGTCCGTGTCTGTATGAGATTTCATGTGGCAGGTTTGTAGTCAGTGTCTGTAGGATGTTTCATGTGGCATGTTTGTAGTCCGTGTCTGTAGGATGTTTCATGTGGCAGGTTTGTAGTCCGTGTCTGTAGGAGGTGTCATGTGGCATGTTTTAGTCCGTGTCTGTATGAGATTTCATGTGGCAGGTTTGTAGTCAGTGTCTGTAGGATGTTTCATGTGGCATGTTTGTAGTCAGTGTCTGTAGGATGTTTCATGTGGCATGTTTGTAATCCGTGTCTGTAGGATGTTTCATGTGGCAGGTTTGTAGTCCGTGTCTATAGGATGTTTCATGTGGCATGTTTTAGTCCGTGTCTGCAGGATGTTTCATGTGGCATGTTTGTAGTCTGTGTCTGTAGGAGGTTTCATGTGGCAGGTTTGTAGTCAGTGTCTGTAGGATGTTTGATGTGGCATGTTTGTAGTCCGTGTCTGTAGGATGTTTCATGTGGCATGTTTTTAGTCCGTATCTGTAGGATTTTCATGTGGCAGGTTTGTAGTCCGTGTCTATAGGATGTTTCATGTGGCATGTTTTAGTCCATTTCTGCAGGATGTTTCATGTGGCATATTTGTAGTCCGTGTATGTAGGAGGTGTCATGTGGCAGGTTTTAGTCCGTGTCTGTAGGAGGTTTCATGTGGCAGGATTGTAGTCCGTGTCTATAGGATGTTTCCTGTGGCATATTTTAGTCCGTTTCTGCAGGATGTTTCATGTGGCATATTTGTAGTCCGTGTATGTAGGAGGTTTCATGTGGCAGGTTTTAGTCCGTGTCTGTAGGAGGTTTCATGTGGCAGGTTTGTAGTCAGTGTCTGTAGGATGTTTCATGTGGCATGTTTGTAGTCCGTGTCTGTAGGATGTTTCATGTGGCAGGTTTGTAGTCCGTGTCTGTAGGATGTTTCATGTGGCATGTTTGCATGTCCGTGTTTGTAGGAGGTTTCATGTGGCATGTTTGTAGTCCGTGTCTGTAGGAGGTTTCATGTGGAAAGTTTTAGTCCGTGTCTGTATGATGTTTCATGTGGCATGTTGGTAGTCCGTGTCTGTAGGATGTTTCATGTGGCAGGTTTGTAGTCCGTGTCTGTAGGATGTTTCATGTGGCAGGTTTCCGTGTATGTAGGAGGTTTCATGTGGCATATTTGTATGTTCGTGTCTGTAGGAGGTTTCATGTGGCAGGTTTGTAGTCCGTGTCTGTAGGATGTTTCATGTTGCATGTTTTAGTCCGTGTCTGTAGGATGTTTCATGTGGATGTTTGTAGTCCGTTTCTGTAGGATGTTTCATGTGGCATGTTTGTATGTCCGTGTCTGTAGGATGTTTCATATGGCATGTTTTTAGTCCGTGTCTGTAGGATATTTCATGTGGCAGGTTTGTAGTCCGTGTCTGTAGGATGTTTCATGTGGCATGTTTTAGTCCGTGTCTGTAGGATGTTTCATGTGGCATGTTTGTAGTCCGTGTCTGTAGGATGTTTCATGTGGCATGTTTGTATGTCCGTGTCTGTAGGATGTTTCATATGGCATGTTTTTAGTCCATGTCTGTAGGAAATTTCATGTGGCAGGTTTGTAGTCCGTGTCTGTAGGAGGTTTCATGTGGCATGGTTTAGTCCGTGTCTGTAGGAGGTTTCATGTGGCATGTTTTAGTCCGTGTATGTAGGATGTTTCATGTGGCAGGTTTGTAGTCCGTGTCTGTAGGAGGTTTCATGTGGCATGTTTTAGTCCGTGTCTGTAGGAGGTTTCATGTGGCAGGTTTGTAGTCAGTGTCTGTAGGATGTTTCATGTGGCATGTTTGTAGTCCGTGTCTGTAGGATGTTTCATGTGGCATGTTTGTAGTCCGTGTCTGTAGGAGGTTTCAGTGGCAGTTTTGTCGTCTGTAGAGTTCATGTGGATTGTAGTCGTGTCTGTAGGATGTTTCATTGGCATGTTGTAGTCTGTCTGTAGGATGTTCATGTGGCAGGTTTGTAGTCCGTGTATATAGGATGTTTCATGTGGCATGTTTTAGTCCGTGTCTGCAGGATGTTTCATGTGGCATGTTTGTAGTCCGTGTCTGTAGGAGGTTTCATGTGGCAGGTTTTAGTCCGTGTCTGTAGGAGGTTTCATGTGGCAGGTTTGTAGTCAGTGTCTGTAGGATGTTTCATGTTGCATGTTTGTAGTCCGTGTCTGTAGGATGTTTCATGTGGCAGGTTTGTAGTCCGTGTCTGTAGGATGTTTCATGTGGCATGTTTGTATGTCCGTGTTTGTAGGAGGTTTCATGTGGCATATTTGTAGTCAGTGTCTGTAGGATGTTTCATGTGGAAAGTTTTAGTCCGTGTCTGTATGATGTTTCATGTGGCATGTTGGTAGTCAGTGTATGTAGGATGTTTCATGTGGCAGGTTTGTAATCCGTGTCTGTAGGATGTTTCATGTGGCAGGTTTGTAGTCCGTGTCTGTAGGATGTTTCATGTGTTAGGTTTGTATTTGCGTGTATGTAGGATTTTTCATGTGGCAGGTGTGTATGTCCGTGTCTATAAGAGGTTTCATGTGGCATATTTGTATGTCCGTGTCGGTAGGATGTTTCATGTGGCAGGTTTGTAGTCCGTGTCTGTAGGATGTTTCATGTGGCATGTTTTTGTCCGTGTCTGTAGGATGTTTCATGTGGATGTTTGTAGTCCGTTTCTGTAGGATGTTTCATGTTGCATGTTTGTATGTCCGTGTCTGTAGGATGTTTCATATGGTATGTTTTTAGTCCATGTCTGTAGGAAATTTCATATGGCAGGTTTGTAGTCCGTGTCTGTAGGAGGTTTCATGTGGCATGGCTTAGTCCTTGTCTGTAGGATGTTTCATGTGGCAGGTTTGTAGTCCGTGTCTGCAGGATGTTTCATGAGGCATGTTTGTATATCCGTGTCTGTAGGAGGTTTCATGTGGCATGTTTTAGTCCGTGTCTGTATGATGTTTCATGTGGCAGGTTTGTAGTCCGTGTCTGTAGGATGTTTCAATTGGCAGGTTTGTAGTCCGTTTCTGTAGGAGGTTTCATGTGGCATGTTTTAGTCCGTGTCTGTAGGAGGTTTCATGTGGCAGGTTTGTATGTGCGTGTCTGTAGGAGGTTTCATGTGGCATGTTTGTATGTATGTGCATGTCTGTAGGAGGTTTCATGTGGCATATTTGTATGTCCGTGTCTGTAGGATGTTTCATGTGGCATGTTTGTATGTGCGTGTCTGTAGGATGTTTCATGTGGCAGGTTTGTATGTGCGTGTCTGTAGGAGGTTTCATGGACATGTTTGTATGTGGGTGTCTGTAGGAGGTTTCATGTGGCATGGCTTAGTCCGTATCTGTAGGAGGTTTCATGTGGCATGTTTTAGGCCGTGTCTGTAGGATCTTTCATGTGGCAGGTTTGTAGTCCGTGGCTGTAGGGTGTTTCATTTGGCAGGTTTGTAATCCGTGTCTGTAGGAGGTTTCATGTGGCATGTTTTTGTCCGTGTCTGTAGGATGTTTCATTTTGCAGGTTTGTAGTCCATGTCTATAGGATGTTTCATGTCGCAGGTTTGTATGTGCGTGGCTGTATGAGGTTTCATGTGGCATGTATTAGTCCGTGTCTGTAGGAGGTTTCATGTGGCAGGTTTGCATGTGCGTGTCTGTAGGATGTTTCATGTGGCATGTTTGTATGTGCCTGTTTGTAGGATGTTTCATGTGGCAGGTGTGTATGTCCGTGTCTGTAGGAGGTTTCATGTGGCATGTTTGTATGTCCGTGTCTGTAGGATGTGTCATGTGGCAGGTTTGTAATCCGTGTCTGTAGGAGGTTTCATGTGGCAGGTTTTAGTCCGTGTCTGTAGGAGGTTTCATGTAGCTGGTTTGTAGTCAGTGTCTGTAGGATGTTTCATGTGGCATGTTTGTAGTCCGTGTCTGTAGGTTGTTTCATGTGGCAGGTTTGTAGTCCGTGTCTGTAGGATGTTTCATGTGGCATGTTTTAGTCCGTGTCTACAGGATGTTTCATTGGGCATTTTTGTAGTCCGTGTCTGTAGAAGGTTTCATGTGGCATGTTTAATCCGTGTCTGTAGGATGTTTCATGTGGCATGTCTGTAGTCCCTGTCTGTAGGCTGTTTCATGTGGCATGTTTGTATGTCCGTGTCTGTAGGAGGTTTCATGTGGCATGTTTGTAGTCCGTGTCTGTAGTAGGTTTCATGTGGCATGTTTTAATCCGTGTCTGTATGATGTTTCATATGGCATGTTTGTAGTCAGTGTCTGTAGGATGTTTCATGTGGCAGGTTTGTAGTCCGTGTCTGTAGGATGTTCATGTGGCAGGTTTGTAGTCCGTGTCTGTAGGATGTTTCATGTGGCATATTTTAGTCCATATCTGTAGGATGTTTTATGTGGCAGGTTTGTAATCCATGTCTGAAGGATGTTTCATGTGGCATGTTTTAGTACGTGTCTGTAGGATGTTTCATGTGGCATGTTTGTAGTCCGTGTCTGTAGGATGTTTCATGTGTCATGTGTGTATGTCCGTGTCTGTAGGATGGTTCATATGGCATGTTTGTAGTCCATGTCTGTAGGAAATTTCATGTGGCATGTTTGTAGTCCGTGTCTGTAGGATGTTTCATGTGGCAGGTTTGTAGTCCGTGTCTGCAGGATGTTTCATGTGGCATGTTTGTATATCCGTGTATGTAGGAGGTTTCAAGTGCATGTTTTAGTCCGTGTCTGTAGGATGTTTCATGTGGCAGGTTTGTAGTCCGTTTCTCTAGGAGGTTTCATGTGGCAGGTTTGTATGTGCCTGTCTGTAGGAGGTTTCATGTGGCATGTTTGTATGTATGTGCGTGTCTGTAGGAGGATTCATGTGGTATATTTGTATGTGCGTGTCTGTAGGAGGTTTCATGGACATGTTTGTATGTGCATGTCTGTATGAGGTTTCATGTGGCATGTTTGTATGTGCGTGTCTGTATGATGTTTCATGTGGCATGCTTTAGTCCGTGTCTGTAGGAGATTTCATGTGGCATGAGTTAGTCCGTGTCTATAGGAGGTTTCATGTGGCATATTTGTATGTGCGTGTCTGTAGAAAGTTTCATGTGGCACGTTTGTAATCCGTGTCTGTAGGATGTTTCATGTGGCAGGTTTGTAGTCCATGTCTGTAGGATGTTTCATGTGGCATTTTTTAGTCCGTGTCTACAGGATGTTTCATGTGGCATGTTTGTATGTGCGTGTCTGTAGGATGTTTCATGTGGCATGTTTGTAGTCCGTGTCTGTAGGATGTATCATGTGGCAGGTTTGTAGTCCGTGTATGTAGGATGTTTCATGTGGCATTTTTTAGTCCGTGTCTACAGGATGTTTCATGTGGCATGTTTGTATGTGCGTGTCTGTAGGATGTTTCATGTGTCAGGTTTTTATGTGCGTGTCTGTAGGAGGTTTCATGTGGCATGGTTTAGTCCGTGTCTGTAGGATGTTTCATGTGGCATGTTTGTAGTCCGTGTCTGTAGGATGTTTCATGTGGAAGGTTTGTAGTCCGTGTCTGCAGGATGTTTCATGTGGCATGTTTGTATATCCGTGTCTGTAGGAGGATTCATGTGGCATGTTTATATGTCCGTGTTTGTAGGAGATTTCATGTGATATGGTTTAGTCCGTTTCTGTAGAAGGTTTCATGTTGCATGTTTTAGTCCGTGTCTGTAGGATGTTTCATGTGGCAGGTTTGTAATCCGTGTCTGTAGGATGTTTCATTTGGCAGGTTTGTAGTCCGTGTCTGTAGGAGGTGTCATGTGCATGTTTTAGTCCGTGTCTGTAGGAGGTTTCATGAGGCAGGTTTGTATGTGCGTGTCTGTAGGAGGATTCATGTGGCATGTTTGTATGTATGTGCGTGTCTGTAGGAGGTTTCATGTGGCATATTTTTATGTCCGTGTCTGTAGGATGTTTCATGTGGCATGTTTGTTTGTGCGTGTCTGTAGGATGTTTCATGTGGCAGGTTTGTATGTGCGTGTCTGTAGGAGGTTTCATGGACATGTTTGTATGTGTGTGTCTGTATGAGGTTTCATGTGGCATGTTTGTATGTGCGTGTCTGTAGGATGTTTCATGTGGCATGTTTTAGTCCGTGTCTGCAGGATGTTTCATGTGGCATGTTTGTAGTCCGTGTCTGTAGAAGGTTTCATGTAGCATGAATTACTCCGTGTCTGTAGGATGTTTCATGTGGCATGTTTGTATGTCCGTGTCTGTAGGAGGTTTCATGTGGCATGTTTGTAGTCCGTGTCTGTAGGAGGTTTCATGTGGCATGTTTTAGTCCGTGTCTGTATGATGTTTCATGTGGCATGTTGGTAGTCCGCGTCTGTAGGAGGTTTCATGTGGCAGGTTTTAGTCCGTGTCTGTAGGATGTTTCATATGGCATGTTTTTAGTCCATGTCTGTAGAAAATTTCATGTGGCAGGTTAGTAGTCCGTGTCTGTAGGAGGTTTCATGTGGCATGTCTTAGTCCGTGTCTGTAGGAGGTTTCATGTGGCCTGTTTTAGTCCGTGTATGTAGGATGTTTCATGTGGCTTGTTTGTAGTCCGTGTCTGTAGGAGGTTTCATGTGGCATGTTTTAGTCCGTGTCTGTAGGTGTTTCATGTGGCATGTTTGTAGTCCGTGTCTGTAGGATGTTTCAAGTGGCAGGTTTGTAGTCCGTGTCTGTAGGATGTTTCATGTGGCATGTTAGCATGTCCGTGTTTGTAGGAGTTTTCATGTGGCATGTTTGTAGTCCGTGTCTGTAGGAGGTTTCATGTGGAAAGTTTTAGTCCGAGTCTGTATGATGTTTCATGTGGCATGTTGGTAGTCCGTGTCTGTAGGATGTTTCATGTGGCAGGTTTGTAGTCCGTGTCTGTAGGATGTTTCATGTGGCATGTTTTTAGTCCGTGTCTGTAGGAGGTTTCATGTGGCATATTTGTATGTTCGTGTCTGTAGGTGTTTCATGTGGCAGGTTTGTAGTCCGTGTCTGTAGGATGTTTCATGTGGCATGTTTTAGTCCATGTCTGTAGGATGTTTCATGTGGATGTTTGTAGTCCGTTTCTGTAGGATGTTTCATGTGGCATGTTTGTATGTCCGTGTCTGTAGGATGTTTCATATGGCATGTTTTTAGTCCATGTCTGTAGGAAATTTCATGTGGCAGGTTTGTAGTCCGTGTCTGTAGGAGGTTTCATGTGGCATGGCTTAGTCCGTGTCTGTAGGAGGTTTCATGTGGCATGTTTTAGTCCGTGTATGTAGGATGTTTCATGTGGCAGGTTTGTAGTCCGTGCCTGTAGGAGGTTTCATGTGGCATGTTTTAGTCCGTGTCTGTAGGAGGTTTCATGTGGCAGGTTTGTAGTCAGTGGCTGTAGGATGTTTCATGTGGTATGTTTGTAGTCCGTGTCTGTAGGATGTTTCATGTGGCATGTCTGTAGTCCGTGTCTGTAGGACGTTTCATGTGGCAGGTTTGTAGTCCGTGTATATAGGATGTTTCATGTGGCATGTTTTAGTCCGTTTCTGCAGGATGTTTCATGTGGCATGTTTGTAGTCCGTGTATGTAGGAGGTTTCATGTGGCAGGTTTTAGTCATTGTCTGTAGGAGGTTTCATGTGGCAGGTTTGTAGTCAGTGTCTGTAGGATGTTTCATGTTGCATGTTTGTAGTCCGTGTCTGTAGGATGTTTCATGTGGCAGGTTTGTAGTCCGTGTCTGTAGGATGTTTCATGTGGCATGTTTATATGTCCGTGTTTGTAGGAGGTTTCATGTGGCATATTTGTAGTCAGTGTCTGTAGGATGTTTCATGTGGAAAGTTTTAGTCCGTGTCTGTATGATGTTTCATGTGGCATGTTGGTAGTCAGTGTCTGTAGGATGTTTCATGTGGCAGGTTTGTAATCCGTGTCTGTAGGATGTTTCATGTGGCAGGTTTGTAGTCCGTGTCTGTAGGATGTTTCATGTGGTAGGTTTGTATTTGCGTGTATGTAGGATTTTTCATGTGGCAGGTGTGTATGTCCGTGTCTATAGGAGGTTTCATGTGGCATATTTGTATGTCCGTGTCTGTAGGATATTTCATGTGGCAGGTTTGTAGTCCGTGTCTGTAGGATGTTTCATGTGGCATGTTTTAGTCCGTGTCTGTAGGATGTTTCATGTGGATGTTTGTAGTCCGTTTCTGTAGGATGTTTCATGTGGCATGTTTGTATGTCCATGTCTGTAGGAATTTCATGTGGCAGGTTTGTAGTCCGTGTCTGTAGGAGGTTTCATGTGGCATGGCTTAGTCCTTGTCTGTAGGATGTTTCATGTGGCAGGTTTGTAGTCCGTGTCTGCAGGATGTTTCATGAGGCATGTTTGTATATCCGTGTCTGTAGGAAGTTTCATGTGGCATGTTATAGTCCGTTTCTGTAGGATGTTTCATGTGGCAGGTTTGTAGTCCGTGTCTGTAGGAGGTTTCATGTGGCAGGTTTTTATGTGCGTGTCTGTAGGAGGTTTCATGTGGCATGTTTGTATGTATGTGCATGTCTGTAGGAGGTTTCATGTGGCATGTTTGTATGTGCGTGTCTGTAGGATGTTTCATGTGGCAGGTTTGTATGTGCGTGTCTGTAGGAGGTTTCATGGACATGTTTGTATGAGCGTGTCTGTAGGAGGTTTCATGTGGCATGGCTTAGTCCGTATCTGTAGGAGGTTTCATGTGGCATGTTTTAGGCCGTGTCTGTAGGATCTTTCATGTGGCAGGTTTGTAGTCCGTGGCTGTAGGGTGTTTCATTTGGCAGGTTTGTAATCCGTGTCTGTAGGAGGTTTCATGTGGCATGTTTTTGTCCGTGTCTGTAGGATGTTTCATTTTGCAGGTTTGTAGTCCATGTAAATAGGATGTTTCATGTGGCAGGTTTGTATGTGCGTGGCTGTATGAGGTTTCATGTGGCATGTTTTAGTCCGTGTCTGTAGGATGTTTCATGTGGCAGATTTGTAGTCCGTGTATGTAGAATGTTTCAGGTGGCAGGTTTGTAGTCCGTGTCTGTAGGATGTTTCATGTGGCATGTTTGTATGTGCCTGTTTGTAGGATGTTTCATGTGGCAGGTGTGTATGTCCGTGTCTGTAGGAGGTTTCATGTGGCATGTTTGTATGTCCGTGTCTGTAGGATGTTTCATGTGGCAGGTTTGTAATCCGTGTCTGTAGGAGGTTTCATGTGGCAGGTTTTAGTCCGTGTCTGTAGGAGGTTTCATGTGGCTTGTTTGTAGTCAGTGTCTGTAGGATGTTTCATGTGGCATGTTTGTAGTCCGTGTCTGTAGGATGTTTCATGTGGCAGGTTTGTAGTCCGTGTCTGTAGGATGTTTCATGTGGCATTTTTTAGTCCGTGTCTACAGGATGTTTCATGTGGCATGTTTGTATGTGCGTGTCTGTAGGATGTTTCATGTGTCAGGTTTTTATGTGCGTGTCTGTAGGAGGTTTCATGTGGCATGGTTTAGTCCGTGTCTGTAGGATGTTTCATGTGGCATGTTTGTAGTCCGTGTCTGTAGGATGTTTCATGTGGAAGGTTTGTAGTCCGTGTCTGCAGGATGTTTCATGTGGCATGTTTGTATATCCGTGTCTGTAGGAGGATTCATGTGGCATGTTTTAGTCCGTGTCTGTAGTAGATTTCATGTGATATGGTTTAGTCCGTTTCTGTAGAAGGTTTCATGTTGCATGTTTTAGTCCGTGTCTGTAGGATGTTTCATGTGGCAGGTTTGTAATCCGTGTCTGTAGGATGTTTCATTTGGCAGGTTTGTAGTCCGTGTCTGTAGGAGGTGTCATGTGCATGTTTTAGTCCATGTCTGTAGGAGGTTTCATGAGGCAGGTTTGTATGTGCGTGTCTGTAGGAGGATTCATGTGGCATGTTTGTATTTATGTGCGTGTCTGTAGGAGGTTTCATGTGGCATATTTTTATGTCCGTGTCTGTAGGATGTTTCATGTGGCATGTTTGTTTGTGCGTGTCTGTAGGATGTTTCATGTGGCAGGTTTGTATGTGCGTGTCTGTAGGAGGTTTCATGGACATGTTTGTATGTGTGTGTCTGTATGAGGTTTCATGTGGCATGTTTGTATGTGCGTGTCTGTAGGATGTTTCATGTGGCATGTTTTAGTCCGTGTCTGCAGGATGTTTCATGTGGCATGTTTGTAGTCCGTGTCTGTAGAAGGTTTCATGTAGCATGAATTACTCCGTGTCTGTAGGATGTTTCATGTGGCATGTTTGTTTGTCCGTGTCTGTAGGAGGTTTCATGTGGCATGTTTGTAGTCCGTGTCTGTAGGAGGTTTCATGTGGCATGTTTTAGTCCGTGTCTGTATGATGTTTCATGTGGCATGTTGGTAGTCCGCGTCTGTAGGATGTTTCATGTGGCAGGTTTGTAGTCCGTGTCTGTAGGATGTTTCATGTGGCAGGTTTGTTGTCCGTGTCTGTAGGATATTTCATGTGGCAAGTTTGTATTTGCGTGTCTGTAGGATGTTTGATGTGGCAGGTGTGTATGTCCGTGTCTGTAGGAGGTTTCATGTGGCATGTGTGTACGTCCGTGTCTGTAGGATGTTTCATGTGGCAGGTTTGTATGTCCGTGTCTGTAGGAGGTTTCATGTGGCAGGTTTGTAGTCCGTGTCTGTAGGATGTTTCATGTGGCATGTTTTAGTCCGTGTATGTAGGATGTTTCATGTGGCATGTTTGTAGTCCGTGTCTGTAGAAGTTTCATGTGGCATGTTTTAGTCCGTGTCTGTAGGATGTTTCATGTGGCATGTTTGTAGTCCGTGTCTGTAGGATGTTTCATGTGGCATGTTTTAGTCCGTGTCTGTAGGATGTTTCATGTGGCATGTTTGTAGTCCGTTTCTATAGGATGTTTCATGTGGCATGTTTGTATGTCCGTGTCTGTAGGATGTTTCATTTGGCATGTTTGTAGTCCATGTCTGTAGGAACTTTCATGTGGCAGGTTTGTAGTCCGTGTCTGTAGGATGTTTCATGTTGCAGGTTTGTAGTCCGTGTCTGTAGGATGTTTCATGTGGCATTTTGTATGTGCGTGTCTGTAGGAGGTTTCATGGGCATGTTTGTATGAGCGTGGCTGTATGAGGTTTCATGTGGCATGTATTTATGTGCGTGTCTGTAGGATCTTTCATGTGACATGTTTGTATGTCCGTGTCTGTAGGAGGTTTCATGTTTGTATATCCGTGTATGTAGGAGGTTTCATGTGGCATGTTTTAGTCCGTGTCTGTAGGATGTTTCATGTGGCAGGTTTGTAGTCCGTGTATGTAGGATGTTTCAGGTGGCAGGTTTGTAGTCCGTGTCTGTAGGAGGTTTCATGTGGCAGGTTTGTATGTGCATGTCTGTAGGATGTTTCATGTTTGTATGTGCCTGTCTGTAGGTGGTTTCATGTGGCATGTTTGTATGTCCGTGTCTGTAGGATGTTTCATGTGGCAGGTTTGTAGTCCGTGTCTATAGTATGATTCATGTGGCAGGTTTGTATGTCCGTGTCTGTAGGAGGTTTCATGTGGCAGGTTTGTAATCCGTGTCTGTAGGAGGTTTCATGTGGCAGGTTTTAGTCCGTGTCTTTAGGAGGTTTCATGTGGCATGTTTGTAGTTCGTGTCTGTAGGATGTTTCATGTGGCATGTTTTAGTACGTGTCTACAGGATGTTTCATGTGGCATGTTTGTAGTCCGTGTCTGTAGAAGGTTTCATGTGGCATGTTTAATCCGTATCTGTAGGATGTTTCATGTGGCATGTCTGTAGTCCGAGTCTGTAGCATGTTTCATGAGGCATGTTTGTATGTCCGTGTCTGTAGGAGGTTTCATGTGGCATGTGTGTAGTCCGTGTCTGTAGGAGGTTTCATGTGGCATGTTTTAGTCCGTGTCTGTATGATGTTTCATATGGCATGTTTGTAGTCAGTGTCTGTAGGATGTTTCATGTGGCATGTTTGTAGTCCGTGTCTGTAGGATGTTTCATGTGGTAGGTTTGTAGTCCGTTTCTGTAAGATGTTTCATGTGGCATGTTTTAGTCCATGTCTGTAGGATGTTTCATGTGGCAGGTTTGTATGTGCGTGTCTGTAGGAGGTTTCATGTGGCATGTTTGTATGTATGTGCGTGTCTGTAGGATGTTTCATGTGGCATATTTGTATGTGCGTGTCTGTAGGAGGTTTCATGTGGCAGGTTTGTAGTCCGTGTCTGTAGGAGTTTTCATGTGGCAGGTTTGTATGTGCGTGTCTGTAGGAGGTTTCATGTGGCATGTTTTTATGTATGTGCGTGTCTGTAGGATGTTTCATGTGGCATATTTGTATGTGCGTGTCTGTAGGAAGTTTCATGGACATGTTTGTATGTGCGTGTCTGTATGAGGTTTCATGTGGCATGTTTGTATGTGCGTGTCTGTATGATGTTTCATGTGGCATGTTTTAGTCCGTGTCTTTAGGATATTTCATTTGGCATGATTTAGTCCGTGTCTATAGGAGGTTTCATGTGGCATATTTGTATGTGCGTGTCTGTAGAAGGTGTCATGTGGCACGTTTGTAGTCCGTTTCTGTAGGAGGTTTCATGTGGCAGGTTTTAGTCCGTGTCTGTAGGATGTTTCATGTGGCAGGTTTGTTGTCCGTGTCTGTAGGAGGTTTCATGTGGCATGTTTTAGTCCGTGTCTGTAGGAGATTTAATGTGGCATGGTTTAGTCCGTGTCTGTAGGATGTTTCATGTGGCAGGTTTGTAGTCCGTTTCTGTAGGATGTTTCATGTGGCAGGTTTGTAGTCCCTGTCTGTAGGATGTTTCATGTGACATGTTTGTATGTGCGTGTCTGTAGGATGTTTCATGTGTCAGGTTTGTATGTGCGTGTCTGTAGGAGGTTTCATGTGGCATGGTTTTGTCCGTTTCTGTAGGAGGTTTCATGTGGCATGTTTGTAATCCGTGTCTGTATGAGGTTTCATGTGGCATGTTTTAGTCCGTGTCTGTAGGAGATTTCATGTGGCATGGTTTAGTCCGTGTCTGTAGTATGTTTCATGTGGCATGTTTGTAGTCCGTGTCTGTAGGATGTTTCATGTGGCATGTTTGTATATCCGTGTCTGTAGGAGGTTTCATGTGGCAGGTTTGTAATCCGTGTTTGTAGGAGGTTTCATGTGGCAGGTTTTAGTCCGTGTCTGTAGGAGGTTTCATGTGGCATGTTTGTAGTCCGTGTCTGTAGGATGTTTCATGTGGCATGTTTTAGTACGTGTCTACAGGATGTTTCATGTGGCATGTTTGTAGTCCGTGTCTGTAGAAGGTTTCATGTGGCATGTTTAATCCGTGTCTGTAGGATGTTTCATGTGGCATGTTTGTAGTCGGTGTCTGTAGGATATTTCATGTGGCAGGTTTGTAGTCCGTGTCAGTAGGATGTTTCATGTGGTATGTTTTAGTCCGTGTCTGAAGGATGTTTCATGTGGCATGTTTATAGTCCGTGTCTGTAGGAGGTTTCATGTGGCAGGTTTTAGTCCGTGTCTGTAGGAGGTTTCATGTGGCAGGTTTGTAGTCAGTGTCTATAGAATGTTTCATGTGGCATGTTTGTAGTCCGTGTCTGTAGGATGTTTCATGTGGCAGGTTTGTAGTCCGTGTCTGTAGGATGTTTCATGTGGCATGTTTTAGTCCCTGTCTGCAGGATGTTTCATGTGGCATGTTTGTAGTCCGTGTCTGTAGAAGGTTTCATGTGGCATTAATTACTCCGTGTCTATAGGATGTTTCATGTGGCATGTTTGTATGTCCGTGGCTGTAGGAGGTTTCATGTGGCATGTTAGTAGTCCGTGTCTGTAGGAGGTTTCATGTGGCATGTTTTAGTCCGTGTCTGTATGATGTTTCATGTGGCATGTTGGTAGTCCGTGTCTGTAGGATGTTTCATGTGGCGGGTTTGTAGTCCGTGTCTGTAGGATGTATCATGTGGCAGGTTTGTAGTCCGTGTCTATAGGATGTTTCATGTGGCAAGTTTGTATTTGCGTGTCTGTAGGATGTTTCATGTGGCAGGTGTGTATGTCCGTGTCTGTAGGATGTTTCATGTGGCAGGTTTGTATGTCCGTGTCTGTAGGAGGTTTCATGTGGCAGGTTTGTAGTCCGTGTCTGTAGGATGTTTCATGTGGCATGTTTTAGTCCGTGTATGTAGGATGTTTCATGTGGCATTTTTGTAGTACGTGTCTGTAGAAGGTTTCATGTGGCATGTTTTAGTCCGTGTCTGTAGGATGTTTCATGTGGCATGTTTGTAGTCCGTGTCTGTAGGAGGTTTCATGTGGCAGTTTTGTATGTGCGTGTCTGTAGGATGTTTCATGTGGCATGTTTGTATGTGCCTGTCTGTAGGAGGTTTCATGTGGCATGTTTGTATGTCCGTGTCTGTAGGATGTTTCATGTGGCAGGTTTGTAGTCCGTGTCTATAGTATGATTCATGTGGCAGGTTTGTATGTCCTTGTCTGTAGGAGGTTTCATGTGGCAGGTTTGTAACCCGTGTCTGTAGGAGGTTTCATGTGGCATGTTTTAGTACGTGTCTGTAGGATGTTTCATGTGGCATGTTTGTAGTCCGTGTCTGTAGGAGGTTTCATGTGGCATGTTTAATCCGTGTCTGTAGGATGTTTCATGTGGCATGTTTGTAGTCCGTGTCTGTAGGATATTTCATGTGGCAGGTTTGTAGTCCGTGTCAGTAGGATGTTTCATGTGGTATGTTTTAGTCCGTGTCTGAAGGATGTTTCATGTGGCATGTTTATAGTCCGTGTCTGTAGGAGGTTTCATGTGGCAGGTTTGTAGTCCGTGTCTGTAGGATGTTTCATGTGGCATGTTTGTAGTCCGTGTCTGTAGGATGTTTCATGTGGCAGGTTTGTAGTCCGTGTCTGTAGGATGTTTCATGTGGCATGTTTGTAGTCCGTGTCTGTAGGAGGTTTCATGTGGCATTATTAGTCCGTGTCTGTAGGATGTTTCATGTGGCATGTTTGTAGTCCGTGTCTGTAGGAGGTTTCATGTGGCAGGTTTGTAGTCCGTGTCTGTAGAATGTTTCATGTGGCATGTTTGTAGTCCGTGTCTGTAGGATGTTTCATGTGGCAGGTTTGTAGTCCGTGTCTGTAGGATGTTTCATGTGGCATGTTTGTAGTCCGTGTCTGTAGAAGGTTTCATGTGGCATTAATTACTCCGTGTCTATAGGATGTTTCATGTGGCATGTTTGTATGTCCGTGGCTGTAGGAGGTTTCATGTGGCATGTTAGTAGTCCGTGTCTGTAGGAGGTTTCATGTGGCATGTTTTAGTCCGTGTCTGTATGATGTTTCATGTGGCAGGTTTGTAGTCCGTGTCTGTAGGATGTTTCATGTGGCATGTTTGTAGTCCGTGTCTGTAGGATGTTTCATGTGGCGGGTTTGTAGTCCGTGTCTGTAGGATGTATCATGTGGCAGGTTTGTAGTCCGTGTCTATAGGATGTTTCATGTGGCAGTTTGTATTTGCGTGTCTGTAGGATGTTTCATGTGGCAGGTGTGTATGTCCGTGTCTGTAGGAGGTTTCATGTGGCATGTGTGTACGTCCCTGTCTGTAGGATGTTTCATGTGGCAGGTTTGTATGTCCGTGTCTGTAGGAGGTTTCATGTGGCAGGTTTGTAGTCCGTGTCTGTAGGATGTTTCATGTGGCATGTTTTAGTCCGTGTATGTAGGATGTTTCATGTGGCATTTTTGTAGTACGTGTCTGTAGAAGGTTTCATGTGGCATGTTTTAGTCCGTGTCTGTAGGATGTTTCATGTGGCATGTTTGTAGTCCGTGTCTGTAGGAGGTTTCATGTGGCAGTTTTGTATGTGCGTGTCTGTAGGATGTTTCATGTGGCATGTTTGTATGTGCCTGTCTGTAGGAGGTTTCATGTGGCATGTTTGTATGTCCGTGTCTGTAGGATGTTTCATGTGGCAGGTTTGTAGTCCGTGTCTATAGTATGATTCATGTGGCAGGTTTGTATGTCCTTGTCTGTAGGAGGTTTCATGTGGCAGGTTTGTAACCCGTGTCTGTAGGAGGTTTCATGTGGCAGGATTTAGTTCGTGTCTGTAGGAGGTTTCATGTGGCATGTTTGTAGTCCGTGTCTGTAGGAGGTTTCATGTGGCATGTTTTAGTCCGTGTCTGTATGATGTTTCATGTGGCATGTTTGTAGTCCGTGTCTGTAGGATGTTTCATGTGGCATGTTTTAGTCCGTGTCTGTAGGATGTTTCATGTGGCATGTTTGTAGTCCGTTTCTGTAGGATGTTTCATGTGGCATGTTTGTATGTCCGTGTCTGTAGGATGTTTCATTTGGCATGTTTGTAGTCCATGTCTGTAGGAAATTTCATGTGGCAGATTTGTAGACCGTATCTGTAGGATGTTTCATGTTGCAGGTTTGTAGTCCGTGTCTGTAGGATGTTTCATGTGGCAGGTTTGTATGTGCGTGTCTGTAGGAGGTTTCATGGGCATGTTTGTATGTGCGTGGCTGTATGAGGTTTCATGTGGCATGTATGTATGTGCGTGTTTATAGGATCTTTCATGTGACATGTTTGTATATCCGTGTCTGTAGGAGGTTTCATGTGGCATGTTTTAGTCCGTGTCTGTAGGATGTTTCATGTGGCAGGTTTGTAGTCCGTGTATGTAGGATGTTTCAGGTGGCAGGTTTGTAATCCGTGTCTGTAGCAGGTTTCATGTGGCATGTTTGTATGTCCATGTCTGTAGGATGTTTCATGTGGCAGGTTTGTAGTCCGTGTCTGTAGGATGTTTCATGTGGCATGTTTTAGTCCGTGTCTGTAGGATGTTTCATGTGGCATGTTTGTATGTCCGTGTCTGTAGGATGTTTCATGTGGCAGGTTTGTAGTCCGTGTCTGTAGGATGTTTCATGTGGCATATTTATAGTCCGTGTCTGTAGGATGTTTCATGTGGCAGGTTTGTAGTCCGTGTCTGTAGGATGTTTCATGTGGCAGGTTTGTAGTTCGTGTCTGTAGGATGTTTCATGTGGCAGGTTTGTATTTGCGTGTCTGTAGGATGTTTCATGTGGCAGGTTTGTAGTCAGTGTCTGTAGGATGTTTCATGTGGCATGTTTGTAGTCCGTGTCTGTAGGATGTTTCATGTGGCAGGTTTGTAATCCGTGTCTGTAGGATGTTTCATGTGGCATGTTTTCGTACGTGTCTGTAGGATGATTCATGTGGCATGTTTGTATGTCCGTGTCTGTAGGAGGTTTCATGTGGCATGTTTGTAGTCCGTGTCTGTAGGATGTTTCATGTGGCGGGTTTGTAGTCCGTGTCTGTATGATGTTTCATGTGGCATATTTGTAGTCTGTGTCTGTAGGATGTTTCATGTGGCAGGTTTGTAGTCCGTGTCTGCAGGATGTTTCATGTGGCAGGTTTGTATTTGCGTGTCTGTAGGATGTTTCATGTGGCAGGTGTGTATATCCGTGTCTGTAGGAGGTTTCATGTGGCATGTTTGTATATCCGTGTCTGTAGAAGGTTTCATGTGGCATGTTTTAGTCCGTGTCTGTAGGATGTTTCATGTGGCAGGTTTGTATATCCGTGTCTGTAGATGTTTCATGTTTGATGTTTGTATATCCGTGTCTGTAGGATGTTTCATATGGCATGTTTGTAGTCCATGTCTGTAGGAGGTTTCATGTGGCAGGTTTGTAGTCCGTGTCTGTAGGAGGTTTCATGTGACATGTTTTAGTCCGTGTCTGTATGATGTTTCATGTGGCATGTTTGTAGTTCGTGTCTGTAGGATGTTTCATGTGGCAGGTTTGTAGTCCGTGTCTGTAGGAGGTTTCATGTGGTATGTTTTAATCCGTGTCTGTAGGATGTTTCATGTGGCATGTTTGTAGTCCATGTCTGTAGGAGGTTTCATGTGCAGGTTTGTAGTCCGTGTCTGTAGGATGTTTCATGTGGCAGGTTTGTAGTCCGTGTCTGTAGGATGTTTCATTTTTGCAGGTTTGTAGTCCGTGTCTGTAGGAGGTTTCATGTGGTATGTTTTAATCCGTGTCTGTAGGAGTTTTCATGTGGCATGGTTTGGTCCTTGTCTGTAGGAGGTTTCATGTGGCATGTATGTAGTCCGTGTCTGTCTGTAGGAGGTTTCATGTGGCATGTTTGTAGTCCGTGTCTGTAGGATGTTTCATGTGGCAGGTTTGTAGTCCGTGTCTATAGGATGTTTCATGTGGCAGATTTGTATATGCGTGCTGTAGGAGGTTTCTGGGCATGTTTGTATGTGCGTGACTGTATGAGGTTTCATGAGGCATGTTTGTATGTGCGTGTCTTTAGGATGTTTCATGTGACAGGTTTGTATGTCCGTGTCTGTAGGAGGTTTCATGTGGCATGTTTTAGTCCGTGCCTGTAGGAGGTTTCATTTGGCATGGCTTAGTCCGTGTCTGTAGGAGGTTTCATGTGGCATGTTTTAGTCCGTGTCTGTAGGATGTTTCATATGGCAGGTTTGTAGTCCGGTGTGTAGGGTGTTTCATTTGTCAGGTTTGTAGTCCGTGTCTGTAGGAGGTTTCATGTGGCATGTTTTAGTCCGTGTCTGTAGGAGGTTTCATGTAGCAGGTTTGTATGTGCGTGTCTGTAGGAGGTTTCATGTGGCATGTTTGTATGTGCGTGTCTGTAGGATGTTTCATGTGGCATGTTTGTATGTGCGTGTCTGTAGGAGTTTTCATGTGGCACGTTTGGAGTCCGTGTCTGTAGGAGGTTTCATGTGGCAGGTTTTATTCCGTGTCTGTAGGATGTTTCATGTGGCATGGTTTGGTCCATGTCTGTAGGAGGTTCATGTGGCATGTTTGTAATCCGTGTCTGTATGAGGTTTCATGTGGAATGTTTTAGTCCGTGTCTGTAGGAGATTTCATGGGGCATGGTTTAGTCCGTGTATGTAGGAGGTTTCATGTGGCATGTTTTAGTCCGTGTCTGTAGTAGATTTCTTGTGGCATGGTTTAGTCCGTTTCTGTAGGAGGTTACATGTGGCATGTTTTAGTCCGTGTCTGTAGGATGTTTCATGTGGCAGGTTTGTAGTCCGTGTCTGTAGGAGGTTTCATGTGGCGGTTTTAGTCCGTGTCGTAGGGGTTTATGTGGCGTTTTAGCCCGTTTCTGTAGGAGGTTTCATGTGGCAGGTTTGTAGTGCGTGTCTGTAGGAGGTTTCATGTGGCATGTTTGTAATGTCCGTCTCTGTAGGAGGTTTCATGTGGCATATTTGTATGTCCGTGTCTGTAGGATGTTTCATGTGGCATGTTTGTATGTGCGTGTCTGTAGGATGTTTCATGTGGCAGGTTTGTATGTGCGTGTCTGTGTAGGGTTTCATTTGGCATGTTTATTGTCAGTGTCTGTAGAGTTTCATTTGGCATGATTTAGTCCGTGTCTGTAGGAGGTTTCATGTGGCATGTTTAGTCAGTGTCTGTAGTGTTCATGTGGCAGGTTTGTAGTCCGTGTCTGTAGGATGTTTCATTTGGCAGGTTTGTAGTTCTGTCTGTAGGAGGTTTCATGTGGTATGTTTAGTCCGTGTCTGTAGGAGGTTTCATGTGGCATGGTTTGGTCCGTGTCTGTAGGAGGTTTCATGTGGCATGTTTGTAGTCCGTGTCTGTAGGATGTTTCATGTGGCATGTTTGTAGTCCGTGTCTGTAGGATGTTTCATGTGGCATGTTTGTAGTCCGTGTCTGTAGGATGTTTCATGTGGCAGGTTTGTAGTGCGTGTCTGTGGATGTTCATGGCATATTTGATGTGCGTGGCTGTATGAGGTTTCATGTGGCATGTTTGTATGTGCGTGTCTGTAGGATGTTTCATGTGACAGGTTTGTATGTCCGTGTATGTAGGAGGTTTCATGTGGCATGTTTGTATATCCGTGTCTGTAGGAGGTTTCATGAGGCATGTTTTAGTCCGTGTCTGAAGGAGGTTTCATGTGGCATGTTTTAGTCCGTGTCTGTAGGATGTTTCATGTTGCAGGTTTGTAGTCCGTGTCTGTAGGATGTTTCATGTGGCAGGTGTGTATGTCCGTGTCTGTAGGAGGTTTCATGTGGCATGATTGTATATCCGTGTCTGTAGAAGGTTTCATGTGCTATATTTTAGTCCGTGTCTGTAGGAAGTTTCATGTGGCAGGTTTGTTTTCCATGTATGTAGGATGTTTCATGTGGCAGGTTTGTAGTCCGTGTCTGTAGGATGTTTCATGTGGCATGTTTTAGTCCGTGTCTGTAGGATGTTTCATGTGGCATGTTTGTAGTCCGTGTCTGTAGGATGTTTCATGTGTGATGTTTGTATGTCCATGTCTGTAGGATGTTTCATATGGCATGTTTGTAGTCCATGTCTGTAGGAAATTTCATGTGGCAGGTTTGTAGTCGGTGTCTGTAGGAGGTTTCTTGTGGCATGGTTTGTCCCTGTCTGTAGGAGGATTCATGTGGCATGTTTGTATATCCGTGTCTGTAGGAGGTTTCATTTGGCATGTTTTAGTCCGTGTCTGTAGGATGTTTCATGTGGCAGGTTTGTAGGTCCGTGTCTGTAGATGTTTCATGTGGCATGTTTGTTGTCCGTGTCTGTAGGATGTTTCATGTGGCAGGTTTGTAGTCCGTGTCTGTAGGATGTTTCATGTGGCATGTTTTAGTCCGTGTCTGTAGGAAGTTTCATGTGGCAGGTTTGTAGTCCATGTCTGTAGGATGTTTCATGTGGCAGGTTTGTAGTCCGTGTCTGTAGGATGTTTCATGTGGCATGTTTGTAGTCCATGTCTGTAGGAGGTTTCATGTGGCACGTTTGTATGTCAGTGTCTGTAGAAGGTTTCATGTGGCATGTTTGTATGTCCGTGTCTGTAGGATGTTTTATGTGGCATGTTTATAGTCCATGTATGTAGGATGTTTCATATGGCATGTATTTAGTCCGTGTCTGTAGGAGGTTTCATGTGGCAGGTTTAGTCCGTATTTGTAGGATGTTTCATGTGGCAGGTTTTGTAGTCCGTGTCTCTAGGATGTTTCATGTGGCAGGTTTGTAGTCCGTGTCTGTAGGATGTTTCATGTGGCATGATTGTAGTCCATGTCTGTAGGAGGTTTCATGTGGCAGGTTTGTAGTCCGTGTCTGTAGGATGTTTCATGTGACAGATTTGTAGTCCGTGTCTGTAGGAGTTTTCATGTGGCAAGTTTTAGTCCGTGTCTGTAGGAGATTTCATTTGGCATGGTTTAATCCGTGTCTGTAGGAGGTTTCATGTGGCATGTTTTAATCCGTGTCAGTAGGATGTTTCATGTGGCAGGTTTGTAGTCCGTGTCTGTAGGATGTTTCATGTGGCAGGTTTGTATGTCCGTGTCTGTAGATGTTTCATGTGGCATGTTTGTTGTCCATGTATGTAGGATGTTTCATGTGGCAGGTTTGTAGTCCGTGTCTGTAGGATGTTTCACGTGGCATGTTTTAGTCCGTGTCTGTAGGAAGTTTCATGTGGCAGGTTTGTAGTCCATGTCTGTAGGATGTTTCATGTGACAGGTTTGTAGTCCGTGTCTGTAGGATGTTTCATGTGGCATGTTTGTAGTCCATGTCTGTAGGAGGTTTCATGTGGCACGTTTGTATGTCAGTGTCTGTAGAAGGTTTCATGTGGCATGTTTGTATGTCCGTGTCTGTAGGATGTTTTATGTGGCATGTTTATAGTCCATGTATGTAGGATGTTTCATGTGGCATGTATTTAGTCCGTATCTGTAGGAGGTTTCATGTGGCATGTTTAGTCCGTGTTTGTAGGATGTTTCATGTGGCAGGTTTTGTAGTCCGTGTCTCTAGGATGTTTCATGTGGCAGTTTTGTAGTCCGTGTCTGTAGGATGTTTCATGTGGCATGTTTGTAGTCCATGTCTGTAGGAGGTTTCATGTGGCAGGTTTGTAGTCCGTGTCTGTAGGAGTTTTCATGTGGCATGTTTTAATCCGTGTCAGTAGGATGTTTCATGTGGCAGGTTTGTAGTCCGTGTCTGTAGGATGTTTTATTTGGCATTTTTGTAGTCCGTGTCTGTAGGAGGTTTCATGTGGTATGTTGTTGTCCGTTTCTGTAGGAGGTTTCATGTGGCATTGTTTGGTCCGTGTTTGTAGGAGGTTTCATGTGGCATGTATGTAGTCCGTGTCTGTAGGATGTTTCATGTGGCAGGTTTGTAGTCCGTGTATGTAGGATGTTTCAGGTGGCAGGTTTGTAGTCCGTGTCTGTAGGAGGTTTCATGTGGAAGGTTTGTATGTGCGTGTCTGTAGGATGTTTCATGTGGCATGTTTGTATGCGCCTGTCTGTAGGATGTTTCATGTGGCAGGTGTGTATGTCCGTGTCTGTAGGAGGTTTCATGTGGCATGTTTGTATGTCCGTGTCTGTAGGATGTTTCATGTGGCAGGTTTGTAGTCCGTGTCTATAGTATGATTCACGTGGCAGATTTGTATGTTCGTGTCTGTAGGAGGTTTCATGTGGCAGGTTTTATTCCGTGTCTGTAGGAGGTTTCATGTGGCAGATTTGTAGTCAGTGTCTGTAGGATGTGTCATGTGTCATGTTTGTAGTCCGTGTCTGTAGGATGTGTCATGTGGCAGGTTTGTAGTTCTTGTCTGTAGGATGTTTCATGTGGCATGTTTTAGTCCGTGTCTGTAGGATGTTTCATGTGGCTTGTTTGTATGTCCGTGTCTGTAGGAGGTTTCATGTGGCATGTTTGTAGTCCGTGTCTGTAGGATGTTTCATGTGGCAGGTTTGTAGTCCGTGTCTGTATGATGTTTCATGTGGCATATTTGTAGTCCGTGTCTGTAGGATGTTTCATGTGGCAGGTTTATACTCCGTGTCTGTAGGATGTTTCATGTGGCAGGTTTGTAGTCCGTGTCTGTAGGAGGTTTCATGTGGCATGTTTGTATATCCGTGTCTGTAGAAGGTTTCATGTGGCATGTTTTAGTCCGTGTCTGTAGGATGTTTCATGTGGCAGGTTTGTATGTCCGTGTCTGTAGATGTTTCATGTGGCATATTTGTAGTCCAAGTCTGTAGGATGTTTCATGTGGCAGGTTTGTAGTCCGTGTCTGTAGGATGTTTCATGTGGCATGATTTAGTCCGTGTCTGTAGGATGTTTCATGTGGCATGTTTGTAGTCCGTGTCTGTAGGATGTTTCATGTGTGATGTTTGTATGTCCGTGTCTGTAGGAGGTTTCATATGGCATGTTTGTAGTCCATGTCTGTAGGAAATTTCATGTGGCAGGTTTGTAGTCCGTGTCTGTAGGAGGTTTCATGTGGCATGGTTTGTCCGTGTCTGTAGGAAGATTGATGTGGCATGTTTGTAGTCCGTGTCTATAGGAGGTTTCATGTGGCATGTTTTAGTCCGTGTCTGTATGATGTTTCATGTGGCATGTTTGTATGTGCGTGGCTGTATGAGGTTTCATGTGGCATGTGTGTATGTCCGTGTCTGTAGGAGGTTTCATGTGGCATGTTTGTATGTCCGTGTCTGTAGAATGTTTCATGTGGCAGGTTTGTAGTCCGTGTCTATAGTATGATTCATGTGGCAGGTTTATATGTCCGTGTCTGTAGGAGGTTTCATGTGGCAGGTTTTATTCCGTGTCTGTAGGAGGTTTCATGTGGCAGGTTTGTAGTCAGTGTCTGTAGGATGTTTCATGTGGCATGTTTGTAGTCCGTGTCTGTAGGATGTGTCATGTGGCAGGTTTGTAGTCCGTGTCTGTAGGATGTTTCATGTGCCATGTTTTAGTCCATGAATGTAGGATGTTTCATGTGGCATGTTTGTATGTCCGTGTCTGTAGGAGGTTTCATGTGCATGTTTGTAGTCCGTGTCTGTAGGATGTTTCATGTGGCAGTTTTGTAGTCCGTGTCTGTATGATGTTTCATGTGGCATATTTGTAGTCCGTGTCTGTAGGATGTTTAATGTGGCAGGTTTATACTCCGTGTCTGTAGGATGTTTCATGTGGCAGGTTTGTAGTCCGTGTCTGTAGGAGGTTTCATGTGGCATGTTTGTATATCCGTGTCTGTAGAAGGTTTCATGTGGCATGTTTTAGTCAGTGTCTGTAGGATGCTTCATGTGGCAGGTTTGTATGTCCGTGTCTGTAGATGTTTCATGTGGCATATTAGTAGTTCATGTCTGTAGGATGTTTCATGTGGCAGGTTTGTAGTCCGTGTCTGTAGGATGTTTCATGTGGCATGTTTTAGTCCGTGTCTGTAGGATGTTTCATGTGGCATGTTTGTAGTCCGTGTCTGTAGGATGTTTCATGTGTGATGTTTGTTTGTCCGTGTCTATAGGATGTTTCATATGGCATGTTTGTAGTCCATGTCTGTAGGAAATGTCATGTGGCAGGTTTGTAGTCCGTGTCTGTAGGAGGTTTCATGTGGCATGGTTTGTCCGTGTCTGTAGGAGGATTCATGTGGCATGTTTGTTGTCCGTGTCTATAGGAGGTTTCATGTGGCATGTTTTAGTCCGTGTCTGTATGATGTTTCATGTGGCATGTTTGTAGTTCGTGTCTGTAGGATGTTTCATGTGGCAGGTTTGTAGTCCGTGTCTGTAGGATGTTTCATGTGGCAGGTTTGTAGTCCGTGTCTGTAGGTGTTTCCTTTGGCATGTTTGTATCCGTGTCTGTAGGATGTTTCATGTGGCATGTTTGTATGTGCGTGGCTGTATGAGTTTTCATGTGGCATGTTTGTATGTGCGTGTCTGTAGGATGTTTCATGTGGCATGTTTGTATATCCGTGTCTGTAGGAGGTTTCATGTGGCATGTTTGAGTCCGTGTCTATAGGATGTTTCATGTGGCCGGTTTGTAGTCCATGTCTGTAGGATGTTTCATGTGGCAGATTTGTAGTCCTTGTCTGTAGGATGTTTCATGTGGTATGTTTGTAGTCCATGTCTGTAGGAGGTTTCATGTGGCACGTTTGTATGTCAGTGTCTGTAGAAGGTTTCATGTGGCATGTTTGTATGTCCGTGTCTGTAGGATGTTTCATGTGGCATGGTTATAATCCATGTCTGTAGGATGTTTCATGTGGCATGTATTTAGTCCGTGTCTGTAGGAGGTTTCATGTGGCATGTTTAGTCCGTGTCTGTAGGATGTTTCATGTGGCATGTTTGTATGTCCGTGTCTGTAGGAGGTTTTATGTGGCATGTTTGTATATCCGTGTCTGTAGGAGGTTTCATGTGGCATGTTTTAGTCCGTGTCTATAGGATGTTTCATGTGGCCGGTTTGTAGTCCATGTCTGTAGGATGTTTCATGTGGCAGGTTTATATTCCGTGTCTGTAGGATGTTTCATGTGGCATGTTTGTAGTCCATGTCTGTAGGTGGTTTCATGTGGCACGTTTGTATGTCGGTGTATGTAGAAGGTTTCATGTGGCATGTTTGTATGTCCGTGTCTGTAGGATGTTTCATGTGGATTGTTTATAGTCCATGTCTGTAGGATGTTTCATGTGGCATGTATTTAGTCCGTGTCTGTAGGAGGTTTCATTTGGCATGTTTAGTCCGTGTCTGTAGGATGTTTCACGTGGCAGGTTTGTAGTCCGTGTCTCTAGGATGTTTCATGTGGCAGGTTTGTAGTCCGTGTCTGTAGGATGTTTCATGTGGCATGTTTGTAGTCCATGTCTGTAGGAGGTTTCATGTGACATGTTTGTAGTCCGTGTCTGTAGGATGTTTTATGTGACAGATTTGTAGTCCGTGTCTGTAGGAGGTTTCATGTGGCATGTTTTAGTCCGTGTCTGTAGGAGATTTCATTTGGCATGGTTTAATCCGTGTCTGTAGGAGGTTTCATGTGGCATGTTTTAATCCGTGTCTGTAGGATGTTTCATGTGGCAGGTTTGTACTCCGTGTCTGTAACATGTTTCATTTGGCAGGTTTGTATTCCGTGTCTGTAGGAGGTTTCATGTGGTATGTTTTAGTCCGTGTCTGTAGGAGGTTTCATGTGGCATGGTTTGGTCAGTGTCTGTCGGAGGTTTCATGTGGCATGTATGTAGTCCGTGTCTGTAGGATGTTTCATGTGGCATGTTTGTAGTCCGTGTCTGTAGAATGTTTCATGTGGCAGGTTTGTAGTCCGTGTCTGTAGGATGTTTCATGTGGCAGGTTTGTATATGCATGTCTGTAGGAGGTTTCATGGGCATGTTTGTATGTGCGTGGCTGTATGAGGTTTCATGTGGCATGTGTGTATGTCCGTGTCTGTAGGAGGTTTCATGTGGCATGTTTGTATGTCCGTGTCTGTAGGATGTTTCATGTGCATGTTTGTAGTCCGTGTCTGTAGGATGTTTCATGTGGCAGTTTTGTAGTCCGTGTCTGTATGATGTTTCATGTGGCATATTTGTAGTCCGTGTCTGTAGGATGTTTCATGTGGCAGGTTTGTACTCCGTGTCTGTAGGATGTTTCATGTGACAGGTTTGTATGACCGTGTATGTAGGAGGTTTCATGTGTCATGTTTGTATATCCGTGTCTGTAGGAGGTTTCATGTGGCATGTTTTAGTCCGTGTCTATAGGATGTTTCATGTGGCCGGTTTGTAGTCCATGTCTGTAGGATGTTTCATGTGGCAGGTTTATATTCCGTGTCTGTATGATGTTTCATGTGGCATGTTTGTAGTCCATGTCTGTAGGTGGTTTCATGTGGCACATTTGTATGTCGGTGTATGTAGAAGGTTTCATGTGGCATGTTTGTATGTCCGTGTCTGTAGGATGTTTCATGTGGATTGTTTATAGTCCATGTCTGTAGGATGTTTCATGTGGCATGTATTTAGTCCGTGTCTCTAGGAGGTTTCATGTGGCATGATTAGTCCGTGTCTGTAGGATGTTTCACGTGGCAGGTTTGTAGTCCGTGTCTCTAGGATGTTTCATGTGGCAGGTTTGTAGTCCGTGTCTGTAGGATGTTTCATGTGGCATGTTTGTAGTCCATGTCTGTAGGAGGTTTCATGTGACAGGTTTGTAGTCCGTGTCTGTAGGATGTTTCATGTGACAAATTTGTAGTCCGTGTCTGTAGGAGGTTTCATGTGGCATGTTTTAGTCCGTGTCTGTAGGAGATTTCATTTGGCATGGTTTAATCCGTGTCTGTAGGAGGTTTCATGTGGCATGTTTTAATCCGTGTCTGTAGGATGTTTCATGTGGCAGGTTTGTAGTCCGTGTCTGTAGGATGTTTCATTTGGCAGGTTTGTAGTCCGTGTCTGAAGGAGGTTTCTGGTTGTATGTTTTAGTCCGTGTCTGTAGGATGTTTCATGTGGCATGGATTCGTCCGTGTCTGTCGGAGGTTTCATGTGGCATGTATGTAGTCCGTGTCTGTAGGATGTTTCATGTGGCATGTTTGTAGTCCGTGTCTGTAGGATCTTTCATGTGACATGTTTGTATGTCCGTGTATGTAGGAGGTTTCATGTGGCATGTTTGTATATCCGTTTCTGTAGGAGGTTTCATTTGGCATGTTTTAGTCCGTGTCTGTAGGATGTCTCATGTGGCAGGTTTGTAGTCCGTGTATGTAGGATGTTTCAGGTGGCAGGTTTGTAGTCCGTGTCTGTAGGAGGTTTCATGTGGCAGGTTTGTATGTGCGTGTCTGTAGTATGTTTCATGTGGCATGTTTGTATGCGCCTGTCTGTTGGATGTTTCATGTGGCAGGTGTGTATGTCCGTGTCTGTAGGAGGTTTCATGTGGCATGTTTGTATGTCTGTGTCTGTAGGATGTTTCATGTGGCAGGTTTGTAGTCCGTGTCTATAGTATGATTCATGTGGCAGGTTTGTATGTCCGTGTCTGTAGGAGGTTTCATGTGGCATGTTTGTAGTCCGTGTCTGTAGGATGTTTCATGTGGCAGGTTTGTAGTCAGTGTCTGTATGATGTTTCATGTGGCATATTTGTAGTCCATGTCTGTAGGATGTTTCATGTGGAAGGTTTGTTGTCCGTGTCTGTAAGATGTTTCATGTGGCAGGTTTGTAGTCCGTGTCTGTAGGATGCTTCATGTGGCAGGTTTGTATGTGCGTGTCTGTAGGATGTTTCATCTGGCAGGTGTGTATGTCCGTGTCTGTAGGAGGTTTCATGTGGCATGTTTGTATATCCGTGTCTGTAGAAGGTTTCATGTGGCATGTTTTAGTCCGTGTCTGTAGGATGTTTCATGTGGCAGGTTTGTATGTCCGTGTCTGTAGATGTTTCATGTGGCATATTTGTAGTCCATGTCTGTAGGATGTTTCATGTGGCAGGTTTGTAGTCCGTGTCTGTAGGATGTTTCATGTGGCATGTTTTAGTCCGTGTCTGTAGGATGTTTCATGTGTGATGTTTGTATGTTCGTGTCTGTAGGATGTTTCATATGGCATGTTTGTAGTCCATGTCTGTAGGAAATTTCATGTGACAGGTTTGTAGTCCGTGTCTTTAGGATGTTTAATGTGGCATGGTTTGTAGTCCGTGTCTATAGGAGGTTTCATGTGGCAGGTTTGTAGTCCGTGTCTGTAGGATGTTTCATGTGGCATGTTTGTAGTCCATGTCTGTAGGAGGTTTCATGTGGCAGGTTTGTAGTCCGTGTCTGTAGGATGCTTCATGTAACAGATTTGTAGTCCGTGTCTGTAGGAGGTTTCATGTGGCATGTTTTAGTCCGTGTCTGTAGGAGATTTCATTTGGCATGGTTTAATCCGTGTCTGTAGGAGGTTTCATGTGGCATTTTTTAATCCGTGTCTGTAGGATGTTTCATGTGGCAGGTTTGTAGTCCGTGTCTGTAGGATGTTTCATGTGGCAGGTTTGTAGTCCATGTCTGTAGGAGTTTTCATGTGGCAGGTTTGTATATGCGTGTCTTTAGGAGGTTTCATGGGCATGTTTGTATGTGCGTGGCTGTATGAGGTTTCATGTGCCATGTTTGTATGTGCGTGTCTGTAGGATGTTTCATGTGACAGGTTTGTATGTCCGTGTATGTAGGATGTTTCATGTGGCATGTTTGTATATCCGTGTCTGTAGGAGGTGTCATGTGGCATCTTTTAGTCCGTGTCTGTAGGAGGTTTCATGTGGCATGGCTTAGTCCGTGTCTGTAGGAGGTTTCATGTGGCATGTTTTAGTCCGTGTCTGTAGGATGTTTCATGTGGCAGGTTTGTAGTCCGTGTCTGTAGGAGGTTTCATGTGGCATGTTTTAGTCCGTGTCTGTAGGATGTTTCATGTTGGAGGTTTGTAATCCGTGTCTGTAGGATATTTCATGTGGCAGGTTTGTATGTGCGTGTCTGTTGGAGGTTTCATTGGCATGTTTGTATGTGCGTGGCTGTATGAGGTTTCATGTGGCATGTATGTATGTGCGTTTCTGTAGGATCTTTCATGTGACATTTTTGTATGTCCGTGTATGTAGGAGGTTTCATGTGGCATGTTTGTATATCCGTGTCTGTAGGAGGTTTCATGTGGCATGTTTGTATGTCCGTGTCTGTAGGATGTTTCATGTGGTAGGTTTGTAGTCCGTGTATGTAGGATGTTTCAGGTGGCAGGTTTGTAGTCCGTGTCTGTAGGAGGTTTCATGTGGCATGGTTTGGTCCGTGTCTGTAGGAGGTTTCATGTGGCATGTTTTAGTCTGTGTCTGTAGGATGTTTCATGTGGTAGGTTTGTAGTCCGTGTATGTAGGATGTTTCAGGTGGCAGGTTTGTAGTCCGTGTCTGTAGGAGGTTTCATGTGGCATGTTTTAGTCCGTGTCTGTAGGATGTTTCATGTTGGAGGTTTGTAATCCGTGTCTGTAGGATATTTCATGTGGCAGGTTTGTATGTGCGTGTCTGTAGGAGATTTCATGGGCATGTTTGTATGTGCGTGGCTGTATGAGGTTTCATGTGGCATGTTTGTATGTGCGTGTCTGTAGGATGTTTCATGTGACAGGTTTGTATGTCCGTGTATGTAGGAGGTTTCATGTGGCATGTTTGTATATCCGTGTCTGTAGGAGGTTTCATGTGGCATGTTTTAGTCCGTGTCTGTAGGAGGTTTCAGGTGGTATGTATTAGTCTGTGTCTGTCGGAGGTTTCATGTGGCATGTATGTAGTCCGTGTCTGTAGGATGTTTCATGTGGCATGTTTGTAGTCCGTGTCTGTAGGATGTTTCATGTGGCAGGTTTGTAGTCCGTGTCTGTAGGATGTTTCATGTGGCTGGTTTGTATATGCATGTCAGTAGGAGGTTTCATGGGTATGTTTGTATGTGCGTGGCTGTATGAGGTTTCATGTGGCATGTGTGTATGTGCGTGTCTGTAGGATGTTTCATGTGGCATGTTTTAGTCCGTGTCTGTAGGATGTTTCATGGGGCAGGTTTGTAGTCCGTGTCTGTAGGGTATTTCATTTGGCAGGTTTGTAATCCGTGTCTGTAGGAGGTTTCATGTGGCATGTTTTAGTCCGTGTCTGTAGGATGTTTCATGTTGCAGGTTTGTAATCCGTGTCTGTAGGATGTTTCATGTGGCAGGTTTGTATGTGCGTGTCTGTAGGAGGTTTCATGGGCATGTTTGTATGTGCGTGGCTGTATGAGGTTTCATGTGGCATGTATGTATGTGCGTGTCTGTAGGAGGTTTCATGTGGCATGTTTGTATATCCGTTTCTGTAGGAGGTTTCATTTGGCATATTTTAGTCCGTGTCTGTAGGATGTCTCATGTGGCAGGTTTGTAGTCCGTGTATGTAGGATGTTTCAGGTGGCAGGTTTGTAGTCCGTGTCTGTAGGAGGTTTCATGTGGCAGGTTTGTATGTGCGTGTATGTAGGATGTTTCATGTGGCATGTTTGTATGCGCCTGTCTGTTGGATGTTTCATGTGGCAGGTGTGTATATCCGTGTCTGTAGGAGGTTTCAGGTGGCATGTTTGTATGTCTGTGTCTGTAGGATGTTTCATGTGGCAGGTTATTAGTCCGTGTCTATAGTATGATTCGTGTGGCAGGTTTGTATGTCAGTGTCTGTAGGAGGTGTCATGTGGCAGGTTTTATTTCGTGTCTGTAGGAGGTTTCATGTGGCAGGTTTGTAGTCAGTGTCTGTAGGATGTTTCATGTGGCATGTTTGTAGTCCGTGTCTGTAGGATGTGTCATGTGGCAGGTTTGTAGTCCGTGTCTGTAGGATGTTTCATGTGCCATGTTTTAGTCCGTGTCTGTAGAAGTTTCATGTGGCATGTTTGTATGTCCGTGTCTGTAGGAGGTTTCATGTGGCATGTTTGTAGTCCGTGTCTGTAGGATGTTTCATGTGGCAGGTTTGTAGTCAGTGTCTGTTTGATGTTTCATGTGGCATATTTGTAGTCCAGCTCTGTAGGATGTTTCATGTGGAAGGTTTGTAGTCCGTGTCTGTAAGATGTTTCATGTGGCAGGTTTGTAGTCCGTGTCTGTAGGATGTTTCATGTGGCAGGTTTGTATGTGCGTGTCTGTAGGAAGTTTCATGTGGCAGGTGTGTATGTCCGTGTCTGTAGGAGGTTTCATGTGGCATGTTTGTATATCCGTGTCTGTAGAAGGTTTCATGTGGCATGTTTGTAGTCCGTGTCTGTAGGATGTTTCATGTGTGATGTTTGTATGTCCGTGTATGTAGGATGTTTCATATGGCATGTTTGTAGTCCATGTCTGTAGGAGGTTTCATGTGGCATGGTTTGTCCGTGTCTGTAGGAGGATTCATGTGGCATGTTTGTAGTCCGTGTCTATAGGAGGTTTCATGTGGCATGTTTAGTCCGTGTCTGTATGATGTTTCATGTGGCATGTTTGTAGTTCTTGTCTGTAGGATGTTTCATGTGGCAGGTTTGTAGTCCGTGTCTGTAGGATGTTTCATGTGGCAGGTTTGTAGTCCGTGTCTGTAGGATGTTTCATGTGGCATATTTGTAGTCCGTGTCTGTAGGATGTTTCATGTGGCAGGTTTGTAGTCCGTGTCTGTAGGATGTTTCATGTGGCATGTTTGTATGTGCGTGGCTGTATGAGGTTTCATGTGGCATGTTTGTATGTGCGTGTCTGTAGGATGTTTCATGTGACAGGTTTGTATGACCGTGTATGTAGGAGGTTTCATGTAGCATGTTTGTATATACGTGTCTGTAGGAGGTTTCATGTGGCATGTTTTAGTTCGTATCTATAGGATATTTCATGTGGCAGGTTGTAGTCCATGTCTGTAGGATGTTTCATGTGGCAGGTTTGTAGTCCGTGTCTGTAGGATGTTTCATGTGGCATTTTGTAGTCCATGTCTGTAGGAGGTTTCATGTGGCACATTTGTATGTCAGTGTCTGTAGAAGGTTTCATGTGGCATGTTTGTATGTCCGTGTCTGTAGGATGTTTCATGTGGCATGTTTATAGTCCATGTCTGTAGGAGGTTTCATGTGCATGTTTAGTCGGTGTCTGTAGAATGTTTGATGTGGCAGGTTTGTAGTCTGTGTCTCTAGGATGTTTCATGTGGCATGTTTGTAGTCCATGTCTGTAGGAGGTTTCATGTGGCAGGTTTGTAGTCCGTGTCTGTAGGATGTTTTATGTGACAGATTTGTAGTCCGTGTCTGTAGGAGGTTTCATGTGGCATGTTTTAGTCCGTGTCTGTAGGAGATTTCATTTGGCATGGTTTAATCCGTGTCTGTAGGAGGTTTCATGTGGCATTTTTTAATCCGTGTCTGTAGGATGTTTCATGTGGCAGGTTTGTAGTCCGTGTCTGTAGGATGTTTCATGTGGCATGTTTTAGTCCGTGTCTGTAGGATGTTTCATGTTGCAGTTTGTAATCCGTGTCTGTAGGATGTTTTATGTGGCAGGTTTGTATGTGCGAGTCTGTTTGAGGTTTCATGGGCATGTTTGTATGTGCGTGGCTGTATGAGGTTTCATGTGGCATGTATGTATGTGCGTTTCTGTAGGATCTTTCATGTGACATTTTTGTATGTCCGTGTATGTAGGAGGTTTCATGTGGCATGTTTGTATATCCGTGTCTGTAGGATGTTTCATGTGGCAGGTGTGTATGTCCGTGTCTGTAGGAGGTTTCATGTGGCATGGTTTGGTCCGTGTGTGTAGGAGGTTTCATGTGGCATGTATGTAGTCCGTGTCTGTGGGATGTTTCATGTGGCATGTTTGTAGTCAGTGTCTGTAGGATGTTTCATGTGGCAGGTTTGTAGTCCGTGTCTGTAGGATGTTTCATGTGGCAGGTTTGTATATGCGTGTCAGTAGGAGGTTTCATGGGCATGTTTGTATGTGCGTGGCTGTATGAGGTTTCATGTGGCATGTTTGTATGTGCGTGTCTGTAGGATGTTTCATGTGACACGTTTGTATGTCCGTGTATGTAGGAGGTTTCATGTGGCATGTTTGTATATCCGTGTCTGTAGGAGGTTTCATGTGGCATGTTTTATTCCGTGTCTTTAGGAGGTTTCATGTGGCATGGTGTAGTCCGTGTCTGTTGGAGGTTTCATGTGGTATGTTTTAGTCCGTGTGTCTAGGAGTTTTCATGAGGCATGCTTTGGTCCGTGTCTGTAGGATGTTTCATGTTGCAGGTTTGTAATCCGTGTCTGTAGGATGTTTCATGTGGCAGGTTTGTATGTGCGTGTCTGTAGGATGTTTCATGGGCATGTTTGTATGTGCGTGGCTGTATGAGATTTCATGTGTCATGTTTGTATGTGCGTGTCTGTAGGATCTTTCATGTGACATGTTTGTATGTCCGTGTATGTAGGAGGTTTCATGTGGCATGTTTGTATATCCGTTTCTGTAGGAGGTTTCATTTGGCATGTTTTAGTCCGTGTCTGTAGGATGTCTCATGTGGCAGGTTTGTAGTCCGTGTATGTAGGATGTTTCAGGTGGCAGGTTTGTAGTCCGTGTCTGCAGGAGGTTTCATGTGGCAGGTTTGTATGTGCGTGTCTGTAGGATATTTCATGTGGCATGTTTGTATGCGCCTGTCTGTTGGATGTTTCATGTGGCAGGTGTGTATGTCCGTGTCTGTAGGAGGTTTCATGAGGCATGTTTGTATGTATGTGTCTGTAGGATGTTTCATGTGGCAGGTTTGTAGTCCGTGTCTATAGTATGATTCATGTGGCAGGTTTGTATGTCCGTGTCTGTAGTAGGTTTCATGTGGCAGGTTTTATTCCGTGTATGTAGGAGGTTTCATGTGGCAGGTTTGTAGTCAGTGTCTGTAGGATGTTTCATGTGGCATGTTTGTAGTTCGTGTCTGTAGGATTTGTCATTTGGCAGGTTTGTAGTACGTGTCTGTCGGATGTTTCATGTGACATGTTTTAGTCCGTGTCTGTAGGATGTTTCATGTGGCATGTGTGTATGTCCGTGTCTGTAGGAGGTTTCATGTGGCATGTTTGTAGTCCGTGTCTGTAGGATGTTTCATGTGGCAGGTTTGTAGTCAGTGTCTGTATGATGTTTCATGTGGCATATTTGTAATCCATGTCTGTAGGATGTTTCATGTGGAAGGTTTGTAGTCCGTGTCTGTAAGATGTTTCATGTGGAAGGTTTGTAGTCCGTGTCTGTAAGATGTTTCATGTGGCAGGTTTGTATATGCGTGTCTGTAGGAGGTTTCATGGGCATGTTTGTATGTGCGTGGCTGTATGAGGTTTCATGTGGCATGTTTATATGTGAGTGTCTGTAGGATGTTTCATGTGACAGGTTTGTATGTCCGTGTATGTAGGAGGTTTCATGTGGCATGTTTGTATATCCGTGTCTGTAGGAGGTTTCATGTGGCATGTTTTATTCCGTGTCTGTAGGAGGTTTCATGTGGCATGGTGTAGTCCGTGTCTGTTGGAGGTTTCATGTGGTATGTTTTATTCCGTGTCTCTAGGAGGTTTCATGTGGCATGGTTTGGTCCGTGTCTGTATGGTGTTTCATTTGGCAGGTTTGTAATCCGAGTCTGTAGGAGGTTTCATGTGGCATGTTTTAGTCCGTGTCTGTAGGATGTTTCATGTTGCAGGTTTGTAATCCATGTCTGTAGGATGTTTCATGTGGCAGGTTTGTATGTGCGTGTCTGTAGGAGGCTTCATGGGCATGTTTGTATGTGCGTGGCTGTATGAGTTTTCATGTGGCATGTATGTATGTGCGTGTCTGTAGGATCTTTCATGTGACATGTTTGTATGTCCGTTTATGTAGGAGTTTTCATGTGGCATGTTTGTATATCCGTTTCTGTAGGCGGTTTCATTTGGCATGTTTTAGTCCGTGTCTGTAGGATGTCTCATGTGGCAGGTTTGTAGTCCGTGTATGTAGGATGTTTCAGGTGGCAGGTTTGTAGTCCGTGTCTGCAGGAGGTTTCATGTGGCAGGTTTGTATGTGCGTGTCTGTAGGATGTTTCATGTGGCATGTTTGTATGCGCCTGTCTGTTGGATGTTTCATGTGGCAGGTGTGTATGTCCGTGTCTGTAGGAGGTTTCATGTGGCATGTTTATATGTCTGTGTTTTTAGGATGTTTCATGTGGCAGGTTTGTAGTCCGTGTCTATAGTATGATTCATGTGGCAGGTTTGTATGTCCGTGTCTGTAGGAGGTTTCATGTGGCAGGTTTTATTCCGGGTCTGTAGGAGGTTTCATGTGGCAGGTTTGTAGTCAGTGTCTGTAGGATGTTTCATGTGGCACGTTTGTAGTCCGTGTCTGTAGGATGTGTCATGTGGCAGGTTTGTAGTCCGTGTCTGTAGGATGTTTCATGTGGCATGTTTTAGTCCGTGTCTGTAGGATGTTTCATGTGGCATGTTTGTATGTCCGTGTCTGTAGGAGGTTTCATGTGGCATGTTTGTAGTCCGTGTCTGTAGGATGTTTCATGTGGTAGGTTTGTAATCAGTGTATGTATGATGTTTCATGTGGCATATTTGTAGTCCATGTCTGTAGGATGTTTCATGTGGAAGGTTTGTAGTCCGTGTCTGTAAGATGTTTCATGTGGCAGGTTTGTAGTCCGTGTCTGTAGGATGTTTCATGTGGCAGGTTTGTATGTGCGTGTCTGTAGGATGTTTCATGTGGCAGGTGTGTATGTCCGTGTCTGTAGGAGGTTTCATGTGGCATGTTTGTATATCCGTCTCTGTAGAAGGTTTCATGTGGCATGTTTTAGTCCGTGTCTGTAGAATGTTTCATGTGGCAGGTTTGTATGTCCGTGTCTGTAGATGTTTCATGTGGCATATTTGTAGTCCATGTCTGTAGGATGTTTCATGTGGCATGTTTGTAGTCCGTGTCTGTAGGATGTTTCATGTGGCATGTTTGTAGTCCGTTTCTGTAGGATGTTTCATGTGTGATGATTGTATATCCGTGTCTGTAGGATTTTTCATATGGCATGTTTGTAGTCCATGTCTGTAGGAAATTTCATGTGGCAGATTTGTATTCCGTGTCTTTAGGAGGTTTCATGTGGCATGGTTTGTCCGTGTCTGTAGATCCTCATGTGGCATGTTTGTAGTCCGTGTCTATAGGAGGTTTGATGTGGCAGGTTTGTAGTCCGTGTCTGTAGGATGTTTCATGTGGCAGGTTTGTAGTCCGTGTCTGTAGGATGTTTCATGTGGCAGGTTTGTAGTCCGTGTCTGTAGGATGTTTCATGTGGCAGGTTTGTAGTCCGTGTCTGTAGGATGTTTCATGTGGCATGTTTGTAGTCCGTGTCTGTAGGAGGTTTCATGTGGCATGTTTTAGTTCGTATCTATATGATGTTTCATGTGGCAGGTTTGTAGTCCATGTCTGTAGGATGTTTCATGTGGCAGGTTTGTAGTGCGTGTCTATAGGATGTTTCATGTGGCATGTTTGTAGTCCATGTCTGTAGGAGGTTTCATGTGGCACGTTTGTATGTCAGTGTCTGTAGAAGGTTTCATGTGGCATGTTTGTATGTCCGTGTCTGTAGGATGTTTCATGTGGCATGTTTATAGTCCATGTCTGTAGGATGTATCATGTGGCATGTATTTAGTCCGTGTCTGTAGGAGGTTTCATGTGGCATGTTTAGTCCGTGTCTGTAGGATGTTTCATGTGGCAGGTTTGTAGTCTGTGTCTCTAGGATGTTTCATGTGGCAGGTTTGTAGTCCGTGTCTGTAGGATGTTTCATGTGGCATGTTTGTAGTCCATGTCTGTAGGAGGTTTCATGTGGCAGGTTTGTAGTCCATGTCTGTAGGAGATTTCATTTGGCATGGTTTAATCCGTGTCTGTAGGAGGTTTCATGTGGCATTTTTTAATCCGTGTCTGTAGGATGTTTCATGTGGCAGGTTTGTAGTCCGTGTCTGTAGGATGTTTCATGTGGCAGGTTTGTAGTCCATGTCTGTAGGAGGTTTCATGTGGCAGGTTTGTAGTCCATGTCTGTAAGATGTTTCATGTGGCAGGTTTGTATATGCGTGTCTGTATGAGGTTTCATGGGCATGTTTGTATGTGCGTGGCTGTATGAGGTTTCATGTGGCATGTTTGTATGTGAGTGTCTGTAGGATGTTTCATGTGACAGGTTTGTATGTCCGTGTATGTAGGAGGTTTCATGTGGCATGTTTGTATATCCGTGTCTGTAGGAGGTTTCATGTGGCATGTTTTATTCCGTGTCTGTAGGAGGTTTCATGTGGCATGGTGTAGTCCGTGTCTGTTGGAGGTTTCATGTGGTATGTTTTATTCCGTGTCTCTAGGAGGTTTCATGTGGCATGGTTTGGTCCGTGTCTGTATGGTGTTTCATTTGGCAGGTTTGTAATCCGTGTCTGTAGGAGGTTTCATGTGGCATGTTTTAGTCCGTGTCTGTAGGATGTTTCATGTTGCAGGTTTGTAATCCATGTCTGTAGCATGTTTCATGTGGCAGGTTTGTATGTGCGTGTCTGTAGGAGGCTTCATGGGCATGTTTGTATGTGCGTGGCTGTATGAGTTTTCATGTGGCATGTATGTATGTGCGTGTCTGTAGGATCTTTCATGTGACATGTTTGTATGTCCGTTTATGTAGGAGTTTTCATGTGGCATGTTTGTATATCCGTTTCTGTAGGCGGTTTCATTTGGCATGTTTTAGTCCGTGTCTGTAGGATGTCTCATGTGGCAGGTTTGTAGTCCGTGTATGTAGGATGGTTTCATGTGGCAGGTTTGTATGTGCGTGTCTGTAGGATGTTTCATGTGGCATGTTTGTATGCGCCTGTCTGTTGGATGTTTCATGTGGCAGGTGTGTATGTCCGTGTCTGTAGGAGGTTTCATGTGGCATGTTTGTATGCGCCTGTCTGTTGGATGTTTCATGTGGCAGGTGTGTATGTCCGTGTCTGTAGGAGGTTTCATGTGGCATGTTTATATGTCTGTGTTTTTAGGATGTTTCATGTGGCAGGTTTGTAGTCCGTGTCTATAGTATGATTCATGTGGCAGGTTTGTATGTCCGTGTCTGTAGGAGGTTTCATGTGGCAGGTTTTATTCCGGGTCTGTAGGAGGTTTCATGTGGCAGGTTTGTAGTCAGTGTCTGTAGGATGTTTCATGTGGCACGTTTGTAGTCCGTGTCTGTAGGATGTGTCATGTGGCAGGTTTGTAGTCCGTGTCTGTAGGATGTTTCATGTGGCATGTTTTAGTCCGTGTCTGTAGGATGTTTCATGTGGCATGTTTGTATGTCCGTGTCTGTAGGAGGTTTCATGTGGCATGTTTGTAGTCCGTGTCTGTAGGATGTTTCATGTGGTAGGTTTGTAATCAGTGTATGTATGATGTTTCATGTGGCATATTTGTAGTCCATGTCTGTAGGATGTTTCATGTGGAAGGTTTGTAGTCCGTGTCTGTAAGATGTTTCATGTGGCAGGTTTGTAGTCCGTGTCTGTAGGATGTTTCATGTGGCAGGTTTGTATGTGCGTGTCTGTAGGATGTTTCATGTGGCAGGTGTGTATGTCCGTGTCTGTAGGAGGTTTCATGTGGCATGTTTGTTACCGTCTCTGTAGAAGTTTCATGTGGCATGTTTTAGTCCGTGTCTGTAGGATGTTTCATGTGGCAGGTTTGTATGTCCGTGTCTGTAGATGTTTCATGTGGCATATTTGTAGTCCATGTCTGTAGGATGTTTCATGTGGCATGTTTGTAGTCCGTGTCTGTAGGATGTTTCATGTGGCATGTTTGTAGTCCGTGTCTGTAGGATGTTTCATGTGTGATGATTGTATATCCGTGTCTGTAGGATTTTTCATATGGCATGTTTGTAGTCCATGTCTGTAGGTAATTTCATGTGGCAGGTTTGTATTCCGTGTCTTTAGGAGGTTTCATGTGGCATGGTTTGTCCGTGTCTGTAGATCCTCATGTGGCATGTTTGTAGTCCGTGTCTATAGGAGGTTTGATGTGGCAGGTTTGTAGTCCGTGTCTGTAGGATGTTTCATGTGGCAGGTTTGTAGTCCGTGTCTGTAGGATGTTTCATGTGGCAGGTTTGTAGTCCGTGTCTGTAGGATGTTTCATGTGGCAGGTTTGTAGTCCGTGTCTGTAGGATGTTTCATGTGGCAGGTTTGTATGTCCGTGTCTGTAGGAGGTTTCATGTGGCATGTTTGTATATCCGTGTCTGTAGGATGTTTCATGTGGCATGTTTGTAGTCCGTGTCTGTAGGATGTTTCATGTGGCAGGTTTTAGTTCGTGTCTATAGGATGTTTCATGTGGCAGGTTTGTAGTCCATGTCTGTAGGAGGTTTCATGTGGCACGTTTGTATGTCAGTGTCTGTAGAAGGTTTCATGTGGCATGTTTGTATGTCCGTGTCTGTAGGATGTTTCATGTGGCATGTTTATAGTCCATGTCTGTAGGATGTTTCATGTGGCATGTATTTAGTCCGTGTCTGTAGGAGGTTTCATGTGGCATGTTTAGTCCGTGTCTGTAGGATGTTTCATGTGGCAGGTTTGTAGTCTGTGTCTGTAGGATGTTTCATGTGGCAGGTTTGTAGTCCGTGTCTGTAGGATGTTTCATGTGGCATGTTTGTAGTCCATGTCTGTAGGAGGTTTCATGTGGCAGGTTTGTAGTCCGTGTCTGTAGGAGATTCATTTGGCATGGTTTAATCCGTGTCTGTAGGAGGTTTCATGTGGCATGTTTTAATCCGTGTCTGTAGGATGTTTCATGTGGCAGGTTTGTAGTCCGTGTCTGTAGGATGTTTCATGTGGCAGGTTTGTAGTCCATGTCTGTAGGAGGTTTCATGTGGCAGGTTTGTAGTCCGTGTCTGTAGGATGTTTCATGTGGCAGGTTTGTATATGCGTGTCTGTAGGAGGTTTCATGGGCATGTTTGTATGTGCGTGGCTGTATGAGGTTTCATGTGGCATGTTTGTATGTGCGTGTCTGTAGGATGTTTCATGTGACAGGTTTGTATGTCCGTGTATGTAGCAAATTTCATGTGGCAGGTTTGTATTCCGTGTCTTTAGGAGGTTTCATGTGGCATGGTTTGTCCGTGTCTGTAGATCCTCATGTGGCATGTTTGTAGTCCGTGTCTATAGGAGGTTTCATGTGGCAGGTTTGTAGTCCGTGTATGTAGGATGTTTCATGTGGCAGGTTTGTAGTCCGTGTCTGTAGGATGTTTCATGTGGCAGGTTTGTAGTCCGTGTCTGTAGGATGTTTCATGTGGCAGGTTTGTAGTCCGTGTCTGTAGGATGTTTCATGTGGCATGTTTGTAGTCATGTCTGTAGGATGTTTCATGTGGCAGGTTTGTAGTCCGTGTCTGTAGGATGTTTCATGTGGCATGTTTGTATGTGCGTGGCTGTATGAGGTTTCATGTGGCATGTTTGTATGTGCGTGTCTGTAGGATGTTTCATGTGACAGGTTTGTATGACCGTGTATGTAGGAGGTTTCATGTGGCATGTTTGTATATCCGTGTCTGTAGGAGGTTTCATGTGGCATGTTTGTATATCCGTGTCTGTAGGAGGTTTCATGTGGCATGTTTTAGTTCGTATCTATATGATGTTTCATGTGGCAGGTTTGTAGTCCATGTCTGTAGGATGTTTCATGTGGCAGGTTTGTAGTGCGTGTCTGTAGGATGTTTCATGTGGCATGTTTGTAGTCCATGTCTGTAGGAGGTTTCATGTGGCACGTTTGTATGTCAGTGTATGTAGGAGGTTTCATGTGGCATGTTTGTATGTCCGTGTCTGTAGGATGTTTCATGTGGCATGTTTATAGTCCATGTCTGTAGGATGTTTCATGTGGCATGTATTTAGTCCGTGTCTGTAGGAGGTTTCATGTGGCATGTTTAGTCCGTGTCTGTAGGATGTTTCATGTGGCAGGTTTGTAGTCTGTGTCTGTAGGATGTTTCATGTGGCAGGTTTGTAGTCTGTGTCTGTAGGATGTTTCATGTGGCAGGTTTGTAGTCCGTGTCTATAGTATGATTCATGTGGCAGGTTTGTATGTCCGTGTCTGTAGGAGGTTTCATGTGGCAGGTTTTATTCCGTGTCTGTAGGAGGTTTCATGTGGCAGGTTTGTAGTCAGTGTATGTAGGATGTTTCATGTGGCATGTTTGTAGTCCGTGTCTGTAGGATGTGTCATGTGGCAGGTTTGTAGTCCGTGTCCGTAGGATGTTTCATGTGGCATGTTTTAGTCCGTGTCTGTAGGATGTTTCATGTGGCATGTTTGTATGTCCGTGTCTGTAGGAGGTTTCATGTGGCATGTTTGTAGTCCGTGTCTGTAGGATGTTTCATGTGGCAGGTTTGTAGTCAGTGTCTGTAGATGTTTCATGTGGCAGGTTTGTAGTCCGTGTCTGTAGGATGTTTCATGTGGCAGGTTTGTAGTCCGTGTCTGTAGGATGTTTCATGTGGCAGGTTTGTATGTGCGTGTCTGTAGGATGTTTCATGTGGCAGGTGTGTATGTCCGTGTCTGTAGGAGGTTTCATGTGGCATGTTTGTATATCCGTGTCTATAGAAGGTTTCATGTGGCATGTTTTAGTCCGTGTCTGTAGGATGTTTCATGTGGCAGGTTTGTAGTCCATGTCTGTAGGAGTTTCATGTGGCAGGTTTGTAGTCCGTGTCTGTAGGATGTTTCATGTGGCAGGTTTGTATATGCGTGTCTGTAGGAGGTTTCATGGGCATGTTTGTATGTGCGTGGCTGTATGAGGTTTCATGTGGCATGTTTGTAGTGCGTGTCTGTAGGATGTTTCATGTGGCAGGTTTGTATGTCCGTGTATGTAGGATGTTTCATGTGGCAGGTTTGTATGTCCGTGTCTGTAGGAGGTTTCATGTGGCATGTTTGTATGTCCGTGTCTGTAGGATGTTTCATGTGGCATGTTTGTAGTCCGTGTCTGTAGGATGTTTCATGTGGCAGGTTTGTAGTCCGTGTCTGTAGGATGTTTCATGTGGCAGGTTTGTAGTCCGTGTCTGTAGGATGTTTCATGTGGCAGGTTTGTAGTCCGTGTCTGTAGGATGTTTCATGTGGCAGGTTTGTCCGTGTCTGTAGGAGGTTTCATGTGGCATGTTTGTAGTCCGTGTCTGTAGGATGTTTCATGTGGCATGTTTGTAGTCCGTGTCTGTAGGATGTTTCATGTGGCAGGTTTGTAGTCCGTGTCTGTAGGATGTTTCATGTGGCATGTTTGTATGTGCGTGTCTGTAGGATGTTTCATGTGGCAGGTTTGTATGTCCGTGTCTGTAGGAGGTTTCATGTGGCATGTTTGTATTCCGTGTCTGTAGAGGTTTCATGTGGCATGTTTTATCCGGTTGTTTTGTGGGTTTGTGTTTTTTTGTGTTTGTTCTGTAGGAGTTTCATGTGGCATGTTTTATCCGTGTCTGTAGGAGTTTCATGTGGCAGTTTTAGTCCGTGTCTGTAGGATGTTTCATGTGGCATGTTTTTAGTCCGTGTCTGTAGGAGGTTTCATGTGGCATGTTTAGTCCGTGTCTGTAGGATGTTTCATGTGGCAGGTTTGTAGTCCGTGTCTGTAGGATGTTTCATGTGGCAGGTTTGTAGTCTGTGTCTGTAGGATGTTTCATGTGGCAGGTTTGTAGTCCGTGTCTATAGTATGATTCATGTGGCAGGTTTGTATGTCCGTGTCTGTAGGAGGTTTCATGTGGCAGGTTTTATTCCGTGTCTGTAGGAGGTTTCATGTGGCAGGTTTGTAGTCAGTGTATGTAGGATGTTTCATGTGGCATGTTTGTAGTCCGTGTCTGTAGGATGTGTCATGTGGCAGGTTTGTAGTCCGTGTCCGTAGGATGTTTCATGTGGCATGTTTTAGTCCGTGTCTGTAGGATGTTTCATGTGGCATGTTTGTATGTCCGTGTCTGTAGGAGGTTTCATGTGGCATGTTTGTAGTCCGTGTCTGTAGGATGTTTCATGTGGCAGGTTTGTAGTCAGTGTCTGTAGATGTTTCATGTGGCAGGTTTGTAGTCCGTGTCTGTAGGATGTTTCATGTAGCAGGTTTGTAGTCCGTGTCTGTAGGATGTTTCATGTGGCAGGTTTGTATGTGCGTGTCTGTAGGATGTTTCATGTGGCAGGTGTGTATGTCCGTGTCTGTAGGAGGTTTCATGTGGCATGTTTGTATATCCGTGTCTATAGAAAGTTTCATGTGGCATGTTTTAGTCCGTGTCTGTAGGATGTTTTATGTGGCAGGTTTGTATGTCCGTGTCTGTAGATGTTTCATGTGGCATATTTGTAGTCCATGTCTGTAGGATGTTTCATGTGGCAGGTTTGTAGTCCGTGTCTGTAGATGTTTCATGTGGCATGTTTTAGTCCGTGTCAGTAGGATGTTTCATGTGGCATGTTTGTAGTCCGTGTCTGTAGGATGTTTCATGTGTGATGTTTGTATGTCCGTGTCTGCAGGATGTTTCATATGGCATGTTTGTAGTCCATGTCTGTAGGAAATTTCATGTGGCAGGTTTGTAGTCCGTGTCTGTAGGAGGTTTCATGTGGCATGGTTTTTCCGTGTCTGTAGGAGGATTCATGTGGCATGTTTGTAGTCCGTGTCTATAGGACGTTTCATGTGGCATGTTTTAGTCCGTGTCTGTGTGATGTTTCATGTGGCATGTTTGTAGTTCTTGTCTGTAGGATGTTTCATGTGGCAGGTTTGTAGTCCGTGTCTGTAGGATGTTTCATGTGGCAGGTTTGTAGTCCGTGTCTGTAGGATGTTTCATGTGGCATGTTTGTAATCCGTGTCTGTAGGATGTTTCATGTGGCAGGTTTGTAGTCCGTGTCTGTAGGATGTTTCATGTGGCATGTTTGTATGTGCGTGGCTGTATGAGGTTTCATGTGGCATGGTTGTATGTGCGTGTCTGTAGGATGTTTCATGTGACATGTTTGTATGTCCGTGTATGTAGGAGGTTTCATGTGGCATGTTTGTATATCCGTGTCTGTAGGAGGTTTCATGTGGCATGTTTTAGTCCGTGTCTGTAGGATGTTTCATGTAGCAGGTTTGTAGTCCATGTCTGTAGGATGATTCCTGTGGCAGGTTTGTAGTCCGTGTCTGTAGGATGTTTCATGTGGCATGTTTGTAGTCCATGTCTGTAGGAGGTTTCATGTGGCACGTTTGTATGTCAGTGTCTGTAGAAGGTTTCATGTGGCATGTTTGTATGTCCGTGTTTGTAGGATGTTTCATATGGCATGTTTATAGTCCGTGTCTGGAGGATGTTTCATGTGGCAGGTTTGTAGTTCGTGTCTGTAGGATGTTTCATGTGGCAGGTTTGTATATGCGTGTCTGTAGGAGGTTTCATGGGCATGTTTGTATGTGCGTGGCTGTATGAGGTTTCATGTGGCATGTTTGTATATGCATGTCTGTAGGATATTTCATGTGGCATGTTTGTATGTGCGTGTCTGTAGGAGGTTTCATGTGGCACGTTTGTAGTCCGTGTCTGTAGGAGGTTTCATGTGGCAGGTTTTAGTCCGTGTCTGTAGGATGTTTCATGTGGCATGGTTTGGTCCGTGTCTGTAGGAGGTTTCATGTGGCATGTATGTAGTCCGTGTCTGTAGGATGTTTCATGTTGCATGTTTGTAGTCCGTGTCTGGAGGATGTTTCATGTGGCAGGTTTGTAGTCCGTGTCTGTATGATGTTTCATGTGGCAGGTTTGTATATGCGTGTCTGTAGGAGGTTTCATGGGCATGTTTGTATGTGCGTGGCTGTATGAGGTTTCATGTGGCATGTTTGTATGTGCGTGTCTGTAGGATATTTCATGTGGCATGTTTGTATGTGCGTGTCTGTAGGATGTTTCATGTGGCAGGTTTGTAGTGCGTGTCTGTAGGAGGTTTCATGTGGCATGTTTTAGTTCGTGTCTGTTGGAGGTTTAATGTGGCAGGTTTGTATGTCCGTGTCTGTAGGATGTTTCATTTGGCATGGTTTAGTCCGTGTCTGTAGGAAGTTTCATGTGGCATGTTTTAGTCCGTGTCTGTAGGATGTTTCATGTGGCAGGTTTGTAGTCCGTGTCTGTAGGATGTTTCATGTGGCATGTTTGTAGTCCGTGTCTGTAGGAGGTTTCATGTGGCATGTTTTAGTCCGTGTCTGTAGGAGGTTTCATGTGGCATGTTTGTAGTCCGTGTCTGTAGGAGGTTTCATGTGGCATGTTTGTAGTCCGTGTCTGTAGGATGTTTCATGTGGCAGGTTTGTAGTCCGTGTCTGTAGGATGTTTCATGTGGCAGGTTTGTAGTCCGTGTCTGTAGGATGTTTCATGTGGCATGTTTGTAGTCCGTGTCTGTAGGAGGTTTCATGTGGCATGTTTGTATTTGCGTGTCTGTAGGATGTTTCATGTGGCAGGTGTGTATGTCCGTGTCTGTAGGTTTCATGTGGCATGTTTGTATGTCCGTGTCTGTAGGAGGTTTCATGTGGCATGTTTGTAGTCCGTGTCTGTAGGATGTTTCATGTTGCAGGTTTGTAATCCGTGTCTGTAGGATGTTTCATGTGGCAGGTTTGTATGTGCGTGTCTGTAGGAGGTTTCATGGGCATGTTTGTATGTGCGTGGCTGTATGAGGTTTCATGTGGCATGTTTGTATGTGCGTGTCTGTAGGATGTTTCATGTGACATGTTTGTATGTCCGTGTATGTAGGAGGTTTCATGTGGCATGTTTGTATATCCGTGTCTGTAGGAGGTTTCATGTGGCATGTTTTAGTCCGTGTCTGTAGGATGTTTCATGTGGCAGGTTTGTAGTCCGTGTATGTAGGATGTTTCAGGTGGCAGGTTTGTAGTCCGTGTCTGTAGGAGGTTTCATGTGGCAGGTTTGTATGTGCGTGTCTGTAGGATGTTTCATGTGGCATGTTTGTATGTGCCTGTCTGTAGGATGTTTCATGTGGCAGGTGTGTATGTCCGTGTCTGTAGGAGGTTTCATGTGGCATGGTTGTATGTCTGTGTCTGTAGGATGTTTCATGTGGCAGGTTTATAGTCCGTGTCTATAGTATGATTCATGTGGCAGGTTTGTATGTCCGTGTCTGTAGGAGGTTTCATGTGGCATGGTTGTATGTCTGTGTCTGTAGGATGTTTCATGTGGCAGGTTTGTAGTCCGTGTCTATAGTATGATTCATGTGGCAGGTTTGTATGTCCGTGTCTGTAGGAGGTTTCATGTGGCAGATTTAATTCCGTGTCTGTAGGAGGTTTCATGTGGCAGGTTTGTAGTCAGTGTCTGTAGGATGTTTCATGTGGCATGTTTGTAGTCCTTGTCTGTAGGATGTGTCATGTGGCAGGTTTGTAGTCCGTGTCCGTAGGATGTTTCATGTGGCATGTTTTAGTCCGTGTCTGTAGGATGTTTCATGTGGCATGTTTGTATGTCCGTGTCTGTAGGAGGTTTTATGTGGCATGTTTGTAGTCCGTGTCTGTAGGAGGTTTCATGTGGCAGGTTTGTAGTCAGTGTCTGTATGATTTTTCATGTGGCATATTTGTAGTCCGTGTCTGTAGATGTTTCATGTTGCAGCTTTGTAGTCCGTGTCTGTAGGATGTTTCATGTGGCAGGTTGGTAGTCCGTGTCTGCAGGATGTTTCATGTGGCAGGTTTGTATGTGCGTGTCTGTAGGATGTTTCATGTGGCAGGTGTGTATGCTCGTGTCTGTAGGAGGTTTCATGTGGCATATTTGTATATCCGTGTCTATAGAAGGTTTCATGTGGCATGTTTTAGTCCGTGTCTGTAGGATGTTTCATGTTGGAGGTTTGTAATCCGTGTCTGTAGGATGTTTCATGTGGCAGGTTTGTATGTGCGTGTCTGTAGGAGGTTTCATGGGCATGTTTGTATGTGCGTGGCTGTATGAGGTTTCATGTGGCATGTATGTATGTGCGTGTCTGTAGGATCTTTCATGTGACATGTTTGTATGTCCGTGTATGTAGGAGGTTTCATGTGGCATGTTTGTATATCCGTGTCTGTAGGAGGTTTCATGTGGCATGTTTTAGTCCGTGTCTGTAGGATGTTTCATGTGGCAGGTTTGTAGTCCGTGTATGTAGGATGTTTCAGGTGGCAGGTTTGTAGTCCGTGTCTGTAGGAGGTTTCATGTGGCAGGTTTGTATGTGCGTGTCTGTAGGATGTTTCATGTGGCATGTTTGTATGCGCCTGTCTGTAGGATGTTTCATGTGGCAGGTGTGTATGTCCGTGTCTGTAGGAGGTTTCATGTGGCATGGTTGTATGTCTGTGTCTGTAGGATGTTTCATGTGGCAGGTTTGTAGTCCGTGTCTATAGTATGATTCATGTGGCATGTTTGTATGTCCGTGTCTGTAGGAGGTTTCATGTGGCAGGTTTTATTCCGTGTCTGTAGGAGGTTTCATGTGGCATGTTTGTAGTCCGTGTCTGTAGGATGTTTCATGTGGCATATTTGTAGTCCGTGTCTGTAGATGTTTCATGTGGCAGGTTTGTAGTCCGTGTCTGTAGGATGTTTCATGTAGCAGGTTTGTAGTCCGTGTCTGTAGGATGTTTCATGTGGCAGGTTTGTATGTGCGTGTCTGTAGGATATTTCATGTGGCAGGTGTGTATGTCCGTGTCTGTAGGAGGTTTCATGTGGCATGTTTGTATATCCGTGTCTATAGAAGGTTTCATGTGGCATGTTTTAGTCCGTGTCTGTAGGATGTTTTATGTGGCAGGTTTGTGTGTCCGTGTCTGTAGATGTTTCCTGTGGCATATTTGTAGTCCATGTCTGTAGGATGTTTCATGTGGCAGGTTTGTAGTCCGTGTCTGTAGGAGGTTTCATGTGGTATGGTTTGGTCCGTGTCTGTAGGTGGTTTCATGTGGCATGTATGTAGTCCGTGTCTGTAGGATGTTTCATGTGGCATGTTTGTAGTCCGTGTCTGTAGGATGTTTCATGTGGCAGGTTTGTAGTCCGTGTCTGTAGGATGTTTCATGTGGAAGGTTTGTATGTGCGTGTCTGTAGGATGTTTCATGGGCATGTTTGTATGTGCGTGGCTGTATGAGGTTTCATGTGGCATGTTTGTATGTGCGTGTCTGTAGGATGTTTCATGTGGCAGGTGTGTATGCTCGTGTCTGTAGGAGGTTTCATGTGGCATATTTGTATATCCGTGTCTATAGAAGGTTTCATGTGGCATGTTTTAGTCCGTGTCTGTAGGATGTTTCATGTTGGAGGTTTGTAATCCGTGTCTGTAGGATGTTTCATGCGGCAGGTTTGTATGTGCGTGTCTGTAGGAGGTTTCATGGGCATGTTTGTATGTGCGTGGCTGTACGAGGTTTCATGTGGCATGTATGTATGTGCGTGTCTGTAGGAGGTTTCATGTGGCAGGTTTTATTCCGTGTCTGTAGGAGGTTTCATGTGGCATGTTTGTAGTCCGTGTCTGTAGGATGTTTCATGTGGCATATTTGTAGTCCGTGTCTGTAGATGTTTCATGTGGCAGGTTTGTAGTCCGTGTCTGTAGGATGTTTCATGTAGCAGGTTTGTAGTCCGTGTCTGTAGGATGTTTCATGTGGCAGGTTTGTATGTGCGTGTCTGTAGGATGTTTCATGTGGCAGGTGTGTATGTCCGTGTCTGTAGGAGGTTTCATGTGGCATGTTTGTATATCCGTGTCTATAGAAGGTTTCATGTGGCATGTTTTAGTCCGTGTCTGTAGGATGTTTTATGTGGCAGGTTTGTGTGTCCGTGTCTGTAGATGTTTCATGTGGCATATTTGTAGTCCGTGTCTGTAGGATGTTTCATGTGGCAGGTTTGTAGTCCGTGTCTGTAGGAGGTTTCATGTGGTATGGTTTGGTCCGTGTCTGTAGGTGGTTTCATGTGGCATGTTTGTAGTCCGTGTCTGTAGGATGTTTCATGTGGCATGTTTGTAGTCCGTGTCTGTAGGATGTTTCATGTGGCAGGTTTGTAGTCCGTGTCTGTAGGATGTTTCATGTGGAAGGTTTGTATGTGCGTGTCTGTAGGATGTTTCATGGGCATGTTTGTATGTGCGTGGCTGTATGAGGTTTCATGTGGCATGTTTGTATGTGCGTGTCTGTAGGATGTTTCATGTGGCAGGTGTGTATGCCGTGTCTGTAGGAGGTTTCATGTGGCATATTTGTATATCCGTGTCTGTAGGAGGTTTCATGTGGCATGTTTTAGTCCGTGTCTGTAGGATGTTTCATGTTGGAGGTTTGTAGTCCGTGTCTGTAGGATGTTTCATGTGGCAGGTTTGTATGTGCGTGTCTGTAGGAGGTTTCATGTGCATGTTTGTATGTGCGTGTCTGTATGAGGTTTCATGTGGCATGTTTGTAGTGCGTGTCTGTAGGATGTTTCATGTGGCAGGTTTGTATGTCCGTGTCTGTAGGAGGTTTCATGTGGCATGTTTGTATTTCCGTGTCTGTAGGAGGTTTCATGTGGCATGTTTTAGTCCGTGTCTGTAGGATGTTTCATGTGGCAGGTTTGTAGTCCGTGTCTGTAGGATGTTTCATGTGGCATGGTTTGTAGTCCGTGTCTGTAGGAGGTT
>CM026402.1:64993572-65013552 GCA_014843695.1 Archivesica marissinica
ACATACATGCCACATGAAACCTCCTACAGACACGGACCAAACCATGACACATGAAACATCCTACAGACACGGACTAAAACATACCACATGAAACATCCTACAGACACGGACTACAAACCTGCCACATGAAACATCCTACAGACACGGACATACAAACATGCCACATGAAACCTCCTACAGACACGGACATACACACCTGCCACATGAAACATCCTACAGACAGGCACATACAAACATGCCACATGAAACATCCTACAGACACGCACATACAAACCTGCCACATGAAACATCCTACAGACACGGACTACATACATGCCACATGAAACCTCCTACAGACACGGACCAAACCATGACACATGAAACCTCCTACAGACACGGACTAAAACATACCACATGAAACCTCCTACAGACACGGACTACAAACCTGCCAAATGAAACATCCTACAGACACGGACATACAAACATGCCACATGAAACCTCCTACAGACACGGACATACACACCTGCCACATGAAACATCCTACAGACAGGCACATACAAACATGCCACATGAAACATCCTACAGACACGCACATACAAACCTTGTCACGTGAAACCTCCTACAGACACGGACTACAAACCTGCCATCTGAAACATCCTACATACACGGACTACAAACCTGTCACATGAAACATCCTACAGACACGGACTAAAATATGCCACATGAAACCTCCTACAGACACGGATATACAAACATGCCATATGACACCTCCTACATACACGGACATACAAACATGTCACATGAAACATCCTACAGACACGCACATACAAACATGCCACATGAAACCTCATACAGCCATGCACATACAAACATGCCCATGAAACCTCCTACAGACACGCACATACAAACCTGCCACATGAAACATCCTACAGAGACGGACTACAAACCTGCAACATGAAACATCCTACAGACACGGACTAAAACATGCCACATGAAACCTCCTACAGACACGGATTACAAACCTGCCAAATGAAACACCCTACAGACACGGACTACAAACCTGCCACATGAAACATACTACAGACACGGACTAAAACATGCCACATGAAACCTCCTACAGACACGGACTAAGCCATGCCACATGAAACCTCTTACAGACACGGACTAAAACATGCCACATGAAGCATCCTAGACACGGACTAAAATATGCCACATGAAAACTCATACAGACACGGATTACAAACATGCCACATGAAACCTCCTACAGACACGGACCAAACAATGCCACATGAAACATCCTACAGACACGGACTAAAACCTGCCACATGAAACATCCTACTGACACGGACATACAAATATGCCACATGAAACCTCCTACAGACACGCACATACAAACATGCCACATGAAACCTCCTACATACACGCACATACAAACCTGCTACATGAAACCTCCTACAGACACGGACTAAAACATGCCACATGAAACCTCCTACAGACACGGACATACAAACCTGCCACATGAAACCTCCTACAGACACGGACTACAAACCTGCCACATGAAACATCCTACAGACCGGACATACAAACATGCCACATGAAACATCCTACAGACACGAACATAAACATGCCACATGAAACATCCTACAGACACGGACTACATACATGCCACATGAAACCTCCTACAGACACGGACCAAACCATGCCACATGAAACCTCCTACAGACACGGACTAAAACATGCCACATGAAACCTCCTACAGACACGGACTACAAACCTGCCACATGAAACATCCTACAGACACGGACATACAAACATGCCACATGAAACCTCCTACAGACACGGACATACCACCTGCCACATGAAACTCCTACAGACAGGCACATACAAACATGCCACATGAAACATCCTACAGACACGCACATACAAACCTGTCACGTGAAACCTCCTACAGACACGGACTACAAACCTGCCATCTGAAACATCCTACATACACTGACTACAAACCTGTCACATGAAACATCCTACAGACACGGACTAAAACATGCCACATGAAACCTCCTACAGACACGGATATACAAACATGCCACATGACACCTCCTACATACACGGACATACAAACATGTCACATGAAACATCCTACAGACACGCACATACATACATGCCACATGAAACCTCATACAGCCATGCACATACAAACATGCCCATGAAACCTCCTACAGACACGCACATACAAACCTGCCACATGAAACATCCTACAGACACGGACCAAACCATGACACATGAAACCTACTACAGACACGGACTAAAACATGCCACATGAAACCTCCTACAGACACGGACTACAAACCTGCCAAATGAAACATCCTACAGACACGGACATACAAACATGCCACATGAAACCTCCTACAGACACGGACATACACACCTGCCACATGAAACATCCTACAGACAGGCACATACAAACATGCCACATGAAACATCCTACAGACACGCACATACAAACCTGTCACGTGAAACCTCCTACAGACACGGACTACAAACCTGCCATCTGAAACATCCTACATACACGGACTACAAACCTGTCACATGAAACATCCTACAGACACGGATATACAAACATGCCACATGACACCTCCTACATACACGGACATACAAACATGTCACATGAAACATCCTACAGACACGCACATACAAACATGCCACATGAAACCTCATACAGCCATGCACATACAAACATGCCCATGAAACCTCCTACAGACACGCACATACAAACCTGCCACATGAAACATCCTACAGACACGGACTACAAACCTGCAACATGAAACATCCTACAGACACGGACTAAAACATGCCACATGAAACCTCCTACAGACACGGATTACAAACCTGCCAAATGAAACACCCTACAGACACGGACTACAAACCTGCCACATGAAACATACTACAGACACGGACTAAAACATGCCACATGAAACCTCCTACAGACACGGACTAAGCCATGCCACATGAAACCTCTTACAGACACGGACTAAAACATGCCACATGAAACATCCTAGACACGGACTAAAATATGCCACATGAAAACTCATACAGACACGGATTACAAACATGCCACATGAAACCTCCTACAGACACGGACCAAACAATGCCACATGAAACATCCTACAGACACGGACTAAAACCTGCCACATGAAACATCCTACAGACACGGACATACAAATATGCCACATGAAACCTCCTACAGACACGCACATACAAACATGCCACATGAAACCTCCTACATACACGCACATACAAACCTGCTACATGAAACCTCCTACAGACACGGACTAAAACATGCCACATGAAACCTCCTACAGACACGGATTACAAACCTGCCAAATGAAACACCCTACAGACACGGACTACAAACCTGCCACATGAAACATCCTACAGACACGGACTAAAACATGCCAATGAAACCTCCTACAGACACGGACGAAGCCATGCCACATGAAACCTCCTACAGACACGGACTAAAACATGCCACATGAAACCTCCTACAGACACGGATATACAAACATGCCACATGAAACCTCCTACATACACGGACATACAAACCTGTCACATGAAACATCCTACAGACACGCACATACAAACATGCCACATGAAACCTCATACAGTCACGCACATACAAACATACCCATGAAACCTCCTACAGACACGCACATACAAACCTGCAACATGAAACATCCTACAGACACAGACTACAAACCTGCAACATGAAACATCCTACAGACACGGACTACATACATGCCACATGAAACCTCCTACAGACACGTACCAAACCATGCCACATGAAACCTCCTACAGACACGGACTACAAACCTGCCACATGAAACATCCTACAGACACGGACTAAAACATGCCACATGAAACCTCCTACAGACACGGACAAAGCCATGCCACATGAAACCTCCTACAGACACGGACTAAAACATGCCACATGAAACCTCCTACAGACACGGATATACAAACATGCCACATGAAACCTCCTACATACACGGACTTACAAACCTGTCACATGAAACATCCTACAGACACGCACATACAAACATGCCACATGAAACCTCATACAGTCACGCACATACAAACATGCCCATGAAACCTCCTACAGACACGCACATACAAACCTGCAACATGAAACATCCTACAGACACGGACTACAAACATGCCACATGAAACATCCTACAGACACGGACTACAAACATGCCACATGAAACCTCCTACAGACACGGACCAAACCATGCCACATGAAACCTCCTACAGACACGGACTAAAACATACCACATGAAACCTCCTACAGACAAGGACTACAAACCTGCCACATGAAACATCCTACAGACACGGACTAAAACATGCCACATGAAACCTCCTACAGACACGGACTAAACCATGCCAAATGAAACATCCTACAGACACGCACATACAAACCTGCCACATGACACATCCTACACACACGCACATACAAACATGCCACATGAAACATCCTACAGACACGGACATACAAAATATGCCACATGAAACCTCCTACAGACACGCACATACATACAAACATGCCACATGAAACCACCTACAGACACGCACATACAAACCTGCCACATGAAACCTCCTAGAGACACGGACTAAAACATGCCACATGAAACCTCCTACAGACACGGACTACAAACCTGCCAAATGAAACATCCTACAGACACGGACTACAAACCTGCCACATGAAACATTCTACAGACACGGAATAAACCATGCCACATGAAATCTCCTACAGACACGGACTAAATAATGCACCATGAAAACTCATACAGACACGCATTACAAACATGCCAAATGAAACACCCTACAGACACGGACTACAAACCTGCCACATGAAACATCCTACAGACACGGACTAAAATATGCCACATGAAACCTCCTACAGACACGGACGAAGCCATGCCACATGAAACATCCTACAGACACGGACTAAAACATGCCACATGAAACCTCCTACAGACACGGATATACAAACATGCCACATGAAACCTCCTATATACACGGACATACAAACCTGTCACATGAAACATCCTACAGACACGCACATACAAACATGCCACAAGAAACCTCATACAGTCACGCACATACAAACATGCCCATGAAACCTCCTACAGACACGCACATACAAACCTGCAACATGAAACATCCTACAGACACGGACTACAAACCTGCCACATGAAACATCCTACAGACACGGACTACAAACATGCCACATGAAACATCCTACATACACGGACTACATACATGCCACATGAAACCTCCTACAGACACGGACCAAACCATGCCACATGAAACCTCCTACAGACACAGACTACAAACCTGCCACATGAAACATCCTACAGACACGGACTAAAACATGCCACATGAAACCTCCTACAGACACGGACGAAGCAATGCCACATGAAACCTCCTACAGACACGGACTAAAAGATGCCACATGAAACCTCCTACAGACACGGATATACAAACATGCCACATGAAACCTCCTACATACACGGACTTACAAACCTGTCACATGAAACATCCTACAGACACGCACATACAAACATGCCACATGAAATCTCATACAGTCACGCACATACACACATGCCCATGAAACCTCCTACAGACACGCACATACAAACCTGCAACATGAAACATCCTACAGACACGGAATACAAACCTGCCAAATGAAACATCCTACAGACATGGACTACAAACCTGCCACATGAAACATCCTACAGACACGGACTAAAACATGCCACATGAAACCTCCTACAGACACGGACTAAACCATGCCAAATGAAACATCCTACAGACACGCAAATACAAACCTGCCACATGACACATCATACACACACGCACATACAAACATGCCACATGAAACATCCTACAGACACGGACATACAAATATGCCACATGAAACCTCCTACAGACACGCACATACATACAAACATGCCACATGAAACCACCTACAGACACGCACATACAAACCTGCAACATGAAACCTCCTAGAGACACGGACTACAAACCGGCCAAATGAAACATCCTACAGACACGGACTACAAACCTGCAACATGAAACATCCTACAGACACGGAATAAACCATGCCACATGAAATCTCCTACAGACACGGACTAAAAAATGCACCATGAAACCTCATACAGACACGGATTACAAACATGCCACATGAAACCTGCTACAGACACGGGCCAAACCATGCCACATGAAACATCCTACAGACACGGATTAAACCTGCCACATGAAACCTCCTACAGACACGTACTACAAACGTGCCACATGAAACCTCCTACACACACGCACATACAAACATGCCACATGAAACATCCTACATACACGGACATACAAATATGCCACATGAAACCTCCTACAGACACGCACATGCAAATATGCCACCTGAAACATCCAACAGACACGCACATACAAACCTGACACATGAAACCTCCTACAGACACGAACTACAAACCTGCCACATGAAACATCCTACAGACACGGACCAAAACATGCCACATGAAACCTCCTACAGACACGGACAAACCATGCCACATGACACCTCCTACAGTCACGGACTACACACCTGCCACATGAAACATCTACAGACACGGACATACAAACATGCCACATGAAACCTCCTACAGACACGGACTACAAATCTGTCACATGAAACATCCTACAGACACGGACTACAAACCTGCCACATGAAACCTCCTACAGACATGGACTACAAATATGCCACATAAAACATCCTACAGACACGGACTACAAACCTGCCACATGAAACATCCTACAGACATGGACTACAAACCTGCCACATGAAACATCCTACAGACACGGACTAAAACATGCCACATGAAACCTCCTACAGACACGGATATACAAACATGCCACATGAAACCTCCTACATACACGGAGATACAAACCTGTCAAATGAAACATCCTACAGACACGCACATACAAACATGCCACATGAAACATCCTACAGACATGGACTACAAACATGCCACATGAAATATCCTACAGACACGGACTACAAACATGCCACATGAAACCTCCTACAGACAAGGACTACAAACATGCCGCATGAATCCTAGTACAGACACGGACAAACCATGCCACATGTAACCTCCTACAGACACGTACTACAAACCTGCCACATGAAATTTCCTACAGACATGGACTACAAACATACAATATGAAACATCCTACAGACACGGACATACATACATGACACATGAAACATCCTACAGACACGGACTACAAACATGCCACATGAAACAGCCTACAGACACGGACTAAAACATGCCAAATGAAACATCCTACAGACATGGACTAAAACATGCCACATGAAACATCTACAGACATGGACCTACAAACATGCCACAAGAAACCTCCTACAGACACGGACATACACACCTGCCACATGAAACATCCTACAGACACGCAAATACAAACCTGCCAAATGAAACATCCTACAGATACGGACTACAAACCTTCCACATGAATCATCCTACATACACGGACTTCAAACCTGCCACATGAAACATCCTACATACATTGACTACAAACATGCCACATGAAACATCATACAGACATGGACTAAAACCAGCCACATGAAACCACCTACAGACACGGACTACAAAGATGCCACATGAAACCTCGTACAGACACGGACAAACCATGCCACATGAAACCTCCTACAGACACGGACTACAAACCTGCCACATGACATTTCCTACAGACATGGACTACAAACATGCAATATGAAACATCCTACAGACACGGACATACATACATGACACATGATACATCCTACAGACACGGACTACAAACATGCCACATGAAACCTCCTACATACACGCACATACAAACCTGCTACATGAAACCTCCTACAGACACGGACTAAAACATGTCACATGAAACCTCCTACAGACACGGATTACAAACCTGCCAAATGAAACACCCTACAGACACGGACTACAAACCTGCCACATGAAACATCCTACAGACACGGACTAAAACATGCCACATGAAACCTCCTACAGACACGGACGAAGCCATGCCACATGAAACCTCCTACAGACACGGATATACAAACATGCCACATGAAACCTCCTACATACACGGACATACAAACCTGTCACATGAAACATCCTACAGACACGCACATACAAACATGCCACATGAAACCTCATACAGTCACGCACATACAAACATGCCCATGAAACCTCCTACATACACGCACATACAAACCTGCAACATGAAACATCCTACAGACACGGACTACAAACCTGCCACATGAAACATCCTACAGACACGGACTACAAACATGCCACATGAAACATCCTACAGACACGGACTACATCCATGCCACATGAAACATCCTAGACACGGACTAAACCATGCCACATGAATACTCCTACAGACACGGACTAAATCATGCCACATGAAACCACCTACAGACACGGACTACAAACATGCCACATGAAAACTCCTACAGACACGCACATACAAACATGCCACATGAAACCTCATACATACACGCACATACAAACCTGCTACATGAAACCTCCTACAGACACGGACTAAAACATGCCACATGAAAACTCCTACAGACACGGATTACAAACCTGCCAAATGAAACACCCTACATACACGGACTACAATCCTGCCACATGAAACATCCTACAGACACGGACTAAAACATGCCACATGAAACCTCCTACAGATACGCACATACAAACATGCCACATGAAACCTCATACAGCCACACACATACAAACATGCCCATGAAACCTCCTACAGACACGCACATACAAACCTGCAACATGAAACATCATACAGACACGGATTACTAACCTGCCACATGAAACATCCTACAGACACGGACTACAAACATGCCACATGAAACATCCTACAGACACGGACTACATACATGCCACATGAATCCTCCTACAGACACGGACCAAACCATGCCACATGAAACGTCCTACAGACACGCACATACAAACATGCCACATGAAACATCCTACAGACACGGACATACAAGTATGCCACATGAAACCTCCTACAGACACGCACATATATACAAACATGCCACATGAAACCTCCTACAGACACGCACATACAAACCTGCCACATGAAACCTCCTACAGACACGGACTAAAAAATGCACCATGAAACCTCATACAGACATGGATTACAATCATGCCACATGAAACCTCCTACAGACACGGACCAAACCATCCCACATGAAACATCCTACAGACACGGACTAAAACCTGCCACATGTAACCTCCTACAGACACGTACTACAAACCTGCCACATGAAACCTCCTACAGACACGCACATACAAACATGCCACATGAAACATCCTACATACACGGACATACAAACATGCCACTCCTACAGACACAGACTACTAACCTGCCACATGAAACATCCTACAGACACGGACTACAAATATGCCACATGAAACATCCTACAGACACGGACTAAAACATGCCACATGAAACATCCTACAGACACGAACTAAGCCATGCCACATGAAACCTCCTACAGACACGGACTAAAACATGCCACATGAAACCTCCTACAGACACGGATTACAAACATGCCACATGAAACCTCCTACATACACGGACTAAAACATGCCACATGAAACCTCCTACAGACACGCACATACAAACATGCCACATGAAACCTCCTACAGACACGCACATACAAACATGCCACATGAAACATCCTACAGACACGGACTACAAACCTGCCACATGAAACATCCTACAGACACGGACTACAAACCTGCCACATGAAACATCCTACAGACACGGACTACAAACATGCCACATGAAACATCCTACAGACACGGACTAAAACATGCCACATGAAACCTCCTACAGACACGGACTAAAACATGCCACATGAAACCTCCTACAGACACGGACTACAAATCTGCCACATGAAACATCCTACAGACACGGACTACAAACCTGCCACATGAAACCTCCTACAGACATGGACTACAAATATGCCATATAAAACATCTTACAGACACGGACTACAAACCTGCCACATGAAACATCCTACAGACATGGACTACAAACCTGCCACATGAAACATCCTACAGACACGGATATACAAACATGCCACATGAAACCTCCTACATACACGGACATACAAACCTGTCAAATGAAACATCCTACAGACACGCACATACAAACATGCCACATGAAACATCCTACAGACACGGACTACAAACATGCCACATGAAATATCCTACAGACACGGACTACAAACATGCCACATGAAACCTCCTACATACACGGACTACAAACATGCCACATGAATCCTCGTACAGACACGGACAAACCATGCCACATGAAACCTCCTACAGACACGTACTACAAACCTGTCACATGAAATTTCCTACAGACATGGACTACAAACATGCCATATGAAACATCCTACAGACACGGACATACATACATGACACATGAAACATCCTACAGACACGGACTACAAACATGCCACATGAAACATCCTACAGACACGGACTAAAACATGCCAAATGAAACATCCTACAGACATGGACATACAAACATGCCACAAGAAACCTCCTACAGACACGGACATACACACCTGCCACATGAAACATCCTACAGACACGCAAATACAAATCTGCCAAATGAAACATCCTACAGACACGGACTACAAACCTTCCACATGAATCATCCTACATACACGGACTTCAAACCTGCCACATGAAACATCCTACATACACGGACTACAAACATGCCACATGAAACATCCTACAGACATGGACTAAAACCAGCCACATGAAACCTCCTACAGACACGTACTACAAACCTGCCACATGAAACCTCCTACAGACACGCACATACAAACATGCCACATGAAACATCCTACATACACGGACATACAAACATGCCACTCCTACAGACACAGACTACTAACCTGCCACATGAAACATCCTACAGACACGGACTACAAATATGCCACATGAAACATCCTACAGACACGGACTAAAACATGCCACATGAAACATCCTACAGACACGAACTAAGCCATGCCACATGAAACCTCCTACAGACACGGACTAAAACATGCCACATGAAACCTCCTACAGACACGGATATACAAACATGCCACATGAAACCTCCTACAGACACGCGCATACAAACATGCCACATGAAACCTCCTACAGACACGCACATACAAACATGCCACATGAAACCTCCTACAGACACGCATATACAAACTTGCCACATGAAACATCCTACAGACACGGACTACATACCTGCCAAATGAAACATCCTACAGACACGGACTACAAACCTGCCACATGAAACATCCTACAGACACGGACGAAAACATGCCACATGAAACATCCTACAGACACGGACTAATCCATGCCAAATGAAATCTCCTACAGACACGGACTAAAACATGCCACATGAAACCTCCTACAGACACGGACTACAAATCTGTCACATGAAACATCCTACAGACACGGACTACAAACCTGCCACATGAAACCTCCTACAGACATGGACTACAAATATGCCATATAAAACATCTTACAGACACGGACTACAAACCTGCCACATGAAACATCCTACATACACGGACATACAAACATGCCACTCCTACAGACACAGACTACTAACCTGCCACATGAAACATCCTACAGACACGGACTACAAATATGCCACATGAAACATCCTACAGACACGGACTAAAACATGCCACATGAAACATCCTACAGACACGAACTAAGCCATGCCACATGAAACCTCCTACAGACACGGACTAAAACATGCCACATGAAACCTCCTACAGACACGGATATACAAACATGCCACATGAAACCTCCTACAGACACGCGCATACAAACATGCCACATGAAACCTCATACAGCCACGCACATACAAACATGCCCATGAAACCTCCTACAGACACGCATATACAAACTTGCCAAATGAAACATCGTACAGACACGGACTACATACCGGCCAAATGAAACATCCTACAGACACGGACTACAAACCTGCCACATGAAACATCCTACAGACACGGACGAAAACATGCCACATGAAACATCCTACAGACACGGACTAATCCATGCCAAATGAAATCTCCTACAGACACGGACTAAAACATGCCACATGAAACCTCCTACAGACACGGACTACAAATCTGTCACATGAAACATCCTACAGACACGGACTACAAACCTGCCACATGAAACCTCCTACAGACATGGACTACAAATATGCCATATAAAACATCTTACAGACACGGACTACAAACCTGCCACATGAAACATCCTACAGACAGGACTACAAACCTGCCACATGAAACATCCTACAGACACGGACATACAAACATGCCACATGAAACCTCCTACATACACGGACATACAAACCTGCCACATGAAACATCCTACAGACACGGACATACAAACATGCCACATGAAACATCCTACAGACACGGACTACAAACATGCCACATGAAACCTCCTACAGACACGGACTACAAACATGCCACATGAATCTACAGACACGGACAAACCATGCCACATGAAACCTCCTACAGACACGGACTACAAACCTGCCACATGAAATTTCCTACAGACATGGACTACAAACATGCCATATGAAACATCCTACAGACACGGACATACAAACATGACACATGAAACATCCTACAGACACGGACTACAAACATGCCACATGAAACATCCTACAGACACGGACTAAAACATGCCACATGAAACATCCTACAGACATGGACTACAAACATGCCACATGAAACCTCCTACAGACACGGACATACAAACCTGCCACATGAAACATCCTACAGACACGCATAAAACCTGCCAAATGAAACATCCTACAGACACGGACTACAAACCTTCCACATGAATCATCCTACATACACGGACTTCAACCTGCCACATGAAACATCCTACATACACGGACTACAAACATGCCACATGAAACATCATACAGACACGGACTAAAACCAGCCACATGAAACCTCCTACAGACACGCACTACAAACCTGCCACATGAAACATCCTACAGACACGGACTACAAACCTGCCACATGAAACATCCTACAGACACGGACTACAAACATGCCACATGAAACATCCTACAGACACGGACTACATCCATGCCACATGAAACCTCCTACAGACACGGACCAAACCATGCCACATGAAACCTCCTAAAGACACGGACTTACAAACCTGTCACATGAAACATCATACAGACTCGCACATACAAACATGCCACATGAAACCTCATACAGTCACGCACATACAAACATGCCCATGAAACCTCCTACAGACACGCACATACAAACCTGCAACATGAAACATCCTACAGACACGGACTACAAACCTGCCACATGAAACATCCTACAGACACGGACTACAAACATGCCACATGAAACATCCTACAGACACGGACTACATCCATGCCACATGAAACCTCCTACAGACACGGACCAAACCATGCCACATGAAACCTCCTAAAGACACGGACTTACAAACCTGTCACATGAAACATCATACAGACTCGCACATACAAACATGCCACATGAAACCTCATACAGTCACGCACATACAAACATGCCCATGAAACCTCCTACAGACACGCACATACAAACCTGCAACATGAAACATCCTACAGACACGGACTACAAACATGCCACATGAAGCATCCTACAGACACGGACTACATACATGCCACATGAAACCTCCTACAGACACGGACCAAACCATGCCACATGAAACCTCCTACAGACACGGACTAAAACATACCACATGAAACCTACTACAGACACGGACTACAAACCTGCCAAATGAAACATCCTACAGACACGGACTACAAACCTGCCAAATGAAACATCCTACAGACACGGACTAAAACCTGCCACATGAAACCTACTACAGACACGGACTAAACCATGCCAAATGAAACATCCTACAGACACGCACATACAAACCTGCCACATGACACATCCTACACACACGCACATACAAACATGCCACATGAAATATCCTACAGACACGGACATACAAATATGCCACATGAAACCTCCTACAGACACGCACATACATACAAACATGCCACATGAAACCACCTACAGACACGCACATACAAACCTGCCACATGAAACCTCCTAGAGACACGGACTAAAACATGCCACATGAAACCTCCTACAGACACGGACTACAAACCTGCCAAATGAAACATCCTACAGACACGGACTACAAACCTGCCACATGAAACATCCTACAGACACGGAATAAACCATGCCACATGAAATCTCCAACAGACACGGACTAAAAAATGCACCATGAAACCTCATACAGACACGGATTACAAACATGCCACATGAAACCTGCTACAGACACGGACTAAAACATGCCACATGAAACCTCCTACAGACACGGATTACAAACCTGCCAAATGAAACACCCTACAGACACGGACTACAAACCTGCCACATGAAACATCCTACAGACACGGACTAAAACATGCCATATGAAACCTCCTACAGACACGGACGAAGCCATGCCACATGAAACCTCCTACAGACACGGACTAAAACATGCCACATGAAACCTCCTACAGACACGGATATACAAACATGCCACATGAAACCTCCTACATACACGGACATACAAACCTGTCACATGAAACATCCTACAGACACGCACATACAAACATGCCACATGAAACCTCATACAGTCACGCACATACAAACATGCCCATGAAACCTCCTACAGACACGCACATACAAACCTGCAACATGAAACATCCTACAGACACGGACTACAAACCTGCCACATGAAACATCCTACAGACACGGACTACAAACATGCCACATGAAACATCCTACAGACACGGACTACATACATGCCACATGAAACCTCTTACAGACACGGACCAAACCATGCCACATGAAACCTCCTACAGACACGGACTACAAACCTGCCACATGAAACATCCTACAGACACGGACTAAAACATGCCACATGAAACCTCCTACAGACACGGACGAAGCCATGCCACATGAAACCTCCTACAGACACGGACTAAAAGATGCCACATGAAACCTCCTACAGACACGGATATACAAACATGCCACATGAAACCTCCTACATACACGGACTTACAAACCTGTCACATGAAACATCCTACAGACACGCACATACAAACATGCCACATGAAACCTCATACAGTCACGCACATACAAACATGCCCATGAAACCTCCTACAGACACGCACATACAAACCTGCAACATGAAACATCCTACAGACACGGACTACAAACATGCCACATGAAACATCCTACAGACACGGACTACAAACATGCCACATGAAACCTCCTACAGACACGGACCAAACCATGCCACATGAAACCTCCTACAGACACGGACTAAAACATGCCACATGAAACCTCCTACAGACACGGACTACAAACCTGCCACATGAAACATCCTACAGACACGGACTAAAACATGCCACATGAAACCTCCTACAGACACGGACGAAGCCATGCCACATGAAACCTCCTACAGACACGGACTAAAACATGCCACATGAAACCTCCTACAGACACGGACATACAAACATGCCACATGAAACCTCCTACATACACGGACATACAAACCTGCCACATGAAACATCCTACAGACACGCACATACAAACATGCCACATGAAACCTCCTACAGACACGCACATACAAACATGCCCATGAAACCTCCTACAGACACGCACATACAAACCTGCAACATGAAACATCCTACAGACACGGACTACAAACATGCCACATGAAACATCCTCCTACAGACACGGACTACATCCATGCCACATGAAACCTCCTACAGACACGGACCAAACCATGCCACATGAAACCTCCTACAGACACGGACTACAAACCTGCCACATGAAACATCCTACAGACACGGACTAAAACATGCCACATGAAACCTCCTACAGACACGGACGAAGCCATGCCACATGAAACCTCCTACAGACACGGACTAAAACATGCCACATGAAACCTCCTACAGACACGGATATACAAACATGCCACATGAAACCTCCTACATACACGGACTTACAAACCTGTCACATGAAACATCCTACAGACACGCACATACAAACATGCCACATGAAACCTCATACAGTCACGCACATACAAACATGCCCATGAAACCTCCTAAAGACACGCACATACAAACCTGCGACATCAAACATCCTACAGACACGGACTACAAACATGCCACATGAAACATCCTACAGACACGGACTACATACATGCCACATGAAACCTCCTACAGACACGGACCAAACCATGCCACATGAAACCTCCTACAGACACGGACATACAAATATGCCACATGAAACCTCCTACAGACACGCACATACATACAAACATGCCACATGAAACCTCCTACAGACACGCACATACAAACCTGCCACATGAAACCTCCTAGAGACACGGACTAAAACATGCCACATGAAACCTCCTACAGACACGGACTACAAACCTGCCAAATGAAACATCCTACAGACACGGACTACAAACCTGCCACATGAAACATCCTACAGACACGGAATAAACCATGCCACATGAAATCTCCTACAGACACGGACTAAAAAATGCACCATGAAACCTCATACAGACAAGGATTACAAACATGCCACATGAAACCTGCTACAGAAACGGACTAAAACATGCCACATGAAACCTCCTACAGACACGGATTACAAACCTGCCAAATGATACACCCTACAGACACGGACTACAAACCTGCCACATGAAACATCCTACAGACACGGACTAAAACATGCCACATGAAACCTCCTACAGACACGGACGAAGCCATGCCACATGAAACCTCCTACAGACACGGACTAAAACATGCCACATGAAACCTCCTACAGACACGGATATACAAACATGCCACATGAAACCTCCTACATACACGGACATACAAACCTGTCACATGAAACATCCTACAGACACGCACATACAAACATGCCACATGAAACCTCATACAGTCACGCACATACAAACTTGCCCATGAAACATCCTACAGACACGCACATACAAACCTGCAACATGAAATATCCTACAGACACGGACTACAAACCTGCCACATGAAACATCCTACAGACACGGACTACAAACATGCCACATGAAACATCCTACAGACACGGACTACATACATGCCACATGAAACCTCTTACAGACACGGACCAAACCATGCCACATGAAACCTCCTACAGACACGGACTACAAACCTGCCACATGAAACATCCTACAGTCACGGACTAAAACATGCCACATGAAACCTCCTACAGACACGGACGAAGCCATGCCACATGAAACCTCCTACAGACACGGACTAAAAGATGCCACATGAAACCTCCTACAGACACGGATATACAAACATGCCACATGAAACCTCCTACATACATGGACTTACAAACCTGTCACATGAATCATCCTACAGACACGGACTACAAACATGCCACATGAAACATCATACAGTCACGGACTACAAACATGCCCATGAAACATCCTACAGACACGGACTACAAACCTGCAACATGAAACATCCTACAGACACGGACTAAAACATGCCACATGAAACCTCCTACAGACACGGACTACAAACATGCCACATGAAACCTCCTACAGACACGGACTAAAACATGCCACATGAAACCTCCTACAGACACGGACTACAAACCTGCCAAATGAAACATCCTACAGACACGGACTAAAACATGCCACATGAAACCTCCTACAGACACGGACTAAAACATGCACATGAACCTCCTACAGACACGGACTAAAACTGCCACATGACCTCCTAGACACGGATATACAAACATGCCACATGAAACATCCTACATACACGGACTACAAACATGCCACATGAAACATCCTACAGACACGACTACAAACATGCCACATGAAACATCCTACAGACACACATACAAACATGCCCATGAAACATCCTACAGACACGCACATACAACTGCCACATGAAACATCCTACAGACACGGACTACAAACATGCCACATGAAACATCCTACAGACACGGACTACAACATGCCACATGAAACCTCCTACAGACACGACTAAACCATGCCACATGAAACCTCCTACAGACACGGACTACAAACCTGCCACATGAAACATCCTACAGACACGCACATACAAACATGCCACATGAAACCTCCTACAGACACGCACATACAAACATGCCACATGAAACATCCTACAGACACGGACTAAAACGTGCCACATGAAACTTCTACAGACACGGACTACAAACCTGCCACATGAAACATCCTACAGACATGGACTAAAACATGCCACATGAAACTTCCTACAGACACGGACTACAAACATGCCAAATGAAACATCCTACAGACACGGACATACAAACCTGCCACATGAAACATCCTACAGACACGGACTACAAACATGCCACATGAAACCTCCTACAGACACGGACTAAACCATGCCACATGAAATCTCCTACAGACACGGACTACAAACATGCCACATGAAACATCCTACAGACACGGACTACAAACATGTCACATGAAATCTCCTACAGACACGGACTACAAACATGCCACATGAAACATCCTACATACACGGACTAAAACATGCCACATGAAACATCCTACAGACACGGACTACAAACCTGCCACATGAAACCTCCTACAGACACGGACATACAAACCTGCCACATGAAACATCATACAGACAGGGACGTAAAACATGCCACATGAAACCTCCTACAGACACGGACTACAAACATGCCACATGAAACATCCTACAGACACGCAAATACAAACTTGCCACATGAAACATCCTATTGACAAGGACTACAAACCTGCCACATGATTCATACTATAGACACGGACTACAAACCTGCCACATGAAACATCCTACAGACACGGACTACAAACATGCCACATGAAACATCATACAGACAGGGACTAAAACATGTCACATGAAACATCCTACAGACACGGACATACAAAAATGACACATGAAACATCCTACAGACACGGACTACAAACATGCCACATGAAACATCCTACAGACACGGACTAAAACATGCCACATGAAACATTCTACAGACACGTACTACAAAAATGCCACATGAAACATCCTACATACATGGACTAAAACATGACACATGAAACATCTACAGACATGGAATACGAACATGCCACATGAAACCTCCTACAGACACGGACATACAAACCTGCCACATGAAACATCCTACAGACAGGGACGTAAAACATCCACATGAAACCTCATACAGTCACGGACATAAAACATGCCACATGAAACATCCTACAGACACCAATAAAACATGCCACATGATTCATCCTACAGACACGGTCTACAAACCTGCCAAATGAATCATCCTACAGGCACGGACTACAAACATGCCACATGAAACATCATACAGACACGGACTAAAACATGCCACATGAAACCTCCTACATAAACGGACTAAACATGCCACATGAAATATACTACAGACACGGACTAAAACATGCCACATGAAACATCCTATAGACACGGAGTAATTAATGCCACATGAAATATTCTACAGACACGGACTAAAATATGCCACATGAAACCTCATACAGACACGGATTATAAACATGCCACATGAAACATCCTACAGACACGGACCAAACCTGCCACATGAAACTTCCTACAGACACGGACTGACACATGCCACATGAAACATACTACAGACATGGACAACAAGTGCCACATGAAACCTCCTACAGACACGGACTACAAACATGCCACATGAAACATCCTACAGACACGGAC
>CM026402.1:65014552-65032403 GCA_014843695.1 Archivesica marissinica
ACTTACATGTATAGTACATATAGACTTACATATATAGTACATATAGACTTACATATATAGTACATATAGACTTACATATATAGTACATATAGACTTACATATATAGTACATATAGACTTACATATATAGTACATATAGACTTACATATATAGTACATATAGACTTACATATATAGTACATATAGACTTACATATATAGTACATATAGACTTACATATATAGTACATATAGACTTACATATATAGTACATATAGACTTACATATATAGTACATATAGACTTACATATATAGTACATATAGACTACATATATAGTACATATAGACTACATATATAGTACATATAGACTACATATATAGTACATATAGACTTACATATATAGTACATATAGACTTACATATATAGTACATATAGACTTACATATATAGTACATATAGACTACATATATAGTACATATAGACTACATATATAGTACATATAGACTACATATATAGTACCGGTACATATATAGTACATATAGACTTACATATATAGTACATATAGACTTACATATATAGTACATATAGACTTACATATATAGTACATATAGACTACATATATAGTACATATAGACTTACATATATAGTACATATAGACTACATATATAGTACATATAGACTTACATATATAGTACATATAGACTTACATATATAGTACATTAGACTTACATTATGTACATATAGACTAGATTATAGTAATATATCACATATATAGTAATAAGACTAGATATATAGTACATAGATTACATATATAGTACATATAGACTACATATATAGTACATATAGACTTACATATATAGTACATATAGACTTACATATATAGTACATATAGACTTACATATATAGTACATATAGACTTACATATATAGTACATATAGACACTAACAGTCATTAGATTGTCTTTTTTTTTTTTTTTTATGATACAATTACATGTATACAATGGATTTATACAATGATTACATTTATACATGGAATTACTGTATACAATGGAATTACATGTATACAATGGAATTACATGTATACAATGGAATTACATGTATACAATGGAATTACATGTATACAATGGAATTACATGTATACAATGGAATTACAAGTTGACAATGGAATTACAAGTTGACAATGGAATTACATGTATACAATGGAATTACAAGTTGACAATGGAATTACATGTATACAATGGAATTACATGTATACAATGGAATTACATGTATACAATGGAATTACATGTATACAATGGAATTACATGTATACAATGGAATTACATGTATACAATGGAATTACATGTTCATGGTTACAGTTGCAATGGAATTACATGTATACAATGGAATTACAAGTTGACAATGGAATTACATGTATACAATGGAATTACAAGTTGACAATGGAATTACAAGTTGACAATGGAATTACAAGTTGACAATGGAATTACATGTATACAATGGAATTACATGTATACAATGGAATTACATGTATACAATGGAATTACATGTATACAATGGAATTACATGTATACAATGGAATTACAAGTTGACAATGGAATTACAAGTTGACAATGGAATTACATGTATACAATGGAATTACAAGTTGACAATGGAATTACAAGTTGACAATGGAATTAAAGTTGACAATGGAATTACAAGTTGAATGTCTTGGAAGATTTATCAATCGAGGTGTGAATTTTGAATTATTAATTGCGAAAGAATAATGACAGCTACACTACATAAATAAACAAACCTCTCTTGGCTTATATTCCTGCATCCCCTCAACATCACTTTCACTGTAACACATGAAATAGTAGGGTTGTAACCTACATGTATATTCACTTCCCCGACGATTTGACGCATGTCTCACGATGCAACCATATAGTAAAATGCAAGCATATTGAAAATATAAATTTCTTCACCCTGGACATGTAATGATCTTCCACCCCGCCCCCAATGTTTTTTTACACAGGCGGACATAATCCCTCTATAAAACCTCAGAAACCCTAATCATAAAACTAAACCAAACCACAACTGAAATCGTAGATGGGGATTATGTCCGGGGGATTATGTCCGGGGGATTATGTCTGGGGGATTATATCCAGGGGATTATGTCCGGGGGATTATGTCCAGGGGATTATGTCTGGGGGGATTATGTTGGGGGATATGTCCGGGGGATTATGTCCAGGGGATTATGTCCGGGGGATTATGTCCGGTGGATTATGTGCAGGTTTTGTGGGGTTTGGGGTTTGTGGGGGTTTGTGGGGGTTGTGGGGGATTATGTCCAGGGTTGGTGGGGATTATGTCCAGGGGATTATGTCCAGGGGTTAGTCGGGGGATTTATGTCGGGGATTATGTCAGGGGATTATGTCCGGGGATTATGTCCAGGGGATTATGTCCGGGGATTATGTCCAGGGGGATTATGTTGGTGATTATGTCTGGGGATTATGTCTGGGGATTATGTCTGGTGGGTTGTGTCGGGGGTGATGTCCAGGGGGATTATGTCCAGGGGATTATGTCGGGGGATTAGTCCAGGGGATTATGTCCAGGGATTATGTCCGGGGATTATGTCCAGGGGATTATGTCTGGGGATTATGTCCAGGGGATTATGTCCAGGGGATTATGTCCAGGGGATTATGTCCGGGGATTATGTCCAGGGGATTATGTCTGGGGGGATTATGTCTGGGGGATTATGTCTGGGGATTATGTCTGGTGGTATGTCCAGGGGGATTATGTCCGGGGGGATTATGTTCAGGGGATTATGTCTGGGAGGTTATGTTTGGGGGATTATGTCCGAGGGGATTAGCCTAAATCTCTATGTGGGAATGGAGGGCACATGGCGGATAGCACAAGATATACAAGCAGTAATATTTAGAGAGAGTTTACTGCATCCATACACAACTCCCATTTACAGTCATCTAATTTGGATGATCATTGTTTCGGCATTAATTAATAAAGAAGAGTTGACGTGAAAACCAACAACAAATAACATTATTGTAACATGTGATGTGAGTGTTTCTGTGACTATAGTGTGTCAATGCATGTGTCGTTGTTAATGGCAATGGCTTCTATGTGGAATGTTATGTTATATTTCGGGTTTTACACCTGCATCAGTACCATTTTGGGCTATATCACCGACGGGTAGTTTACCTAATAACACCTTTCCTGGGCAGGCTCCAGCGGTTAACCAGTACTTGGGTGCACCAACCTCCGTAAGAAACTGCCAACTTTTTCATCTAAATGCGGGGCTCGAACCCGTTCTATGTGGAATGGATAATGATGTTGAGAAGCGGTTCTAAGTAGGAATATTTGCATTGGTGTTGCATTTCCTTCGATGAACGTATGTGCCATGATTGTATCCATTTTCGTATGAATTTCCTCACCAATGACGTGTAGCTGACATGCGAAATCGAAGTTACAGGCATGCGCATTGAAGTGTTACGCAGCGTTCCTTGCAAGAAAAGGCGTGTCTTACAGCTTATGCTGTTCCAAGAATGATCTATAACCAGATCCGGCACACGGTAAGTCGCACTCTGGACTAAATACATTCTAAAAGTGTGCTATAATTTTCTTTATGTCCTTGAAAAAGAATAATTAATGTAATGTAAAGTAATTCCCATAATTAAGTTGAGCACCGCTGGAGCTGTTATGATTGTGCCCTTAGGCAAGGCATCTAAATTCCACGTTGCTTCTTCTCTCTCCCTCGTGGCGTTGGATTCCATCCGGAATGAGGTCTCGAGAGTGATTAATATAAGTTGTAGGAACTTGTTTCACAATCGAGCAAAAATTTATTTGTATAAACTAATGTAAAGAAATGAAGAATCGCAGGTTAATAGGTTTACATCGGGATATGAACTACATTAGGTATGTTTAAAGTTAGTGTGGAGGCCATCGGCATCCACACACTTTAACAAGGCACGATGTAGTTCATACCCCTGATGGAAACTATTAAAGAGTTAGGATCTGCAACAAGTTTTGTATTTTAGTGTAGCTCGCAATGCAAGTTCAATTTTCAACATTCAATATGATATAAATTGATTTACCTTTCTGAAATATCTTTGCATTTTACAACCTTCTTATTTCTTTTCTTTACCTGCAAATATCCACTAATATATTAACATTATGCAACAACAACGGTGCTTATGGTAACTAGTAACTAACAGATCATATAGTTGATATAGTATTCAAGGCCGGACATGGGTAACCACTAACATAAACACACGCTTTATTTGGCCCATTCTGGCATGTTTTCCAACATATATATATAATATTTACACATAATGTATGTTATATGCGCATATCAACACTGTCTCTACTTATAAATATACAATATACCGTCTCCGTGGCCCAGTGGTTAAGGCGTCCGCCTACAGAGCGGGAGGTCGAAGGTTCGAATCTCGTCAGGGGTTCGTTCTGATATGGCCGGTTGGTGAGCCGCCAGCTAGTTAAATAATGGTTACCGATTGCCTGGCATACAAGCATAGGATTCGGGAAGTACTGATGTTCATAAAAAGAGGTGTCTCATAAGTCAGAAATGACTGGCCCTTTAAATAGGGGTGACACTATAATAAACAAACACTTTACTTTTTATAAATCCATACTAACATTACAAAATCAAGCATAGCAACTGGCGAGAAACTTAGTTTGAAGGTCCGCACACAGTTTGTTTAAACGAGACTCAATTGCATTATGCAATAATTAAATTAGTGATATATCCTTCGACAATTAACGCGACATTACATCGCAAGAATCAAATAAAAAATATCACAGTAGGTGATAAATGCTCCTGCCATAGCCGAAGAAATTACAGCACGGACTGGAAATATTGACTCAGATGTACGGACGGACACACAGACAGTGCAAAAACTATATTCTTCCCTTCGGGGGCATAATAAATGCATGTTTTCACATATAAATAGCATTACTAATTCAAATTCATCCGAAATAATTTGAATAATTCATTTTCATTGTGATTTTGAGCTCTACAAATGCTCAAATATTATATTCATTGTGTTTTTGAGCTCTACAAATGCTCAAATTTCATATTCATTGTGTTTTTGAGCTCTACAAATGCTCAAATATCATATTCAATGTGTTTTTGAGCTCTACAAATGCTCAAATATCATATTCATTGTGTTTTTGAGCTCTACAAATGCTCAAATTTCATATTCATTGTGTTTTTGAGCTCTACAAATGCTCAAATTTCATATGCATTGTGTTTTTGAGCTCTACAAATGCTCAAATTGCATTATGTTTTTGCGCTCTACAAATGCTCAAATATCATATTCATTGTGTTTTTAATCTCTACAAATGCTCAAATTTCATTTTCATTGTGTTTTGGCGCTCTACAAATGCTCAAATTTCATAAAACGGTCAAACACGATCCTGAATTGACGTTTATTATTGGATTCCATACTTGCTATTGTCGTTTAGAGATAATTTAAATCGGATCAGTCTAAAAATAAATATGCACAGGCACAAAGGGTGAGATATACCGTAACAGTAAATCTGTACTATAAATGTTGTTATTCACGATACGCCCATAGTAGTATTTTTACGTGTGGATTTTGACCTTATTTACATTAACTTGTTATGTCAACATCTCTTTTTATTAGTTGGATAGTTTTTGTAGCATACATTTAGTTTATACAAATTTATATTAGCTCGATTGCGAAACAAGTTATTTCAACTTATATAAATCACTCTCGAGACCTCATTCCTGATGGAATCCATCGCCACAAGGGAGAGAGAGGCAACGTGGAATTTAAATGCCTTGCCTAAGGGCACAATCGTAACGGCTCCAGTGGGGCTGGAATCTGGACTTAGCAGTGAGCGAACGCGCATCCACTGCGCTTCACGTACTTCCTACATTTGGAAAATAATTATACATTATGATAGTGCAGTGGATGTGCGCGTTCGATTCAGGTGGGAAAGGTCGGAGTTCGGGAGCCCCGGGAGTTATTACGATTGTTGGCTTAGGCAAGGCATTTAATTTCAATTGCGAGTGGATTTCATCATGAATGAGGTCTTGAGAGTGATTAATATAAGTTGTAAGAAAGTTGTTTCGCAATTGAGCTAAAATAAATTTGTATTAACTAATATAATAGGAAATAACATTGTAGAGAAATTAGCTGTTTTCAGTGATGTACACTCAACAAAATTGCTAATCGGTCACCTGTGCCAGAGGTTATAACACTTTTCTCAGATCGCAAACTGAAGCTCATATGATTTGATTGGTTGATTCTGAGTTGTACTGCAGGTGTCCTGAATCAGAAGTTTAACCCATTCAACCCCAAGTAACTGACATGGACTGGTCCATGATATTCTTAGACCAATAAATGAATAAGAAAATTACATTCGGACCAGTTCATTTATCAAGATGGGTAATTTTGTCTAAAATTAATAATTATTTTACTGGGCAAAATAAGTGGCAGATCCTGATGGACGGCTTGTCACGAGCGCGGCTCATCTGGATCTAGCACTTTTTAATAAGCCTATTGTGTAGAGCCTGTGGGGTTGAAGGGGTTAGAGACTAGTTTGAGAGTTTAGAGAACGGTTTTATAACCTCCAGGCCTGGTTTTTATCATATTTGGAGCCAATTAATAATCATACAATATAAATAGTTTCTTATTGTTATTTAATGCGTCCCCCCCCCCCGAAATGATGATACTGACAGCTCTGCATAACAATCTGTAATATTGATATTGTTTGGTTATTAGTTTGCTGCAAATACTGTAAAACATCAGGTGACCGTTTAGGAATGTTGTTGAGTGTAGTGTCGCTTTAAGAGTTGTAGAAATAGTATTTTGCAGAATTTTAATATTTTTAATCGGACTAAATGTAAAATCAGGTAGGATAACTCTTACTTGACGCTTTGTTCTCCTAGTTTGAGTATCTGTGCTGCTATCTGTAGACAGAAAGAAATTAGCATCTTATGTTAATCGGTTTCTTTAGCGTTGATGAAAGCGTATGTATGGTAATTTGTGAGGGAGGAAACCGTAGTAACCGTAGAAAACTCATTTCATGCGTGTCATACAGCCGAATAAAACATACTCATAGGTATGCAATGAAAATATTAATAACACATGTCGATAAACCAAGTGTTCATACCATATTAGTGATCTGTTATGTAGCGATAAGGCTGTGATCCCAATTCTAACTTACTTAGATGTCACGGAACCACGGATGGCAACGTTGTCGGTAAGGCAGTGATCCCCATTCTAACTTACTTAGATGCCACGGAACCACAGATGGCAACATTGTCGATAAGGCAGTGATCCCAATTCTAACTTACTTAGATGCACGGTATCTCACAGATGGCCACGGTTGGTCGGTTTTAAGGCAGTGATCCCCATTCTAATTTACAGATGCCACGGAACTACGGATGCAACGTTGGTCGTGTAAGGCAGGTGATCCCCATTCTAACATTTGGATGCACGGAACCACAGATGCAATGTTGTTGGTTAAGCAGTATCCCCATCTAACTTACTTGGATGCCACAGGAACCACGGATGGGCAACGTTGTAGGTAAGGCAGTGATCCGCATTCTAACTTACTTAGATGCCACGAACGCACGGTATGGCAACGTTGTCGGTTTTAAGGCATTTGTGATCACCATTCTAACTTTTTGGATGCCACGGAACCACGGATGGCAACGTTGTCGGTAAGGCAGTGATCCCCATTCTAACTTACTTGGATGCCACAGACCATGGATGGCAACGTTGTCGGTAAGGCAGTGATCCCCATTCTAACTTACTTAGATGCCACGGAACCACAGATGGCAACATTGTCGGTAAGGCAGTGATCCCCATTCTAACTTACTTGGATGTTTTTGTCCACGGATACCACAGGATGGCCACGTTGTCGGTAAGGCAGTGATCCCAATTCTAACTTACTTAGATGCCACGGAACCACGGATGGCAACGTTGTCGGTAAGGCAGTGATCCCATTCTAACTTATTTGGATGCCACGGAACCACGGATGGCAATGTTGTTGGTAAGGCAGTGATCCCCATTCTAACTTACTTGGATGCCACAGAACCACGGATGGCAACGTTGTCGGTAAGGCAGTGATCCCCATTCTAACTTACTTAGATGCCACGGAACCACGGATGGCAACGTTGTCGGTAAGGCAGTGATCCCCATTCTAACTTATTTGGATGCCACGGAACCACGGATGGCAACGTTGTCGTTAAGGCAGTGATCCCAATTCTAACTTACTTGGATGTCACGGAACCACGGATGGCAACGTTGTCGGTAAGGCAGTGATCCCAATTCTAACTTACTTAGATGCCACGGAACCACGGATGGCAACGTTGTCGGTAAGGCAGTGATCCCAATTCTAACTTACTTAGATGTCACGGAACCACAGATAGCCACGTTGTCGGTAAGGCAGTGATCCCAATTCTAACTTACTTAGATGTCACGGAACCACGGATGGCAACGTTGTCGGTAAGGCAGTGATCCCAATTCTAACTTACTTAGATGCCACAGAACCACAGATGGCCACGTTGTCGGTAAGGCAGTGATCCCAATTCTAACTTACTTAGATGCCACAGAACCACAGATGGCCACGTTGTCGCTATTGTTTTTTTGATTTCATACGCTTTGTAAAACAATGTACCTCTCTTGTTCTACATCTTCTTTTGAAATTATATTACCTCTTTGCATACTAGCGATGAAACAGTTATTTAACAATTCAATGTTTATTTCCTGCATTTCATCAAGGTATGAAATGTTAATTTTTTACACCTAATTAACTAAAATTTACGATGGTCGCCAGATCGGACAGGTGAGTTTTCTCCGGTTGCCTCCCACACGAATGACCACATTTACGCTATCATCCGCGCCATCCGGCAATGCCCTTAAATTCCTCATTGCCTCTTCTCTACCTCGTGGCGATGGATTCCATCAGGAATGAGGTCTCGAGAGTGATTAATATAAAACTTGCTTCGCAATGGTTGTAAAATAAATAAAGTTAAACTAATAATTTACAAATTCCAAAACAAATTTTCTGATTGATTTGTCACACCATACAGCTATGAATATTAATGAGAGTAGGCTAATTTTGCAATTCATTGGGTTATGAACGGCAATCACATGGGCTGAATCAGACAGTCAGAAATGCGATATTGCTAGAAGTTACAATTATATACAAAATGCCAAATATGTCATGCAATTTTATTAGAATCGAAAAGACACATTTCTAATGACATTCCAGGACATATATATCTCCAGATTGTTCAGTTAGAAATGAGAAAAACAAATTAATGAACTGCCGTGTGCTACAATATTCAAACTATTTATAGCCTTTATTTACCCAGCATGCAAAGAGTTAAATTGAAATGAAACTATGAAATGCAAGCTTTTAGAGTATTTATGCGAGTGTGCAGCTTTACATGACTGAGGAGTCTTGATGACACTGATGCAAAGAGTTAAATTGAAATGAAACTATGAAATGCAAGTTTTTAGAGTATTTATGCGAGTGTGCAGCTTTACATGACTGAGGAGTCTTGATGACACTGATGCAGAGCGGATTGTAGTGCTTCCTCTTCCCGGATCCAACCTTGGGTGTACTCGAGATGGAACCAATGATGCACGGAGTCTGTGAAATGAGAGAACAAGCATTGACTTTGTAATATTTGTACTGTTTCAGTTATATAACAAATAGAACACGCACACTTCCGATAAGTATACTGGAGGACATAGAACACGCACACTTCCGATAAGTATACTGGAGGACATAGAACACGCACACTTCCGATAAGTATACTAGAGGACATAGAACACGCACACTTCCGATAAGTATACTAGAGGACATAGAACACGCACACTTCCGATAAGTATACTAGAGGACATAGAACACGCACACTTCCGATAAGTATACTAGAGGACATAGAACACGCACACTTCCGATAAGTATACTGGAGGACATAGAACACGCACACTTCCGATAAGTATACTAGAGGACATAGAACACGCACACTTCCGATAAGTATACTAGAGGACATAGAACACGCACACTTCCGATAAGTATACTGGAGGACATAGAACACGCACACTTCCGATAGTATACTGGAGGACATAGAACACGCGCACTTCCGATAAGTATACTGAGGACATAGAACACGCACACTTCCATAAGTATACTGGAGGACATAGAACAGCACACTCCGATAAGTATACTAGAGGACATAGAACACGCACATTCCGATAAGTATACTAGAGGACATAGAACACGCACACTTCCGATAAGTATACTAGAGGACATAGAACACGCACACTTCCGATAAGTATACTGGAGGACATAGAACACGCACACTTCCGATAAGTATACTAGAGGACATAGAACACGCACACTTCCGATAAGTATACTGGAGGACATAGAACACGCGCACTTCCGATAAGTATACTGGAGGACATAGAACACGCACTCTTCCGATAAGTATACTAGAGGATATAGAACACGCACACTTCCGATAAGTATACTAGAGGACATAGAAAACGCACACTTCTGATAAGTATACTAGAGGACATAGAACACGCACTCTTCCGATAAGTATACTAGAGGACATAGAACACGCACACTTCCGATAAGTATACTGGAGGACATAGAACACGCACTCTTCCGATAAGTATACTAGAGGACATAGAACACGCACACTTCCGATAAGTATACTAGAGTACATAGAAAACGCACACTTCTGATAAGTATACTAGAGGACATAGAACACGCACTCTTCCGATAAGTATACTAGAGGACATAGAACACGCACTCTTCCGATAAGTATACTAGAGGACATAGAAATCGCACAATTCTGATAAGTATACTAGAGGACATAGAACACGCACTCTTCCGATAAGTATACTAGAGGACATAGAACACGCACTCTTCCGATAAGTATGCTAGAGGACATAGAACACGCACACTTCGGAAAAGTACACTAGAGGACATAGAACACGCACACTTCCGATAAGTATACTGGAGGACATAGAACACGCGCACTTCCGATAAGTATACTGGAGGACATAGAACACGCACACTTCCGATAAGTATACTGGAGGACATAGAACACCCACTCTTCCTATAAATATACTGGAGGACATAGAAAACGCACACTTCCGATAAGTATATTGGGGGACATAGAACACGCACCATTCCGATACGTATGCTGGAGGACATAGAAAACGCACACTTCCGATAAGTATACTGGAGGACATAGAACACGCACACTTCCGATAAGTATACTGGAGGACATAGAAAAGGCACACTTCCGATAAGTATACTGGAGGACATAGAACACGCACACTTCCGATAAGTATACTAGAGGACATAGAACACGCACACTTCCGATAAGTATACTAGATGACATAGAACACGCACACTTCCGATAAGTATACTGGAGGACATAGAACACGCACTCTTCCGATAAGTATACTAGAGGACATAGAACACGCCCACTTCGATAAGTATACTAGAGGACATAGAATACGCACACTTCCGATAAGTATACTAGAGTACATAGAAAACGCACACTTCCGATAAGAATACTAGAGGACATAGAAAACGCACACTTCCAATAAGTATAATAAGTATACTAGAGGACATAGAAAACGCACACTTCCGATAAGTATACTAGAGGACGTAGAACAGGCACACGTCCGATAAGTATACTATAGGACATAGAACACGCACTCTTCCGATAAGTATACTAGAGGACATAGAACACGCACACTTCCTATAAGTATACTAGAGGACATAGAAAACGCACACTTCCGATAAGTATACTAGAGGACATAGAAAAGTCACACTTCCGATAAGTATACTGGAGGACAGAGAACACGCACACTTCCGATACTTATTCTGGAGGACATAGAACACGCACACTTCCGATAAGTATACTAGAGGACATAGAACACACACACTTCCGATAAGTATACTGGAGGACATAGAACACGCACACTTCCGAAAAGTATACTAGAGGATATAATACACGCACACTTTCGAGAAGTATACTAGAGGATATAGAACACGCACACTTCCGATAAGCATACTAGAGGACATAGAACACGCACACTTCCTATAAGTATACTGGAGGACATAGAACACACACACTTCCGATAAGTATACCGGAGGACATAGAACACGCACACTTCCGATAAGTATACTAGAGGACATAGAACACGCACACTTCCGATAAGTATACTGGAGGACATAGAAACGCGCACTTCCGAAAAGTATACTAGAGGACATAATACACGCACACTTTCGAGGAGTATACTAGAGGACATAGAACACGCACACTTCCGATAAGTATACTGGAGGACATAGAACACACACACTTCCGATAATTATACCGGAGGACATAGAACACGCACACTTCCGATAAGTATACTAGAGGACATAGAACACGCACACTTCCGATAAGTATACTAGAGGACATAATACACGCACACTTCCGATAAGTATACTTGAGGAAATAGAACACGCGCACTTCTGATAACTATACTGGAGGAAATAGAACACGCACACTTCCGATAAGTATACTAGAGGACGTAGAACACGCACACTTCCGATAAGTATACTAGAGGACATAGAAAACTCACTCTTCCGATAAGTATACTGGAGGACATAGAACACGCACACTTCCGATAAGTATTCTAGAGGACATAGAACACGCACACTTCCGATAAGTATACTGGAGGACATAGAAAACGCACACTTCCGATAAGTATACTAGAGGACATAGAACACGCACACTTCCGATAAGTATACTAGAGGACATATTACACGCACACTTCCGATAAGTATACTAGAGGACATAGAACACGCGCACTTCTGATAACTATACTGGAGGAAATAGATCACGCACACTTCCGATAAGCATACTGGAGGACGTAGAACACGCACACTTAAGATAAGTATACTAGAGGACATAGAAAACTCACTCTTCCGATAAGTATACTGGAGGACATAGAACACGCACACTTCCGATAAGTATACCGGAGGACATAGAACACGCACACTTCCGATAAATATAATAGAGGACATAGAACACACACACTTCCGATAAGTATACTAGAGGACATAGAACACGCACACTTCCGATAAGTATACTTGAGGACATAGAAAACGCACACTTCCGATAAATATACTAGAGGACATAGAACACGCACACTTCCGATAAGTATACTAGAGGACATAGAACACGCACACTTCCGATAAGTATACTAGAGGACATAGAACACGCACACTTCCGATAAGTATACTAGAGGACATAGAACACGCACACTTCCGATAGGTATACTAGAGGACATAGAAAACGCACACTTCCGATAAGTATACTAGAGGACATAGAACACGCACACTTCCGATACGTATACTAGAGGACATAGAATACGCCCACTTCCGATAAGTACACTGGAGCACATAGAACACACACACTTCCGATAAGTATACTAGAGGACATAGAACACACACACTTCCGATAAGTATACCGGAGGACATAGAACACGCACACTTCCGATAAGTATACTAGAGGACATAGAACACGCACACTTCCGATAAGTATACTGGAGGACATAGAACACGCGCACTTCCGATAAGTATACTAGAGGACATAGAACACGCACACTTTCGATAAGTATACTAGAGGACATAGAACACGCACACTTCCGATAAGTATACTGGAGGACATAGAACACGCACACTTCCGATAAGTATACTGGATGACATAGAACAGGCATACTTCCGATATTTATACTGGAGGACATAGAAAACGCACACGTCCGATACGTATGCTGAGAACATAGAAAACGCACACTTCCGATAAGTATACTGGAGGACATAGAAAACGCACACTTCCGATAAGTATACTGGAGGACATAGAACACGCACTCTCCCGATACGTATACTGGAGGACATAGAACACGCACACTTCCGATAAGTATACTGGATGACATAGAACACGCATACTTCCGATAAGTATACTGGAGGACATAGAAAACGCACACGTTCGATACGTATACTGGAGGACATAGAACACGCACACTTCCGATAAGTTTACTGGAGGACATAGAACACGCACACTTCCGATAAGTATACTGGAGGACATAGAACACGCACACTTCCAATAAGTATACTGGATGACATAGAACACGCACACTTCCGATAAGTATACTGGAGGACATAAAACACACACTCTTCCGATACGTATAATGAAGGACATAGAACACGCACACTTACGATAAGTATACTAGAGGACATAGAACACGCACACTTCCGATAAGTATACTAGAGGACATAGAAAACACACACTTCCGATAAGTATACCGGAGGACATAGAACACGCACACTTCCGATTAGTATAATGGAGGATATATAACATAGAACACGCGCACTTCCGATAAGTATACTAGAGGACATAGAACACGCACACTTCCGATAAGTATACTGGAGGATATAGAACATAGAACACGCGCACTTCCGATAAGTATACTAGAGGACATAGAACACGCACACTTCCGATAAGTATACTAGAGGACATAGAAAACACACACTTCCGATAAGTATACTAGAGGACATAGAACACGCACACTTCCGATTAGTATAATGGAGGACATAGAACGCGCAAACTTCCGATAAGTATACTAGAGGACATAGAAAACGCACACTTCCGATAAGTATACTAGAGGACATAGAACACGCACACTTCCGATAAGAATACTAGAGGACATAGAACACGCACACTTTCGATAAGTATACTAGAGGACATAGAACACGCACACTTCCGATAGGTATACTAGAGGACATAGAACACGCACACTTCCGATAAGTATACTAGAGGACATAGAACACGCACACTTCCGATAAGTATACTAGAGGACATAGAACACGCGCACTTCCGATAAGTATACTAGAGGACATAAACACGCACACTTCCGATAAATATACTAGAGGACATAAAACACGCGCACTTCCGATAAGTATACTGGAGGACATAGAAAACGCACACCTCCGATAAGAATACTGGAGGACATAGAACACGCACACTTCTGATAAGTATACTAGAGGACATAATACACGCACACTTCCGATAAGTATACTAGAGGACATAGAACACGTGCACTTCTGATAACTATACTGGAGGACATAGAACACGCACACTTCCGATAAGTATACTAGAGGACGTAGAACACGCACACTTCCGATAAGTATACTGGAGGACATAGAACACGCACACTTCCGATAAGTATACTAGATGACATAGAACACGCACACTTCCGATAAGTATACTGGAGGACATAGAAACGCGCACTTCCGAAAAGTATACTAGAGGACATAATACACGCACACTTTCAAGAAGTATACTAGACGACATAGAACACGCACACTTCCGATAAGTATACTAGAGGACATAGAAGACGCGCACTTCCGAAAAGTATACTAGAGGACATAATACACGCACACTTCCGATAAATATACCAGAGGACATAAAACACGCGCACTTCCGATAAGTATACTGGAGGACATAGAAAACGCACACCTCCGATAAGAATACTAGAGGACATAGAACACGCACACTTCTGATAAGTATACTAGAGGACATAATACACGCACACTTCCGATAAGTATACTAGAGGACATAGAACACATGCACTTCTGATAACTATACTGGAGGACATAAAACACGCACACTTCCGATAAGTATACTAGAGGACGTAGAACACGCACACTTCCGATAAGTATACTGGAGGACATAGAACACGCACACTTCCGATAAGTATACTGGAGGACATAGAAAACGCACACTTCCGATAAGTATACTAGAGGACATAGAACACGCACACTTCCGATAAGTATACCGGAGGATATAGAACACGCACACGTCCGATAAGTATACTAGAGGACATAGAACACGCACACTTCCGATAAGTATACTAGAGGACATAGAACACGCACACTTCCGATAAGTATAATAGAGGACATAGAACACGCACACTTCCGATAAGTATACTGGAGGACATATAACAAGCGCACTTCCGAAAAGTATACTAGAGGACATAATACACGCACACTTTCGAGAAGTATACTAGAGGACATAGAACACGCACACTTCCGATAAGTATACTGGAGGACATAGAACACGCGCACTTCCGAAAAGTATACTAGAGGACATAATACACGCAAACTTTCGAGAAGTATACTAGAGGACATAGAACACGCACACTTCCGATAAGTATACTAGAGTACATAGAAAACGCACACTTCCGATAAGTATACTGGAGGACATAGAACACGCGCACTTCCGAAAAGTATACTAGAGGATATAATACACGCACACTTTCGAGAAGTATACTAGAGGATATAGAACACGCACACTTCCGATAAGCATACTAGAGGACATAGAACACGCACACTTCCTATAAGTATACTGGAGGACATAGAACACACACACTTCCGATAAGTATACCGGAGGACATAGAACACGCACACTTCCGATAAGTATACTAGAGGACATAGAACACGCACACTTCCGATAAGTATACTGGAGGACATAGAAACGCGCACTTCCGAAAAGTATACTAGAGGACATAATACACGCACACTTTCGAGGAGTATACTAGAGGACATAGAACACGCACACTTCCGATAAGTATACTAGAGGACATAGAACACGCACACTTCCGATAAGTATACTAGAGGACATAATACACGCACACTTCCGATAAGTATACTTGAGGAAATAGAACACGCGCACTTCTGATAACTATACTGGAGGAAATAGAACACGCACACTTCCGATAAGTATACTAGAGGACGTAGAACACGCACACTTCCGATAAGTATACTAGAGGACATAGAAAACTCACTCTTCCGATAAGTATACTGGAGGACATAGAACACGCACACTTCCGATAAGTATTCTAGAGGACATAGAACACGCACACTTCCGATAAGTATACTGGAGGACATAGAACACGCACACTTCCGATAAGTATACTAGAGGACATAGAACACGCACACTTCCGATAAGTATACTAGAGGACATATTACACGCACACTTCCGATAAGTATACTAGAGGACATAGAACACGCGCACTTCTGATAACTATACTGGAGGAAATAGATCACGCACACTTCCGATAAGCATACTGGAGGACGTAGAACACGCACACTTAAGATAAGTATACTAGAGGACATAGAAAACTCACTCTTCCGATAAGTATACTGGAGGACATAGAACACGCACACTTCCGATAAGTATACCGGAGGACATAGAACACGCACACTTCCGATAAATATAATAGAGGACATAGAACACACACACTTCCGATAAGTATACTAGAGGACATAGAACACGCACACTTCCGATAAGTATACTTGAGGACATAGAAAACGCACACTTCCGATAAATATACTAGAGGACATAGAACACGCACACTTCCGATAGGTATACTAGAGGACATAGAACACGCACACTTCCGATAAGTATACTAGAGGACATAGAACACGCACACTTCCGATAAGTATACTGGAGGACATAGAACACGCACACTTCCGATAAGTATACTAGAGGACATAGAACACGCACACTTCCGATAAGTATACTAGAGGACATAGAACACGCACACTTCCGATAAGTATACTGGAGGACATAGAACACGCACACTTCCGATAAGTATACTAGAGGACATAGAACACGCACACTTCCGATAAGTATACTGGAGGACATAGAACACGCACACTTCCGATAAGTATACTAGAGGACATAGAACACGCACACTTCCGATAAGTATACTAGAGGACATAGAACACGCACACTTCCGATAAGTATAC
>CM026402.1:65033403-65055830 GCA_014843695.1 Archivesica marissinica
TATGTCCTCTAGTATACTTATCGGAAGTGTGCGTGTTCTATGTCCTCCAGTATACTTATCGGAAGTGTGCGTGTTCTATGTCCTCTAGTATACTTATCGGAAGTGTGCGTGTTCTATGTCCTCTGGTATACTTATCGGAAGTGTGTGTGTTCTATGTCCTCTAGTATACTTATCGGAAGTGTGTGTGTTCTATGTGCTCCAGTGTACTTATCGGAAGTGGGCGTATTCTATGTCCTCTAGTATACTTATCGGAAGTGTGCGTTTTCTATGTCCTCTAGTATACTTATCGGAAGTGTGCGTGTTCTATGTCCTCTAGTATACTTATCGGAAGTGTGCGTGTTCTATGTCCTCTAGTATACTTATCGGAAGTGTGCGTGTTCTATGTCCTCTAGTATACTTATCGGAAGTGTGCGTGTTCTATGTCCTCTAGTATACTTATCGGAAGTGTGCGTGTTCTATGTCCTCTAGTATACTTATCGGAAGTGTGCGTTTTCTATGTCCTCTAGTATACTTATCGGAAGTGTGCGTTTTCTATGTCCTCTAGTATACTTATCGGAAGTGTGCGTGTTCTATGTCCTCTAGTATACTTATCGGAAGTGTGCGTGTTCTATGTCCTCCAGTATACTTATCGGAAGTGTGCGTGTTCTATGTCCTCTAGTATACTTATCGGAAGTGTGCGTGTTCTATGTCCTCTAGTATACTTATCGGAAGTGTGCGTGTTCTATGTCCTCCAGTATACTTATCGGAAGTGTGCGTGTTCTATGTCCTCTAGTATACTTATCGGAAGTGTGCGTGTTATATGTCCTCTAGTATACTTATCGGAAGTGTGCGTGTTCTATGTCCTCTAGTATACTTATCGGAAGTGTGCGTGTTCTATGTCCTCCAGTATACTTATCGGAAGTGTGCGTGTTCTATGTCCTCTAGTATACTTATCGGAAGTGTGCGTGTTCTATGTCCTCCAGTATACTTATCGGAAGTGTGCGTGTTCTATGTCCTCTAGTATACTTATCGGAAGTGTGCGTGTTCTATGTCCTCTAGTATACTTATCGGAAGTGTGTGTGTTCTATGTCCTCCAGTGTACTTATCGGAAGTGTGCGTGTTCTATGTCCTCTAGTATACTTATCGGAAGTGTGCGTGTTCTATGTCCTCTAGTATACTTATCGGAAGTGTGCGTGTTCTATGTCCTCTAGTATACTTATCGGAAGTGTGCGTGTTCTATGTCCTCTAGTATACTTATCGGAAGTGTGCGTGTTCTATGTCCTCTAGTATACTTATCGGAAGTGTGCGTGTTCTATGTCCTCTAGTATACTTATCGGAAGTGTGCGTGTTCTATGTCCTCTAGTATACTTATCGGAAGTGTGCGTGTTCTATGTCCTCCAGTATACTTATCGGAAGAGTGAGTTTTCTATGTCCTCTAGTATACTTATCTTAAGTGTGCGTGTTCTATGTCCTCCAGTATGCTTATCGGAAGTGTGCGTGTTCTATTTCCTCCAGTATAGTTATCAGAAGTGTGCGTGTTCTATGTCCTCTAGTATACTTATCGGAAGTGTGCGTGTTCTATGTCCTCTAGTATACTTATCGGAAGTGTGCGTGTTCTATGTCCTCTAGTATACTTATCGGAAGTGTGCGTTTTCTATGTCCTCTAGTATACTTATCGGAAGTGTGCGTGTTCTATGTCCTCTAGTATACTTATCGGAAGTGTGCGTGTTCTATGTCCTCCAGTATACTTATCGGAAGTGTGCGTGTTCTATGTCCTCTAGTATACTTATCGGAAGTGTGCGTGTTCTATGTCCTCTAGTATACTTATCGGAAGTGTGCGTGTTCTATGTCCTCTAGTATACTTATCGGAAGTGTGCGTGTTCTATGTCCTCAGTATACTTATCGGAAGTGTGCGTGTTCTATGTCCTCTAGTATACTTATCGGAAGTGTGCGTGTTCTATGTCCTCTAGTATACTTATCGGAAGTGTGCGTGTTCTATGTCCTCCAGTATACTTATCGGAAGTGTGCGTGTTCTCTGTCCTCTAGTATACTTATCGGAAGTGTGCGTGTTCTATGTCCTCTAGTATACTTATCGAAGTGTGCGTGTTCTATGTCCTCTAGTATACTTATCGGAAGTGTGCGTGTTCTATGTCCTCTAGTATACTTATCGGAAGTGTGCGTGTTCTATGTCCTCTAGTATACTTATCGGAAGTGTGCGTGTTCTATGTCCTCTAGTATACTTATCGGAAGTGTGCGTGTTCTATGTCCTCTAGTATACTTATCGGAAGTGTGCGTGTTCTATGTCCTCTAGTATACTTCTCGAAAGTGTGCGTGTATTATGTCCTCTAGTATACTTTTCGGAAGTGCGCGTGTTCTATGTCCTCCAGTATACTTATCGGAAGTGTGCGTGTTCTATGTCCTCTAGTATACTTATCGGAAGTGTGCGTGTTCTATGTCCTCTAGTATACTTATCGGAAGTGTGTGTGTTCTATGTCCTCTAGTATGCTTATCGGAAGTGTGCGTGTTCTATATCCTCTAGTATACTTCTCGAAAGTGTGCGTGTATTATATCCTCTAGTATACTTTTCGGAAGTGCGCGTGTTCTATGTCCTCCAGTATACTTATCGGAAGTGTGCGTTTTCTATGTACTCTAGTATACTTATCGGAAGTGTGCGTGTTCTATGTCCTCTAGTATACTTCTCGAAAGTTTGCGTGTATTATGTCCTCTAGTATACTTTTCGGAAGTGCGCGTGTTCTATGTCCTCCAGTATACTTATCGGAAGTGTGCGTGTTCTATGTCCTCTAGTATACTTCTCGAAAGTGTGCGTGTATTATGTCCTCTAGTATACTTTTCGGAAGTGCGCGTGTTATATGTCCTCCAGTATACTTATCGGAAGTGTGCGTGTTCTATGTCCTCTAGTATACTTATCGGAAGTGTGCGTGTTCTATGTCCTCTAGTATACTTATCGGAAGTGTGCGTGTTCTATGTCCTCTAGTATACTTATCGGAAGTGTGCGTGTTCTATGTCCTCCAGTATACTTATCGGAAGTGTGCGTGTTCTATGTCCTCTAGTATACTTATCGGAAGTGTGCGTTTTCTATGTCCTCCAGTATACTTATCGGAAGTGTGCGTGTTCTATGTCCTCCAGTATACTTATCGGAAGTGTGCGTGTTCTATGTCCTCTAGTATACTTATCGGAAGTGTGCGTGTTCTATGTCCTCCAGTATAGTTATCAGAAGTGCACGTGTTCTATGTCCTCTAGTATACTTATCGGAAGTGTGCGTGTATTATGTCCTCTAGTATACTTATCAGAAGTGTGCGTGTTCTATGTCCTCTAGTATTCTTATCGGAGGTGTGCGTTTTCTATGTCCTCCAGTATACTTATCGGAAGTGCGCGTGTTTTATGTCCTCTGGTATATTTATCGGAAGTGTGCGTGTATTATGTCCTCTAGTATACTTATCGGAAGTGCGCGTCTTCTATGTCCTCTAGTATACTTATCGGAAGTGTGCGTGTTCTATGTCCTCTAGTATACTTATCGGAAGTGTGCGTGTTCTATGTCCTCTAGTATACTTATCGGAAGTGTGCGTGTATTATGTCCTCTAGTATACTTATCGGAAGTGTGCGTGTTCTATGTCCTCCAGTATACTTATCGGAAGTGTGCGTGTTCTATGTCCTCTAGTATACTTATCGGAAGTGTGCGTGTTCTATGTCCTCTAGTATACTTATCGGAAGTGTGCGTGTTCTATTTCCTCCAGTATAGTTATCAGAAGTGCGCTTGTTCTATGTCCACTAGTATACTTATCGGAAGTGTGTGTGTATTATGTCCTCTAGTATACTTATCGGAAGTGTGCGTGTTCTATGTCCTCCAGTATACTTATCGGAAGAGTGAGTTTTCTATGTCGTCTAGTATACGTATCGGAAGTGTGCGTGTTCTACGTCCTCTAGTATATTTATCGGAAGTGTGCGTGTTCTATTTCCTCCAGTATAGTTATCAGAAGTGCGCGTGTTCTATGTCCTCTAGTATACTTATCGGAAGTGTGCGTGTATTATGTCCTCTAGTATACTTATCGGAAGTGTGCGTGTTCTATGTCCTCTAGTATACTTATCGGAAGTGTGCGTTTTCTATGTCCTCCAGTATACTTATCGGAAGTGTGCGTGTTCTATGTCCTCTAGTATACTTATCGGAAGTGTGCGTGTTCTATGTCCTCCAGTATACTTATCGGAAGAGTGAGTTTTCTATGTCCTCTAGTATACTTATCGGAAGTTTGCGTGTTCTACGTCCTCTAGTATACTTATCGGAAGTGTGCGTGTTCTATTTCCTCCAGTATAGTTATCAGAAGTGCGCGTGTTCTATGTCCTCTAGTATACTTATCGGAAGTGTGCGTGTATTATGTCCTCTAGTATACTTATCGGAAGTGTGCGTGTTCTATGTTCTCTAGTATACTTATCGGAAGTGTGCGTGTTCTATGTCCTCCGGTATACTTATCGGAAGTGTGTGTGTTCTATGTCCTCCAGTATACTTATCGGAAGTGTGCGTGTTCTATGTCGTCTAGTATACTTCTTGAAAGTGTGCGTGTATTATGTCCTCTAGTATACTTTTCGGAAGTGCGCGTTTCTATGTCCTCCAGTATACTTATCGGAAGTGTGCGTGTTCTATGTCATCTAGTATACTTATCGGAAGTGTGCGTGTTCTATGTCCTCCAGTATACTTATCGGAAGTGTGCGTGTTCTACGTCCTCTAGTATACTTATCGGAAGTGTGCGTGTTCTATGTCCTCCAGTATAGTTATCAGAAGTGCACGTGTTCTATGTCCTCTAGTATACTTATCGGAAGTGTGCGTGTATTATGTCCTCTAGTATACTTATCAGAAGTGTGCGTGTTCTATGTCCTCCAGTATTCTTATCGGAGGTGTGCGTTTTCTATGTCCTCCAGTATACTTATCGGAAGTGCGCGTGTTTTATGTCCTCTGGTATATTTATCGGAAGTGTGCGTGTATTATGTCCTCTAGTATACTTATCGGAAGTGCGCGTGTTCTATGTCCTCTAGTATACTTATCGGAAGTGTGCGTGTTCTATGTCCTCTAGTATACTTATCGGAAGTGTGCGTGTTCTATGTCCTCTAGTATACCTATCGGAAGTGTGCGTGTTCTATGTCCTCTAGTATACTTATCGAAAGTGTGCGTGTTCTATGTCCTCTAGTATTCTTATCGGAAGTGTGCGTGTTCTATGTCCTCTAGTATACTTATCGGAAGTGTGCGTTTTCTATGTCCTCTAGTATACTTATCGGAAGTTTGCGCGTTCTATGTCCTCCATTATACTAATCGGAAGTGTGCGTGTTCTATGTCCTCTAGTATACTTATCGGAAGTGTGTGTTTTCTATGTCCTCTAGTATACTTATCGGAAGTGTGCGTGTTCTATGTCCTCTAGTATACTTATCGGAAGTGTGCGTGTTCTATGTCCTCTAGTATACTTATCGGAAGTGTGCGTGTTCTATGTCCTCTAGTATACTTATCGGAAGTGTGCGTGTATTATGTCCTCTAGTATACTTATCGGAAGTGTGCGTGTTCTATGTCCTCCAGTATACTTATCGGAAGTGTGCGTGTTCTATGTCCTCTAGTATACTTATCGGAAGTGTGCGTGTTCTATGTCCTCTAGTATACTTATCGGAAGTGTGCGTGTTCTATGTCCTCCAGTATAGTTATCAGAAGTGCGCTTGTTCTATGTCCACTAGTATACTTATCGGAAGTGTGTGTGTATTATGTCCTCTAGTATACTTATCGGAAGTGTGCGTGTTCTATGTCCTCCAGTATACTTATCGGAAGTGTGCGTTTTCTATGTCCTCTAGTATACTTATCGGAAGTGTGCGTGTTCTATGTCCTCTAGTATACTTATCGGAAGTGTGCGTGTTCTATGTCCTCCAGTATACTTATCGGAAGTGTGCGTGTTCTATGTCCTCTAGTATACTTATCGGAAGTGTGCGTTTTTATGTCCTCTAGTATACTTATCGGAAGTGTGCGTGTTCTATGTCCTCTAGTATACTTATCGGAAGTGTGCGTGTTCTATGTCCTCTAGTATACTTATCGGAAGTGTGCGTGTTCTATGTCCTCTAGTATACTTATCGGAAGTGTGCGTGTTCTATGTCCTCCAGTATACTTATCGGAAGTGTGCGTGTTCTATGTCCTCTAGTATACTTATCGGAAGTGTGCGTGTTCTATGTCCTCCAGTATACTTATCGGAAGTGTGCGTGTTCTATGTCCTCTAGTATACTTATCGGAAGTGTGCGTGTTCTATGTCCTCTAGTATACTTATCGGAAGTGTGCGTGTTCTATGTCCTCTAGTATACTTATCGGAAGTGTGCGTGTTCTATGTCCTCTAGTATACTTATCGGAAGTGTGCGTGTTCTATGTCCTCCAGTATACTTATCGGAAGTGTGCGTGTTCTATGTCCTCTAGTATACTTATCGGAAGTGTGCGTGTTCTATGTCCTCCAGTATACTTATCGGAAGTGTGCGTGTTCTATGTCCTCTAGTATACTTATCGGAAGTGTGTGTGTTCTATGTCCTCTAGTATACTTATCGGAAGTGTGTGTGTTCTATGTGCTCCAGTGTACTTATCGGAAGTGGGCGTATTCTATGTCCTCTAGTATACGTATCGGAAGTGTGCGTGTTCTATGTCCTCTAGTATACTTATCGGAAGTGTGCGTGTTCTATGTCCTCTAGTATACTTATCGGAAGTGTGCGTTTTCTATGTCCTCAAGTATACTTATCGGAAGTGTGCGTGTTCTATGTCCTCTAGTATACTTATCGGAAGTGTGTGTGTTCTATGTCCTCTATTATATTTATCGGAAGTGTGCGTGTTCTATGTCCTCCGGTATACTTATCGGAAGTGTGCGTGTTCTATGTCCTCCAGTATACTTATCGGAAGAGTGAGTTTTCTATGTCCTCTAGTATACTTATCTTAAGTGTGCGTGTTCTACGTCCTCCAGTATGCTTATCGGAAGTGTGCGTGATCTATTTCCTCCAGTATAGTTATCAGAAGTGCGCGTGTTCTATGTCCTCTAGTATACTTATCGGAAGTGTGCGTGTAATATGTCCTCTAGTATACTTATCGGAAGTGTGCGTGTTCTATGTCCTCTAGTATACTTATCGGAAGTGTGCGTTTTCTATGTCCTCCAGTATACTTATCGGAAGTGTGCGTGTTCTATGTCCTCTAGTATACTTATCGGAAGTGTGCGTGTTCTATGTCCTCCAGTATACTTATCGGAAGAGTGAGTTTTCTATGTCCTCTAGTATACTTATCGGAAGTGTGCGTGTTCTACGTCCTCTAGTATACTTATCGGAAGTGTGCGTGTTCTATTTCCTCCAGTATAGTTATCAGAAGTGCGCGTGTTCTATTTCCTCAAGTATACTTATCGGAAGTGTGCGTGTATTATGTCCTCTAGTATACTTATCGGAAGTGTGCGTGTTCTATGTCCTCTAGTATACTTATCGGAAGTGTGCGTGTTCTATGTCCTCCGGTATACTTATCGGAAGTGTGTGTGTTCTATGTCCTCCAGTATACTTATCGGAAGTGTGCGTGTTCTATGTCCTCTAGTATACTCCTCGAAAGTGTGCGTGTATTATGTCCTCTAGTATACTTTTCGGAAGTGCGCGTTTCTATGTCCTCCAGTATACTTATCGGAAGTGTGCGTGTTCTATGTCCTCTAGTATACTTATCGGAAGTGTGCGTGTTCTATGTCCTCCTATACTTATCGGAAGTGTGTGTGTTCTATGTCCTCTAGTATACTTATCGGAAGTGTGCGTGTTCTATGTCCTCTAGTATACTTATCGAAGTGTGCGTGTATTATATCCTCTAGTATACTTTTCGGAAGTGCGCGTGTTCTATGTCCTCCAGTATACTTATCGGAAGTGTGCGTTTTCTATGTACTCTAGTATACTTATCGGAAGTGTGCGTGTTCTATGTCCTCTAGTATACTTCTCGAAAGTTTGCGTGTATTATGTCCTCTAGTATACTTTTCGGAAGTGCGCGTGTTCTATGTCCTCCAGTATACTTATCGGAAGTGTGCGTGTTCTATGTCCTCTAGTATACTTCTCGAAAGTGTGCGTGTATTATGTCCTCTAGTATACTTTTCGGAAGTGCGCGTGTTATATGTCCTCCAGTATACTTATCGGAAGTGTGCGTGTTCTATGTCCTCTATTATACTTATCGGAAGTGTGCGTGTTCTATGTCCTCTAGTATACTTATCGGAAGTGTGCGTGTTCTATGTCCTCTAGTATACTTATCGGACGTGTGCGTGTTCTATATCCTCCGGTATACTTATCGGAAGTGTGCGTGTTCTATGTCCTCTAGTATACTTATCGGAAGTGTGCGTTTTCTATGTCCTCCAGTATACTTATCGGAAGTGTGCGTGTTCTATGTCCTCCAGTATACTTATCGGAAGTGTGCGTGTTCTATGTCCTCCAGTATACTTATCGGAAGTGTGCGTGTTCTATGTCCTCTAGTATACTTATCGGAAGTGTGCGTGTTTATGTCCTCTAGTATACTTATCGGAAGTGCCGTGTTCTATGTCCTCTAGTATACTTATCGGAAGTGTGCGTGTATTATGTCCTCTAGTATACTTATCAGAAGTGTGCGTGTTCTATGTCCTCTAGTATTCTTATCGGAGGTGTGCGTTTTCTATGTCCTCCAGTATACTTATCGGAAGTGCGCGTGTTTTATGTCCTCTGGTATATTTATCGGAAGTGTGCGTGTATTATGTCCTCTAGTATACTTATCGGAAGTGCGCGTCTTCTATGTCCTCTAGTATACTTATCGGAAGTGTGCGTGTTCTATGTCCTCTAGTATACTTATCGGAAGTGTGCGTGTTCTATGTCCTCTAGTATACTTATCGGAAGTGTGCGTGTATTATGTCCTCTAGTATACTTATCGGAAGTGCGCGTCTTCTATGCCCTCCAGTATACTTATCGGAAGTGTGCGTGTTCTATGTCCTCTAGTATACTTATCGGAAGTGTGCGTGTTCTACGTCCTCTAGTATACTTATCGGAAGTGTGCGTGTTCTATTTCCTCCAGTATAGTTATCAGAAGTGCGCTTGTTCTATGTACACTAGTATACTTATCGGAAGTGTGTGTGTATTATGTCCTCTAGTATACTTATAGGAAGTGTGCGTGTTCTATGTCCTCTAGTATACTTATCGGAAGTGTGCGTGTTCTATGTCCTCCAGTATACTTATCGGAAGAGTGAGTTTTCTATGTCGTCTAGTATACGTATCGGAAGTGTGCGTGTTCTACGTCCTCTAGTATACTTATCGGAAGTGTGCGTGTTCTATTTCCTCCAGTATAGTTATCAGAAGTGCGCGTGTTCTATGTCCTCTAGTATACTTATCGGAAGTGTGCGTGTATTATGTCCTCTAGTATACTTATCGGAAGTGTGCGTGTTCTATGTCCTCTAGTATACTTATCGGAAGTGTGCGTTTTCTATGTCCTCCAGTATACTTATCGGAAGTGTGCGTGTTCTATGTCCTCTAGTATACTTATCGGAAGTGTGCGTGTTCTATGTCCTCCAGTATACTTATCGGAAGAGTGAGTTTTCTATGTCCTCTAGTATACTTATCGGAAGTGTGCGTGTTCTACGTCCTCTAGTATACTTATCGGAAGTGTGCGTGTTCTATTTCCTCCAGTATTTATCGGAAGTGTGCGTGTTCTATGTCCTCTAGTATACTTATCGGAAGTGTGCGTGTTCTATGTCCTCTAGTATACTTATCGGAAGTGTGCGTGTTCTATGTCCTCCAGTATACTTATCGGAAGTGTGCGTGTTCTATGTCCTCTAGTATACTTATCGGAAGTGTGCGTGTTCTATGTCCTCCAGTATACTTATCGGAAGTGTGCGTGTTCTATGTCCTCTAGTATACTTATCGGAAGTGTGTGTGTTCTATGTCCTCTAGTATACTTATCGGAAGTGTGTGTGTTCTATGTGCTCCAGTGTACTTATCGGAAGTGGGCGTATTCTATGTCCTCTAGTATACGTATCGGAAGTGTGCGTGTTCTATGTCCTCTAGTATACTTATCGGAAGTGTGCGTTTTCTATGTCCTCTAGTATACCTATCGGAAGTGTGCGTGTTCTATGTCCTCTAGTATATTTATCGGAAGTGTGCGTGTTCTATGTCCTCTAGTATACTTATCGGAAGTGTGTGTGTTCTATGTCCTCTATTATATTTATCGGAAGTGTGCGTGTTCTATGTCCTCCGGTATACGTATCGGAAGTGTGCGTGTTCTATGTCCTCCAGTATACTTATCGGAAGAGTGAGTTTTCTATGTCCTCTAGTATACTTATCTTAAGTGTGCGTGTTCTACGTCCTCCAGTATGCTTATCGGAAGTGTGCGTGATCTATTTCCTCCAGTATAGTTATCAGAAGTGCGCGTGTTCTATGTCCTCTAGTATACTTATCGGAAGTGTGCGTGTAATATGTCCTCTAGTATACTTATCGGAAGTGTGCGTGTTCTATGTCCTCTAGTATACTTATCGGAAGTGTGCGTTTTCTATGTCCTCCAGTATACTTATCGGAAGTGTGCGTGTTCTATGTCCTCTAGAATACTTATCGGAAGTGTGCGTGTTCTATGTCCTCCAGTATACTTATCGGAAGAGTGAGTTTTCTATGTCCTCTAGTATACTTATCGGAAGTGTGCGTGTTCTACGTCCTCTAGTATACTTATCGGAAGTGTGCGTGTTCTATTTCCTCCAGTATAGTTATCAGAAGTGCGCGTGTTCTATTTCCTCAAGTATACTTATCGGAAGTGTGCGTGTATTATGTCCTCTAGTATACTTATCGGAAGTGTGCGTGTTCTATGTCCTCTAGTATACTTATCGGAAGTGTGCGTGTTCTATGTCCTCCGGTATACTTATCGGAAGTGTGTGTGTTCTATGTCCTCCAGTATACTTATCGGAAGTGTGCGTGTTCTATGTCCTCTAGTATACTCCTCGAAAGTGTGCGTGTATTATGTCCTCTAGTATACTTTTCGGAAGTGCGCGTTTCTATGTCCTCCAGTATACTTATCGGAAGTGTGCGTGTTCTATGTCCTCTAGTATACTTATCGGAAGTGTGCGTGTTCTATGTCCTCCGGTATACTTATCGGAAGTGTGTGTGTTCTATGTCCTCTAGTATGCTTATCGGAAGTGTGCGTGTTCTATATCCTCTAGTATACTTCTCGAAAGTGTGCGTGTATTATATCCTCTAGTATACTTTTCGGAAGTGCGCGTGTTCTATGTCCTCCAGTATACTTATCGGAAGTGTGCGTTTTCTATGTACTCTAGTATACTTATCGGAAGTGTGCGTGTTCTATGTCCTCTAGTATACTTATCGGAAGTGTGTGTGTTCTATGTCCTCTAGTATGCTTATCGGAAGTGTGCGTGTTCTATATCCTCTAGTATACTTCTCGAAAGTGTGCGTGTATTATATCCTCTAGTATACTTTTCGGAAGTGCGCGTGTTCTATGTCCTCCAGTATACTTATCGGAAGTGTGCGTTTTCTATGTACTCTAGTATACTTATCGGAAGTGTGCGTGTTCTATGTCCTCTAGTATACTTCTCGAAAGTTTGCGTGTATTATGTCCTCTAGTATACTTTTCGGAAGTGCGCGTGTTCTATGTCCTCCAGTATACTTATCGGAAGTGTGCGTGTTCTATGTCCTCTAGTATACTTCTCGAAAGTGTGCGTGTATTATGTCCTCTAGTATACTTTTCGGAAGTGCGCGTGTTCTATGTCCTCCAGTATACTTATCGGAAGTGTGCGTGTTCTATGTCCTCTAGTATACTTATCGGAAGTGTGCGTGTTCTATGTCCTCTAGTATACTTATCGGAAGTGTGCGTGTTCTATGTCCTCTAGTATACTTATCGGAAGTGTGCGTGTTCTATGTCCTCCGGTATACTTATCGGAAGTGTGCGTGTTCTATGTCCTCTAGTATACTTATCGGAAGTGTGCGTTTTCTATGTCCTCCAGTATACTTATCGGAAGTGTGCGTGTTCTATGTCCTCCAGTATACTTATCGGAAGTGTGCGTGTTCTATGTCCTCTAGTATACTTATCGGAAGTGTGCGTGTTTTATGTCCTCCAGTATACTTATCGGAAGTGCACGTGTTCTATGTCCTCTAGTATACTTATCGGAAGTGTGCGTGTTTTATGTCCTCTAGTATACTTATCAGAAGTGTGCGTGTTCTATGTCCTCTAGTATTCTTATCGGAGGTGTGCGTTTTCTATGTCCTCCAGTATACTTATCGGAAGTGCGCGTGTTTTATGTCCTCTGGTATATTTATCGGAAGTGTGCGTGTATTATGTCCTCTAGTATACTTATCGGAAGTGCGCGTCTTCTATGTCCTCTAGTATACTTATCGGAAGTGTGCGTGTTCTATGTCCTCTAGTATACTTATCGGAAGTGTGCGTGTTCTATGTCCTCTAGTATACTTATCGGAAGTGTGCGTGTATTATGTCCTCTAGTATACTTATCGGAAGTGCGCGTCTTCTATGCCCTCCAGTATACTTATCGGAAGTGTGCGTGTTCTATGTCCTCTAGTATACTTATCGGAAGTGTGCGTGTTCTACGTCCTCTAGTATACTTATCGGAAGTGTGCGTGTTCTATTTCCTCCAGTATAGTTATCAGAAGTGCGCTTGTTCTATGTCCACTAGTATACTTATCGGAAGTGTGTGTGTATTATGTCCTCTAGTATACTTATCGGAAGTGTGCGTGTTCTATGTCCTCCAGTATACTTATCGGAAGAGTGAGTTTTCTATGTCGTCTAGTATACGTATCGGAAGTGTGCGTGTTCTACGTCCTCTAGTATACTTATCGGAAGTGTGCGTGTTCTATTTCCTCCAGTATAGTTATCAGAAGTGCGCGTGTTCTATGTCCTCTAGTATACTTATCGGAAGTGTGCGTGTATTATGTCCTCTAGTATACTTATCGGAAGTGTGCGTGTTCTATGTCCTCTAGTATACTTATCGGAAGTGTGCGTTTTCTATGTCCTCCAGTATACTTATCGGAAGTGTGCGTGTTCTATGTCCTCTAGTATACTTATCGGAAGTGTGCGTGTTCTATGTCCTCCAGTATACTTATCGGAAGAGTGAGTTTTCTATGTCCTCTAGTATACTTATCGGAAGTGTGCGTGTTCTACGTCCTCTAGTATACTTATCGGAAGTGTGCGTGTTCTATTTCCTCCAGTATAGTTATCAGAAGTGCGCGTGTTCTATGTCCTCTAGTATACTTATCGGAAGTGTGCGTGTATTATGTCCTCTAGTATACTTATCGGAAGTGTGCGTGTTCTATGTTCTCTAGTATACTTATCGGAAGTGTGCGTGTTCTATGTCCTCCGGTATACTTATCGGAAGTGTGTGTGTTCTATGTCCTCCAGTATACTTATCGGAAGTGTGCGTGTTCTATGTCGTCTAGTATACTTCTTGAAAGTGTGCGTGTATTATGTCCTCTAGTATACTTTTCGGAAGTGCGCGTTTCTATGTCCTCCAGTATACTTATCGGAAGTGTGCGTGTTCTATGTCATCTAGTATACTTATCGGAAGTGTGCGTGTTCTATGTCCTCCAGTATACTTATCGGAAGTGTGCGTGTTCTACGTCCTCTAGTATACTTATCGGAAGTGTGCGTGTTCTATGTCCTCCAGTATAGTTATCAGAAGTGCACGTGTTCTATGTCCTCTAGTATACTTATCGGAAGTGTGCGTGTATTATGTCCTCTAGTATACTTATCAGAAGTGTGCGTGTTCTATGTCCTCCAGTATTCTTATCGGAGGTGTGCGTTTTCTATGTCCTCCAGTATACTTATCGGAAGTGCGCGTGTTTTATGTCCTCTGGTATATTTATCGGAAGTGTGCGTGTATTATGTCCTCTAGTATACTTATCGGAAGTGCGCGTGTTCTATGTCCTCTAGTATACTTATCGGAAGTGTGCGTGTTCTATGTCCTCTAGTATACTTATCGGAAGTGTGCGTGTTCTATGTCCTCTAGTATACCTATCGGAAGTGTGCGTGTTCTATGTCCTCTAGTATACTTATCGAAAGTGTGCGTGTTCTATGTCCTCTAGTATTCTTATCGGAAGTGTGCGTGTTCTATGTCCTCTAGTATACTTATCGGAAGTGTGCGTTTTCTATGTCCTCTAGTATACTTATCGGAAGTTTGCGCGTTCTATGTCCTCCATTATACTAATCGGAAGTGTGCGTGTTCTATGTCCTCTAGTATACTTATCGGAAGTGTGTGTTTTCTATGTCCTCTAGTATACTTATCGGAAGTGTGCGTGTTCTATGTCCTCTAGTATACTTATCGGAAGTGCGCGTGTTCTATGTTCTATATCCTCCAGTATACTTATCGGAAGTGTGCGTGTTCTATGTCCTCTAGTATACTTATCGGAAGTGCGCGTGTTCTATGTTATATATCCTCCATTATACTAATCGGAAGTGTGCGTGTTCTATGTCCTCTGGTATACTTATCGGAAGTGTGTGTTTTCTATGTCCTCTAGTATACTTATCGGAAGTGTGCGTGTTCTATGTCCTCTAGTATACTTATCGTAAGTGTGCGTGTTCTATGTCCTTCATTATACGTATCGGAAGAGTGTGTGTTTTATGTCCTCCAGTATACTTATCGGAAGTGTGCGTGTTCTATGTCCTCCAGTATACTTATTGGAAGTGTGCGTGTTCTATGTCCTCCAGTATACTTATCGGAAGTGTGCGTGTTCTATGTCCTCCAGTAAACTTATCGGAAGTGTGCGTGTTCTATGTCCTCCAGTATACGTATCGAACGTGTGCGTTTTCTATGTCCTCCAGTATACTTATCGGAAGTATGCGTGTTCTATGTCATCCAGTATACTTATCGGAAGTGTGCGTGTTCTATGTCCTCCAGTATACGTATCGGGAGAGTGCGTGTTCTATGTCCTCCAGTATACTTATCGGAAGTGTGCGTTTTCTATGTCCTCCAGTATACTTATCGGAAGTGTGCGTTTTCTATGTTCTCAGCATACGTATCGGACGTGTGCGTTTTCTATGTCCTCCAGTATAAATATCGGAAGTATGCCTGTTCTATGTCATCCAGTATACTTATCGGAAGTGTGCGTGTTCTATGTCCTCCAGTATACTTATCGGAAGTGTGCGTGTTCTATGTCCTCTAGTATACTTATCGAAAGTGTGCGTGTTCTATGTCCTCTAGTATACTTATCGGAAGTGCGCGTGTTCTATGTCCTCCAGTATACTTATCGGAAGTGTGCGTGTTCTATGTCCTCTAGTATACTTATCGGAAGTGTGCGTGTTCTATGTCCTCCGGTATACTTATCGGAAGTGTGTGTGTTCTATGTCCTCTAGTATACTTATCGGAAGTGTGTGTGTTCTATGTGCTCCAGTGTACTTATCGGAAGTGGGCGTATTCTATGTCCTCTAGTATACGTATCGGAAGTGTGCGTGTTCTATGTCCTCTAGTATACTTATCGGAAGTGTGCGTTTTCTATGTCCTCCAGTATACTTATCGGAAGTGTGCGTGTTCTATGTCCTCCAGTATACTTATCGGAAGTGTGCGTGTTCTATGTCCTCTAGTATACTTATCGGAAGTGTGCGTGTTTTATGTCCTCCAGTATAGTTATCAGAAGTGCACGTGTTCTATGTCCTCTAGTATACTTATCGGAAGTGTGCGTGTATTATGTCCTCTAGTATACTTATCGGAAGTGTGCGTGTTCTATGTCCTCTAGTATACTTATCGGAAGTGTGCGTGTTCTATGTCCTCCAGTATACTTATCGGAAGTGTGCGTGTTCTATGTCCTCTAGTATACTTATCGGAAGTGTGCGTGTTCTATGTCCTCTAGTATACTTATCGGAAGTGTGCGTGTTCTATGTCCTCTAGTATACTTATCGGAAGTGTGCGTGTTCTATGTCCTCTAGTATACTTATCGGAAGTGTGCGTGTTCTATGTCCTCTAGTATACTTATCGGAAGTGTGCGTGTTCTATGTCCTCTAGTATACTTATCGGAAGTGTGCGTGTTCTATGTCCTCTAGTATACTTATCGGAAGTGTGCGTGTTCTATGTCCTCTAGTATACTTATCGGAAGTGTGCGTGTTCTATGTCCTCTAGTATACTTATCGGAAGTGTGCGTGTTCTATGTCCTCTAGTATACTTATCGGAAGTGTGCGTGTTCTATGTCCTCTAGTATACTTATCGGAAGTGTGCGTGTTCTATGTCCTCTAGTATACTTATCGGAAGTGTGCGTGTTCTATGTCCTCTAGTATACTTATCGGAAGTGTGCGTGTTCTATGTCCTCTAGTATACTTATCGGAAGTGTGCGTGTTCTATGTCCTCCAGTATACTTATCGGAAGTGTGCGTGTTCTATGTCCTCTAGTATACTTATCGGAAGTGTGCGTGTTCTATGTCCTCTAGTATACTTATCGGAAGTGTGCGTGTTCTATGTCCTCTAGTATACTTATCGGAAGTGTGCGTGTTCTATGTCCTCTAGTATACTTATCGGAAGTGTGCGTGTTCTATGTCCTCTAGTATACTTATCGGAAGTGTGCGTGTTCTATGTCCTCTAGTATACTTTCGGAAGTGTGCGTTCTATGTCCTCAGTATACTTATCGGAAGTGTGCGTGTTCTATGTCCTCTAGTATACTTATCGGAAGTGTGCGTGTTCTATGTCCTCCAGTATACTTATCGGAAGTGTGCGTGTTCTATGTCCTCTAGTATACTTATCGGAAGTGTGCGTGTTCTATGTCCTCTAGTATACTTATCGGAAGTGTGCGTGTTCTATGTCCTCTAGTATACTTATCGGAAGTGTGCGTGTTCTATGTCCTCTAGTATACTTATCGGAAGTGTGCGTGTTCTATGTCCTCCAGTATACTTATCGGAAGTGTGCGTTTCTATGTCCTCTAGTATACTTATCGGAAGTGTGCGTGTTCTATGTCCTCTAGTATACTTATCGGAAGTGTGCGTGTTCTATGTCCTCTAGTATACTTATCGGAAGTGTGCGTGTTCTATGTCCTCCAGTATACTTATCGGAAGTGTGCGTGTTCTATGTCCTCTAGTATACTTATCGGAAGTGTGCGTGTTCTATGTCCTCTAGTATACTTATCGGAAGTGTGCGTGTTCTATGTCCTCCAGTATACTTATCGGAAGTGTGCGTGTTCTATGTCCTCTAGTATACTTATCGGAAGTGTGCGTGTTCTATGTCCTCTAGTATACTTATCGGAAGTGTGCGTGTTCTATGTCCTCTAGTATACTTATCGGAAGTGTGCGTGTTCTATATCCTCCGGTATACTTATCGGAAGTGTGCGTGTTCTATGTCCTCTAGTATACTTATCGGAAGTGTGCGTGTTCTATGTCCTCCGGTATACTTATCGGAAGTGTGTGTGTTCTATGTCCTCTAGTATACTTATCGGAAGTGTGTGTGTTCTATGTGCTCCAGTGTACTTATCGGAAGTGGGCGTATTCTATGTCCTCTAGTATACGTATCGGAAGTGTGCGTGTTCTATGTCCTCTAGTATACTTATCGGAAGTGTGCGTTTTCTATGTCCTCTAGTATACCTATCGGAAGTGTGCGTGTTCTATGTCCTCTAGTATATTTATCGGAAGTGTGCGTTTTCTATGTCCTCAAGTATACTTATCGGAAGTGTGCGTGTTCTATGTCCTCTAGTATACTTATCGGAAGTGTGTGTGTTCTATGTCCTCTATTATATTTATCGGAAGTGTGCGTGTTCTATGTCCTCCGGTATACTTATCGGAAGTGTGCGTGTTCTATGTCCTCCAGTATACTTATCGGAAGAGTGAGTTTTCTATGTCCTCTAGTATACTTATCTTAAGTGTGCGTGTTCTACGTCCTCCAGTATGCTTATCGGAAGTGTGCGTGATCTATTTCCTCCAGTATAGTTATCAGAAGTGCGCGTGTTCTATGTCCTCTAGTATACTTATCGGAAGTGTGCGTGTAATATGTCCTCTAGTATACTTATCGGAAGTGTGCGTGTTCTATGTCCTCTAGTATACTTATCGGAAGTGTGCGTTTTCTATGTCCTCCAGTATACTTATCGGAAGTGTGCGTGTTCTATGTCCTCTAGAATACTTATCGGAAGTGTGCGTGTTCTATGTCCTCCAGTATACTTATCGGAAGAGTGAGTTTTCTATGTCCTCTAGTATACTTATCGGAAGTGTGCGTGTTCTACGTCCTCTAGTATACTTATCGGAAGTGTGCGTGTTCTATTTCCTCCAGTATAGTTATCAGAAGTGCGCGTGTTCTATTTCCTCAAGTATACTTATCGGAAGTGTGCGTGTATTATGTCCTCTAGTATACTTATCGGAAGTGTGCGTGTTCTATGTCCTCTAGTATACTTATCGGAAGTGTGCGTGTTCTATGTCCTCCGGTATACTTATCGGAAGTGTGTGTGTTCTATGTCCTCCAGTATACTTATCGGAAGTGTGCGTGTTCTATGTCCTCTAGTATACTCCTCGAAAGTGTGCGTGTATTATGTCCTCTAGTATACTTTTCGGAAGTGCGCGTTTCTATGTCCTCCAGTATACTTATCGGAAGTGTGCGTGTTCTATGTCCTCTAGTATACTTATCGGAAGTGTGCGTGTTCTATGTCCTCCGGTATACTTATCGGAAGTGTGTGTGTTCTATGTCCTCTAGTATACTTATAGGAAGTGTGCGTGTTCTATGTCCTCTAGTATGCTTATCGGAAGTGTGCGTGTTCTATATCCTCTAGTATACTTCTCGAAAGTGTGCGTGTATTATATCCTCTAGTATACTTTTCGGAAGTGCGCGTGTTCTATGTCCTCCAGTATACTTATCGGAAGTGTGCGTTTTCTATGTACTCTAGTATACTTATCGGAAGTGTGCGTGTTCTATGTCCTCTAGTATACTTCTCGAAAGTTTGCGTGTATTATGTCCTCTAGTATACTTTTCGGAAGTGCGCGTGTTCTATGTCCTCCAGTATACTTATCGGAAGTGTGCGTGTTCTATGTCCTCTAGTATACTTCTCGAAAGTGTGCGTGTATTATGTCCTCTAGTATACTTTTCGGAAGTGCGCGTGTTATATGTCCTCCAGTATACTTATCGGAAGTGTGCGTGTTCTATGTCCTCTAGTATACTTATCGGAAGTGTGCGTGTTCTATGTCCTCTAGTATACTTATCGGAAGTGTGCGTGTTCTATGTCCTCTAGTATACTTATCGGAAGTGTGCGTGTTCTATGTCCTCCAGTATACTTATCGGAAGTGTGCGTGTTCTATGTCCTCTAGTATACTTATCGGAAGTGTGCGTGTTCTATGTCCTCTAGTATACTTATCGGAAGTGTGCGTGTTCTATGTCCTCTAGTATACTTATCGGAAGTGTGCGTGTTCTATGTCCTCCAGTATACTTATCGGAAGTGTGCGTGTTCTATGTCCTCTAGTATACTTATCGGAAGTGTGCGTGTTCTATGTCCTCCGGTATACTTATCGGAAGTGTGTGTGTTCTATGTCCTCTAGTATACTTATCGGAAGTGTGTGTGTTCTATGTGCTCCAGTGTACTTATCGGAAGTGGGCGTATTCTATGTCCTCTAGTATACGTATCGGAAGTGTGCGTGTTCTATGTCCTCTAGTATACTTATCGGAAGTGTGCGTTTCTATGTCCTCTAGTATACCTATCGGAAGTGTGCGTGTTCTATGTCCCTAGTATATTTATCGGAAGTGTGCGTTTTCTATGTCCTCAAGTATACTTATCGGAAGTGTGCGTGTTCTATGTCCTCTAGTATACTTATCGAAGTGTGGTGTTCTATGTCCTCTATTATATTTATCGGAAGTGTGCGTGTTCTATGTCCTCCGGTATACGTATCGGAAGTGTGCGTGTTCTATGTCCTCCAGTATACTTATCGGAAGAGTGAGTTTTCTATGTCCTCTAGTATACTTATCTTAAGTGTGCGTGTTCTACGTCCTCCAGTATGCTTATCGGAAGTGTGCGTGATCTATTTCCTCCAGTATAGTTATCAGAAGTGCGCGTGTTCTATGTCCTCTAGTATACTTATCGGAAGTGTGCGTGTAATATGTCCTCTAGTATACTTATCGGAAGTGTGCGTGTTCTATGTCCTCTAGTATACTTATCGGAAGTGTGCGTTTTCTATGTCCTCCAGTATACTTATCGGAAGTGTGCGTGTTCTATGTCCTCTAGAATACTTATCGGAAGTGTGCGTGTTCTATGTCCTCCAGTATACTTATCGGAAGAGTGAGTTTTCTATGTCCTCTAGTATACTTATCGGAAGTGTGCGTGTTCTACGTCCTCTAGTATACTTATCGGAAGTGTGCGTGTTCTATTTCCTCCAGTATAGTTATCAGAAGTGCGCGTGTTCTATTTCCTCAAGTATACTTATCGGAAGTGTGCGTGTATTATGTCCTCTAGTATACTTATCGGAAGTGTGCGTGTTCTATGTCCTCTAGTATACTTATCGGAAGTGTGCGTGTTCTATGTCCTCCGGTATACTTATCGGAAGTGTGTGTGTTCTATGTCCTCCAGTATACTTATCGGAAGTGTGCGTGTTCTATGTCCTCTAGTATACTCCTCGAAAGTGTGCGTGTATTATGTCCTCTAGTATACTTTTCGGAAGTGCGCGTTTCTATGTCCTCCAGTATACTTATCGGAAGTGTGCGTGTTCTATGTCCTCTAGTATACTTATCGGAAGTGTGCGTGTTCTATGTCCTCCGGTATACTTATCGGAAGTGTGTGTGTTCTATGTCCTCTAGTATGCTTATCGGAAGTGTGCGTGTTCTATATCCTCTAGTATACTTCTCGAAAGTGTGCGTGTATTATATCCTCTAGTATACTTTTCGGAAGTGCGCGTGTTCTATGTCCTCCAGTATACTTATCGGAAGTGTGCGTTTTCTATGTACTCTAGTATACTTATCGGAAGTGTGCGTGTTCTATGTCCTCTAGTATACTTATCGAAAGTTTGCGTGTATTATGTCCTCTAGTATACTTTTCGGAAGTGTGCGTGTTCTATGTCCTCCAGTATACTTATCGGAAGTGTGCGTGTTCTATGTCCTCTAGTATACTTCTCGAAAGTGTGCGTGTATTATGTCCTCTAGTATACTTTTCGGAAGTGCGCGTGTTATATGTCCTCCAGTATACTTATCGGAAGTGTGCGTGTTCTATGTCCTCTATTATACTTATCGGAAGTGTGCGTGTTCTATGTCCTCTAGTATACTTATCGGAAGTGTGCGTGTTCTATGTCCTCTAGTATACTTATCGGACGTGTGCGTGTTCTATATCCTCCGGTATACTTATCGGAAGTGTGCGTGTTCTATGTCCTCTAGTATACTTATCGGAAGTGTGCGTTTTCTATGTCCTCCAGTATACTTATCGGAAGTATGCGTATTCTATGTCCTCCAGTATTCTTATCGGAAGTGTGCGTGTTCTATGTCCTCCAGTATACTTATCGGAAGTGTGCGTGTTCTACGTCCTCTAGTATACTTATCGGAAGTGTGCGTGTTTTATGTCCTCCAGTATAGTTATCAGAAGTGCACGTGTTCTATGTCCTCTAGTATACTTATCGGAAGTGTGCGTGTATTATGTCCTCTAGTATACTTATCAGAAGTGTGCGTGTTCTATGTCCTCTAGTATTCTTATCGGAGGTGTGCGTTCTCTATGTCCTCCAGTATACTTATCGGAAGTGCGCGTGTTTTATGTCCTCTGGTATATTTATCGGAAGTGTGCGCGTATTATGTCCTCTAGTATACTTATCGGAAGTGCGCGTCTTCTATGTCCTCTAGTATACTTATCGGAAGTGTGCGTGTTCTATGTCCTCTAGTATACTTATCGGAAGTGTGCGTGTTCTATGTCCTCTAGTATACTTATCGGAAGTGTGCGTGTATTATGTCCTCTAGTATACTTATCGGAAGTGCGCGTCTTCTATGCCCTCCAGTATACTTATCGGAAGTGTGCGTGTTCTATGTCCTCTAGTATACTTATCGGAAGTGTGCGTGTTCTACGTCCTCTAGTATACTTATCGGAAGTGTGCGTGTTCTATTTCCTCCAGTATAGTTATCAGAAGTGCGCGTGTTCTATGTCCTCTAGTATACTTATCGGAAGTGTGTGTGTATTATGTCCTCTAGTATACTTATCGGAAGTGTGCGTGTTCTATGTCCTCTAGTATACTTATCGGAAGTGTGCGTGTTCTATGTCCTCCAGTATACTTATCGGAAGTGTGAGTTTTCTATGTCCTCTAGTATACTTATCGGAAGTGTGCGTGTTCTATGTCCTCTAGTATACTTATCGGAAGTGTGCGTGTTCTATGTCCTCTAGTATACTTATCGGAAGTGTGCGTGTTCTATGTCCTCTAGTATACTTATCGGAAGTGTGCGTGTTTTATGTCCTCTAGTATACTTATCGGAAGTGTGCGTGTTCTATGTCCTCTAGTATACTTATCGGAAGTGTGCGTGTTCTATGTCCTCTAGTATACTT
>CM026402.1:65056830-65104345 GCA_014843695.1 Archivesica marissinica
TACGTGTCTGTAGGATGTTTCATGTGGCATGTTTGTAGTCCGTGTCTGTAGGATGTTTCATGTGGCATGTTTGTATATCCGTGTCTGTAGGATGTTTCATGTGGCATGTTTGTAGTCCGTGTCTGTAGGATGTTTCATGTGGCATGTTTGTATGTCCGTGTCTGTAGGAGGTTTCATGTGGCATGTTTGTAGTCCGTGTCTGTAGGAGGTTTCATGTGGCATGTTTGTAGTCCGTGTCTGTAGGATGTTTCATGTGGCATGTTTGTAGTCCGTGTCTGTAGGATGTTTCATGTGGCAGGTTTGTAGTCCGTGTCTGTAGGATGTTTCATGTGGCATGTTTGTAGTCCGTGTCTGTAGGATGTTTCATGTGGCATGTTTGTAGTCCGTGTCTGTAGGATGTTTCATGTGGCATGTTTTAGTCCGTGTCTGTAGGATGTTTCATGTGGCATGTTTATAGTCCGTGTCTGTAGGAGGTTTCATGTGGCATGTTTTAGTCCGTGTCTGTAGGATGTTTCATGTGGCATGTTTTAGTCCGTGTCTGTAGGATGTTTCATGTGGCAGGTTTGTAGTCCGTGTCTGTAGGATGTTTCATGTGGCATGTTTTAGTCCGTGTCTGTAGGATGTTTCATGTGGCATGTTTGTAGTCCGTGTCTGTAGATGGTTTCATGTGGCATGTTTTAGTCCGTGTCTGTATGATGTTTCATGTGGCATGTTTGTAGTCCGTGTCTGTAGGATGTTTCATGTAGCAGGTTTGTAGTCCGTGTCTGTAGGATGTTTCATGTGGCAAGTTTGTAGTCCGTGTCTGTAGGATGTTTCATGTGGCAAGTTTGTATTTGCGTGTCTGTAGGATGTTTCATGTGGCAGGTTTGTATGTCCGTGTCTGTAGGAGGTTTCATGTGGCATGTTTGTATGTCCGTGTCTGTAGGATGTTTCATGTGGCAGGTTTGTAGTCCGTGTCTGTAGGATGTTTCATGTGGCAGGTTTGTATGTCCGTGTCTGTAGGAGGTTTCATGTGGCAGGTTTGTAGTCCGTGTCTGTAGGATGTTTCATGTGGCAGATTTGTAGTCCGTGTCTGTATGATGTTTCATGTGGCATGTTTTAGTCCGTGTATGTAGGATGTTTCATGTGGCATTTTGTAGTCCGTGTCTGTAGAACGTTTCATGTGGCATGTTTTAGTCCGTGTATGTAGGATGTTTCATGTGGCATGTTTGTAGTCCGTGTCTGTAGGATGTTTCATGTGGCATGTTTTAGTCCGTGTCTGTAGGATGTTTCATGTGGCATGTTTGTATGTCCGTGTCTGTAGGATGTTTCATATGGCATGTTTGTAGTCCATGTCTGTAGGAAATTTCATGTGGAGGTTTGTAGTCCGTGTCTGTAGGATGTTTCATGTTGCAGGTTTGTAGTCCATGTCTGTAGGATGTTTCATGTGGCAGGTTTGTATGTGCGTGTCTGTAGGAGGTTTCATGGGCATGTTTGTATGTGCGTGGCTGTATGAGGTTTCATGTGGCATGTATGTATGTGCGTGTCTGTAGGATGTTTCATGTGGCATGTTTGTATGTCCGTGTCTGTAGGAGGTTTCATGTGGCATGTTTGTAGTCCGTGTCTGTAGGATGTTTCATGTGGCAGGTTTGTAGCCCGTGTCTGTATGATATTTCATGTGGCATATTTGTAGTCCGTGTCTTTAGGATGTTTCATGTGACAGGTTTGTAGTCCGTGTCTGTAGGATGTTTCATGTGGCAGGTTTGTAGTCCGTGTCTGTAGGATGTTTCATGTGGCATGTTTTAGTACGTGTCTGTAGGATGATTCATGTGGCATGTTTGTATGTCCGTGTCTGTAGGAGGTTTCATGTGGCAGGTTTATATATCCGTGTCTGTAGGATGTTTCATGTGGCATGTTTTAGTACGTGTCTGTAGGATGATTCATGTGGCATGTTTGTATGTCCGTGTCTGTAGGAGGTTTCATGTGGCATGTTTGTAGTCCGTGTCTGTAGGATGTTTCATGTGGCAGGTTTGTAGTCCGTGTCTGTATGATGTTTCATGTGGCATATTTGTAGTCCGTGTCTGTAGGATGTTTCATGTGGCAGGTTTGTAGTCCGTGTCTGTAGGAGATTTCATGTGGCAGGTTTGTAGTCAGTGTTTGTAGGATGTTTCATGTGGCATGTTTGTAGTCCGTGTCTGTAGGATGTTTCATGAGGCAGGTTTGTAGTCCGTGTCTGTAGGATGTTTCATGTGGTATGTTTTAGTCCGTGTCTGAAGGATGTTTCATGTGGCATGTTTGTAGTCCGTGTCTGTAGGAGGTTTCATATGGCAGGTTTTAGTCCGTGTCTGTAGGAGGTTTGATGTGGCATGTTTGTAGTCCGTGTCTGTAGGATGTTTCATGTGGCAGGTTTGTAGTCCGTGTCTGTAGGATGTTTCATGTGGCATGTTTTAGTCCGTGTCTGCAGGATGTTTCATATGGCATGTTTGTAGTCCGTGTTTGTAGAAGGTTTCATGTGGCATGTTTTAGTCCGTGTCTGTAGGATGTTTCATGTGGCATGTTTGTATGTCCGTGTCTGTAGGAGGTTTCATGTGGCATGTTTGTAGTCCGTGTCTGTAGGAGGTTTCATGTGACATGTTTTAGTCCGTGTCTGTATGATGTTTCATGTGGCATGTTGGTAGTCCGTGTCTGTAGGATGTTTCATGTAGCAGGTTTGTAGTCCGTGTCTGTAGGATGTTTCATGTGGCAAGTTTGTAGTCCGTGTCTGTAGGATGTTTCATGTGGCAAGTTTGTATTTGCGTGTCTGTAGGATGTTTCATGTGGCAGGTGTGTATGTCCGTGTCTGTAGGAGGTTTCATGTGGCATGTTTGTATGTCCGTGTCTGTAGGATGTTTCATGTGGCAGGTTTGTAGTCCGTTTCTGTAGGATGTTTTATGTGGCAGGTTTGTATGTCCGTGTCTGTAGGAGGTTTCATGTGGCAGGTTTGTAGTCCGTGTCTGTAGGATGTTTCATGTGGCAGATTTGTAGTCCGTGTCTGTATGATGTTTCATGTGGCATGTTTTAGTCCGTGTATGTAGAACGTTTCATGTGGTATGTTTTAGTCCGTGTATGTAGGATGTTTCATGTGGCATGTTTGTAGTCCGTGTCTGTAGGATGTTTCATGTGGCATGTTTTAGTCCGTGTCTGTAGGATGTTTCATGTGGCATGTTTGTATGTCCGTGTCTGTAGGATGTTTCATGTGGCAGTTTTGTAGTCCATGTCTGTAGGATGTTTCATGTGGAGGTTTGTAGTCCGTGTCTGTAGGATGTTTCATGTGGCAGGTTTGTAGTCCGTGTCTGTAGGATGTTTCATGTGGCATGTATGTATGTGCGTGTCTGTAGGATCTTTCATGTGACATGTTTGTATGTCCGTGTATGTAGGAAGTTTCATGTGGCATGTTTGTATATCCGTGTCTGTAGGAGGTTTCATGTGGCATGTTTTAGTCCGTGTCTGTAGGATGTTTCATGTGGCAGGTTTGTAGTCCGTGTATGTAGGATGTTTCAGGTGGCAGGTTTGTAGTCCGTGTCTGTAGGAGGTTTCATGTGGCATGTTTGTATGTCCGTGTCTGTAGGATGTTTCATGTGGCAGGTTTGTAGTCCGTGTCTATAGTATGATTCATGTGGCAGGTTTGTATGTCCGTGTCTGTAGGAGGCTTCATGTGGCAGGTTTGTAATCCGTGTCTGTAGGAGGTTTCATGTGGCAGGTTTTAGTCCGTGTCTGTAGGAGGTTTCATGTGGCAGGTTTGTAGTCAGTGTCTGTAGGATGTTTCATGTGGCATGTTTGTAGTCCGTGTCTGTAGGATGTTTCATGTGGCAGGTTTGTAGTCCGTGTCTGTAGGATGTTTCATGTGGCATGTTTTAGTCCGTGTCTGTAGGATGTTTCATGTGGCATGTTTGTATGTCCGTGTCTGTAGGATGTTTCATGTGGCAGGTTTGTAGTCCGTGTCTGTATGATGTTTCATGTGGCATATTTGTAGTCCGTATCTGTAGGATGTTTCATGTGGCAGGTTTGTAGTCCGTGTCTGTAGGATGTTTCATGTGGCAGGTTTGTAGTCCGTGTCTGTAGGATGTTTCATATGGCAGGTTTGTATTTGCGTGTCTGTATGATGTTTCATGTGGCAGGTTTGTATTTGCGTGTCTGTAGGATGTTTCATGTGGCATGTTTGTAGTCCGTGTCTGTAGGATGTTTCATGTGGCAGGTTTGTAGTCCGTGTCTGTAGGATGTTTCATGTGGCATGTTTTAGTACGTGTCTGTAGGATGATTCATGTGGCATGTTTGTATGTCCATGTCTGTAGGAGGTTTCATGTGGCAGGTTTGTATATCCGTGTCTGTAGATGTTTCATGTGGCAGGTTTGTTGTCCGTGTCTGTAGGAGGTTTCATGTGGCATGGTTTGTCCGTGTCTGTAGGAGGATTCATGTGGCATGTTTGTAGTCCGTGTCTATAGGAGGTTTCATGTGGCATGTTTTAGTCCGTGTCTGTATGATGTTTCATGTGGCATGTTTGTAGTTCGTGTCTGTAGGATGTTTCATGTGGCAAGTTTGTAGTCCGTATCTGTAGGATGTTTCATGTGGCAGGTTTGTAGTCCGTGTCTGTAGGATATTTCATGTGGCATGTTTGTAGTCCGTGTCTGTAGGATGTTTATGTGGCAGGTTTGTAGTCCGTGTCTGTAGGATGTTTCATGTGGCATGTTTGTATGTGCGTGGCTGTATGAGGTTTCATGTGGCATGTTTGTATGTGCGTGTCTGTAGGAGGTTTCATGTGGCATGTTTTAGTCCGAGTCTATAGGATGTTTCATGTTGCAGGTTTGTAGTCCATGTCTGTAGGATGTTTCATGTGGCAGGTTTGTAGTCCGTTTCTGTAGGATGTTTAATGTGGCATGTTTGTAGTCCATGTCTGTAGGAGGTTTCATGTGGCACGTTTGTAGTCCGTGTCTGTAGGAGGTTTCATGTGGCATGTTTGTATGTCCGTGTCTGTAGGATGTTTCATGTGGCATGTTTATAGTCCATGTCTGTAGGATGTTTCATGTGGCATGTATTTAGTCCGTGTCTGTAGGAGGTTTCATGTGGCATGTTTTAGTCCGTGTCTGTAGGATGTTTCATGTGGCATGTTTGTAGTCCGTGTCTGTAGGATGTTTCATGTGGCAGGTTTGTAGTCCGTGTCTGTAGGATGTTTCATGTGGCATGTTTGTAGTCCGTGTCTGTAGGAGGTTTCATGTGGCAGGTTTGTAGTCCGTGTCTGTAGGATGTTTCATGTGGCATGTTTGTAGTCCGTGTCTGTAGGAGGTTTCATGTGGCAGGTTTTAGTCCGTGTCTGTAGGAGGTTTCATGTGGCATGGTTTAGTCCGTGTCTGTATGAGTTTTCATGTGGCATGTTTTAGTCCGTGTCTGTAGGATGTTTCATGTGGCATGGTTTAGTCCGTGTCTGTAGGAGGTTTCATGTGGCATGTTTTAGTCCGTGTCTGTAGGAGGTTTCATGTGGCATGTTTGTATGTGCGTGTCTGTAGGAGGTTTCATGTGGCATGTTTTAGTCCGTGTCTGTAGGATGTTTCATGTGGCAGGTTTGTAGTCCGTGTCTGTAGGATGTTTCATGTGGCAGGTTTGTAGTCCGTGTCTGTAGGATGTTTCATGTGGCATGTTTGTAGTCCGTGTCTGTAGGAGGTTTCATGTGGCACGTTTGTATGTCCGTGTCTGTAGGAGGTTTCATGTGGCATGTTTGTATGTCCGTGTCTGTAGGATGTTTCATGTGGCATGTTTATAGTCCGTGTCTGTAGGATGTTTCATGTGGCATGTTTTTAGTCCGTGTCTGTAGGAGGTTTCATGTGGCATGTTTTAGTCCGTGTCTGTAGGATGTTTCATGTGGCAGGTTTGTAGTCCGTGTCTGTAGGATGTTTCATGTGGCAGGTTTGTAGTCCGTGTCTGTAGGATGTTTCATGTGGCATGTTTGTAGTCCGTGTCTGTAGGAGGTTTCATGTGGCAGGTTTTAGTCCGTGTCTGTAGGAGGTTTCATGTGGCATGGTTTAGTCCGTGTCTGTAGGAGGTTTCATGTGGCATGTTTTAGTCCGTGTCTGTAGGATGTTTCATGTGGCAGGTTTAGTCCGTGTCTGTAGGATGTTTCATGTGGCATGTTTTAGTCCGTGTCTGTAGGAGGTTTCATGTGGCAGGTTTGTAGTCCGTGTCTGTAGGATGTTTCATGTGGCATGTTTGTAGTCCGTGTCTGTAGGATGTTTCATGTGGCATGTTTGTAGTCCGTGTCTGTAGGATGTTTCATGTGGCATGTTTGTATGTCCGTGTCTGTAGGATGTTTCATGTGGCAGGTTTGTATGTCCGTGTCTGTAGGATGTTTCATGTGGCATGTTTATAGTCCGTGTCTGTAGGATGTTTCATGTGGCATGTTTTAGTCCGTGTCTGTAGGAGGTTTCATGTGGCATTTTTTAGTCCGTGTCTGTAGGATGTTTCATGTGGCAGGTTTGTAGTCCGTGTCTGTAGGATGTTTCATGTGGCAGGTTTGTAGTCCGTGTCTGTAGGAGGTTTCATGTGGCATGTTTAGTCCGTGTCTGTAGGAGGTTTCATGTGGCAGGTTTGGTCCGTGTCTGTAGGTGTTTCATGTGGCATGTTTGTAGTCCGTGTCTGTAGGATGTTTCATGTGGCAGGTTTGTAGTCCGTGTCTGTAGGATGTTTCATGTGGCAGGTTTGTAGTCCGTGTCTGTAGGATGTTTCATGTGGCAGGTTTGTAGTCCGTGTCTGTAGGAGGTTTCATGTGGCATGTTTGTAGTCCGTGTCTGTAGGAGGTTTCATGTGGCATGTTTTAGTCCGTGTCTGTAGGATGTTTCATGTGGCAGGTTTGTAGTCCGTGTCTGTAGGATGTTTCATGTGGCATGTTTGTAGTCCGTGTCTGTAGGATGTTTCATGTGGCATGTTTTAGTCCGTGTCTGTAGGATGTTTCATGTGGCATGTTTGTATGTCCGTGTCTGTAGGATGTTTCATGTGGCAGGTTTGTAGTCCGTGTCTGTATGATGTTTCATGTGGCATATTTGTAGTCCGTATCTGTAGGATGTTTCATGTGGCAGGTTTGTAGTCCGTGTCTGTAGGATGTTTCATGTGGCAGGTTTGTAGTCCGTGTCTGTAGGATGTTTCATATGGCAGGTTTGTATTTGCGTGTCTGTATGATGTTTCATGTGGCAGGTTTGTATTTGCGTGTCTGTAGGATGTTTCATGTGGCATGTTTGTAGTCCGTGTCTGTAGGATGTTTCATGTGGCAGGTTTGTAGTCCGTGTCTGTAGGATGTTTCATGTGGCATGTTTTAGTACGTGTCTGTAGGATGATTCATGTGGCATGTTTGTATGTCCGTGTCTGTAGGAGGTTTCATGTGGCAGGTTTGTATATCCGTGTCTGTAGATGTTTCATGTGGCAGGTTTGTTGTCCGTGTCTGTAGGAGGTTTCATGTGGCATGGTTTGTCCGTGTCTGTAGGAGGATTCATGTGGCATGTTTGTAGTCCGTGTCTATAGGAGGTTTCATGTGGCATGTTTTAGTCCGTGTCTGTATGATGTTTCATGTGGCATGTTTGTAGTTCGTGTCTGTAGGATGTTTCATGTGGCAGGTTTGTAGTCCGTATCTGTAGGATGTTTCATGTGGCAGGTTTGTAGTCCGTGTCTGTAGGATATTTCATGTGGCATGTTTGTAGTCCGTGTCTGTAGGATGTTTATGTGGCAGGTTTGTAGTCCGTGTCTGTAGGATGTTTCATGTGGCATGTTTGTATGTGCGTGGCTGTATGAGGTTTCATGTGGCATGTTTGTATGTGCGTGTCTGTAGGAGGTTTCATGTGGCATGTTTTAGTCCGAGTCTATAGGATGTTTCATGTTGCAGGTTTGTAGTCCATGTCTGTAGGATGTTTCATGTGGCAGGTTTGTAGTCCGTTTCTGTAGGATGTTTAATGTGGCATGTTTGTAGTCCATGTCTGTAGGAGGTTTCATGTGACACGTTTGTAGTCATTGTCTGTAGAAGGTTTCATGTGGCATGTTTGTATGTCCGTGTCTGTAGGATGTTTCATGTGGCATGTTTATAGTCCATGTCTGTAGGATGTTTCATGTGGCATGTATTTAGTCCGTGTCTGTAGGAGGTTTCATGTGGCATGTTTTAGTCCGTGTCTGTAGGATGTTTCATGTGGCAGGTTTGTAGTCCGTGTCTGTAGGATATTTCATGTGGCAGGTTTGTAGTCCGTGTCTGTAGGATGTTTCATGTGGCATGTTTGTAGTCCGTGTCTGTAGGAGGTTTCATGTGGCAGGTTTGTAGTCCGTGTCTGTAGGATGTTTCATGTGACATGTTTGTAGTCCGTGTCTGTAGGAGGTTTCATGTGGCAGGTTTTAGTCCGTGTTTGTAGGAGATTTCATTTGGCATGGTTTAATCCGTGTCTGTATGAGTTTTCATGTGGCATGTTTTAATCCGTGTCTGTAGGATGTTTCATGTGGCATGGTTTAGTCCGTGTCTGTAGGAGGTTTCATGTGGCATGTTTTAGTCCGTGTCTGTAGGAGGTTTCATGTGGCATGTTTGTATGTGCGTGTCTGTAGGAGGTTTCATGTGGCATGTTTTAATCCGTGTCTATAGGATGTTTCATGTGGCAGGTTTGTAGTCCATGTCTGTAGGATGTTTCATGTGGCAGATTTGTAGTCCGTTTCTGTAGGATGTTTAATGTGGCATGTTTGTAGTCCATGTCTGTAGGAGGTTTCATGTGGCACGTTTGTATGTCATTGTCTGTAGAAGGTTTCATGTGGCATGTTTGTATGTCCGTGTCTGTAGGATGTTTCATGTGGCATGTTTATAGTCCATGTCTGTAGGATGTTTCATGTGGCATGTATTTAGTCCGTGTCTGTAGGAGGTTTCATGTGGCATGTTTTAGTCCATGTCTGTAGGATGTTTCATGTGGCAGGTTTGTAGTCCGTGTCTCTAGGATGTTTCATGTGGCAGGTTTGTAGTCAGTGTCTGTAGGATGTTTCATGTGGCATGTTTGTAGTCCGTGTCTGTAGGAGGTTTCATGTGGCAGGTTTTAGTCCGTGTTTGTAGGAGATTTCATTTGGCATGGTTTAATCCGTGTCTATAGGAGGTTTCATGTGGCATGTTTTAATCCGTATCTGTAGGATGTTTCATGTGGCATGGTTTAGTCCGTGTCTATAGGAGGTTTCATGAGGCATGTTTTAGCCCGTGTCTGTAGGAGGTTTCATGTGGCAGGTTTGTATGTGCGTGTCTGTAGGAGGTTTCATGTTACATGTTTGTATGTCCGTCTCTGTAGGAAGTTTCATGTGGCATATTTGTATGTCCGTGTCTGTAGGATGTTTCATGTGGCATGTTTGTATGTGCGTGTCTGTAGGATGTTTCATGTGGCAGGTTTGTATGTGCGTGTCTGTAGGATGTTTCATTTGGCATGTTTATAGTCCGTTTCTGTAGGATGTTTCATTTGGCATGATTTAGTCCGTGTCTTTAGGAGTTTTCATGTGGCATTTTTTAGTCCGTGTCTGTAGGATGTTTCATGTGGCAGGTTTGTAGTACGTGTCTGTAGGATGTTTCATTTGGCAGGTTTGTAGTCCGTGTCTGTAGGAGGTTTCATGTGGTATGTTTAGTCCGTGTCTGTAGGAGGTTTCATGTGGCATGGTTTGGTCCGTGTCTGTAGGTGTTTTCATGTGGCATGTATGTAGTCCGTGTCTGTAGGATGTTTCATGTGGCAGGTTTGTAGTCCGTGTCTGTAGGATGTTTCATGTGGCAGGTTTGTAGTTCGTGTCTGTAGGATGTTTCATGTGGCAGGTTTGTATGTGCGTGTCTGTAGGAGGTTTCATGGACATGTTTGTATGTGCGTGGCTGTATGAGGTTTCATGTGACATGTTTGTATATGCGTGTCTGTAGGATGTTTCATGTGACAGGTTTGTATGTCCGTGTATGTAGGAGGTTTCATGTGGCATGTTTGTATATCCGTGTCTGTAGGAGGTTTCATGTGGCATGGCTTAGTCCGTATCTGTAGGAGGTTTCATGTGGCATGTTTTAGTCCGTGTCTGTAGGATGTTTCATGTTGCAGGTTTGTAGTCCGTGTCTGTAGGATGTTTCATGCGCAGGTTTGTATGTGCGTATCTGTAGGAGGTTTCATGGGCATGTTAGTATGTGCGTGGCTGTAGGATGTTTCATGTGACATGTTTGTATGTCCGTGTATGTAGAGATTTAATGTGGCATGTTTGTATATCCGTGTCTGTAGAGGTTTCATGTGGCATGTATTAGTCCGTGTCTGTAGGATGTTTCATGTGGCAGGTTTGTAGTCCGTGTCTGTATGATGTTTCATGTGGCATATTTGTAGTCCGTGTCTGTAGGAGGTTTCATGTGGCATGGTTTATCCGTGTCTGTAGGAGGATTCATGTGGCATGTTTGTATATTCGTGTCTGTAGAAGGTTTCATGTGGCATGTTTTAATCCGTGTCTGTTGGATGTTTTATGTTGCAGGTTTGTATGTCCGTGTCTGTAGATGTTTCATGTGGCATGTTTTTTGTCCATGTATGTAGGATGTTTCATGTGGCAGGTTTGTAGTCCGTGTCTGTAGGATTTTTAATGTGGCATGTTTTAGTCCGTGTCTGTAGGATGTTTCATGTGGCATGTTTGTAGTCCGTGTCTGTTAGATGTTTCATGTGTGATGTTTGTATGTCCGTGTCTGTAGGAAATTTCATGTGGCAGGTTTGTAGTCCGTGTCTGTAGGAGGTTTCATGTGGCATGGTTTGTCCGTGTCTGTATCAGGTTTCTTGTGGCATGTTTTAGTCCGTGTCTATAGCATGTTTCATGTGGCAGGTTTGTAGTCCATGTCTGTAGGATGTTTCATGTGGCAGGTTTGTAGTCCGTGTCTGTAGGATGTTTCAGGTGGCATGTTTGTAGTCCATGTCTGTAGGAGGTTTCATGTGGCACGTTTGTATGTCAGTGTCTGTAGAAGGTTTCATGTGGCAGGTTTGTATGTCCGTGTCTGTAGGATGTTTCATGTGGCATGTTTATAGTCCATATCTTTAGGATGTTTCATGTGGCATGTATTTAGTCCGTGTCTGTAGGAGGTTTCATGTGGCATGTTTTAGTCCGTGTCTGTAGGATGTTTCATGTGACATGTTTTAGTCCGTGTCTGTAGGATGTTTCATGTGGCAGGTTTGTAGTCCGTGTCTGTAGGATGTTTCATTTGGCAGGTTTGTAATCCGTGTCTGTAGGAGGTTTCATGTGGCATGTTTTAGTCCGTTTCTGTAGGAGGTTTCATGTGGCAGGTTTGTATGTGCGTGTCTGTAGGAGGTTTCATGTGGCATATTTGTATGTCCGTGTCTGTATGATGTTTCATGTGGCATGTTTGTATGTGCGTTTCTGTAGGAGGTTTCATGGACATGTTTGTATGTGCGTGTCTGTATGAGGTTTCATGTGGCATGTTTGTATGTGCGTGTCTGTAGGATGTTTCATGTGGCATGTTTTAGTCCGTGTCTGTAGGAAATATCATGTGGCATGATTTAGTCCGTGTCTGTAGGAGGTTTCATGTGGCATATTTGTATGTGCGTGTCTGTAGGAGGTTTCATGTGGCACGTTTGTAGTCCGTTTCTGTAGTATGTTTCATGTGGTATGTTTAGTCCGTGTCTGTAGGAGGTTTCATGTGGCATGGTTTGGTCCGTGTCTGTAGTTGTTTTCATGTGGCATGTATGTAGTCCGTGTCTGTAGGATGTTTCATGTGGCAGGTTTGTAGTCCGTGTCTGTAGGATGTTTCATGTGGCAGGTTTGTAGTTCGTGTCTGTAGGATGTTTCATGTGGCAGGTTTGTATGTGCGTGTCTGTAGGAGGTTTCATGGACATGTTTGTATGTGCGTGGCTGTATGAGGTTTCATGTGACATGTTTGTATATGCGTGTCTGTAGGATGTTTCATGTGACAGGTTTGTATGTCCGTGTATGTAGGAGGTTTCATGTGGCATGTTTGTATATCGGTGTCTGTAGGAGGTTTCATGTGGCATGGCTTAGTCCGTATCTGTAGGAGGTTTCATGTGGCATGTTTTAGTCCGTGTCTGTAGGATGTTTCATGTTGCAGGTTTGTAGTCCGTGTCTGTAGGATGTTTCATGTGGCAGGTTTGTATGTGCGTGTCTGTAGGAGGTTTCATGGGCATGTTTGTATGTCCGTCTCTGTAGGAAGTTGCATGTGGCATATTTGTATGTCCGTGTCTGTAGGATGTTTCATGTGGCATGTTTGTATGTGCGTGTCTGTAGGATGTTTCATGTGGCAGGTTTGTATGTGCGTGTCTGTAGGATGTTTCATTTGGCATGCATGTTTATAGTCCGTTTCTGTAGGATGTTTCATTTGGCATGATTTAGTCCGTGTCTTCAGGAGTTTTCATGTGGCATTTTTTAGTCCGTGTCTGTAGGATGTTTCATGTGGCAGGTTTGTAGTACGTGTCTGTAGGATGTTTCATTTGGCAGGTTTGTAGTCCGTGTCTGTAGGAGGTTTCATGTGGCATGTTTTAGTCCGTGTCTGTAGGAAATATCATGTGGCATGATTTAGTCCGTGTCTGTAGGAGGTTTCATGTGGCATATTTGTATGTGCGTGTCTGTAGGAGGTTTCATGTGGCACGTTTGTAGTCCGTTTCTGTAGGAGGTCTCATGTGGCAGGTTTTAGTCCGTGTCTGTAGGATGTTTCATGTGGCATGGTTAGTCCGTGTCTGTAGGAGGTTTCATGTGGCATGTTTGTAGTGCGTGTCTGTAGGATGTTTCATGTGGCATGTTTTAGTCCGTGTCTGTAGGAAATATCATGTGGCATGATTTAGTCCGTGTCTGTAGGAGGTTTCATGTGGCATATTTGTATGTGCGTGTCTGTAGGAGGTTTCATGTGGCACGTTTGTAGTCCGTGTCTGTAGGAGGTTTCATGTGGCAGGTTTTAGTCCGTGTCTGTAGTATGTTTCATGTGGTATGTTTAGTCCGTGTATGTAGGAGGTTTAATGTGGCATGTTTGTATATCCGTGTCTGTAGGAGGTTTCATGTGGCATGTATTAGTCCGTGTCTGTAGGATGTTTCATGTGGCAGGTTTGTAGTCCGTGTATGTAGGATGTTTCAGGTGGCAGGTTTGTAGTCCGTGTTTGTAGGAGGTTTCATGTGGCAGGTTTGTATGTCCGTGTCTGTAGGAGGTTTCATGTGGCATGTTTGTAGTCCGTGTCTGTAGGATGATTCATGTGGCAGGTTTGTAGTCCGTGTCTGTATGATGTTTCATGTGGCATATTTGTAGTCCGTGTCTGTAGGAGGTTTCATGTGGCATGGTTTATCCGTGTCTGTAGGAGGATTCATGTGGCATGTTTGTATATCCGTGTCTGTAGAAGGTTTCATGTGGCATGTTTTAATCCGTGTCTGTTGGATGTTTTATGTGGCAGGTTTGTATGTCCGTGTCTGTAGATGTTTCATGTGGCATGTTTGTTGTCCATGTATGTAGGATGTTTCATGTGGCAGGTTTGTAGTCCGTGTCTGTAGGATGTTTAATGTGGCATGTTTTAGTCCGTGTCTGTAGGATGTTTCATGTGGCATGTTTGTAGTCCGTGTCTGTAGGATGTTTCATGTGTGATGTTTGTATGTCCGTGTCTGTAGGATGTTTCATATGACATGTTTGTAGTCCATGTCTGTAGGAAATTTCATGTGGCAGGTTTGTAGTCCGTGTCTGTAGGAGGTTTCATGTGGCATGGTTTGTCCGTGTCTGTATCAGGTTTCTTGTGGCATGTTTTAGTCCGTGTCTATAGCATGTTTCATGTGGCAGGTTTGTAGTCCGTGTCTGTAGGATGTTTCATGTGGCAGGTTTGTAGTCCGTGTCTGTAGGATGTTTCATGTGGCATGTTTGTAGTCCGTGTCTGTAGGAGGTTTCATGTGGCACGTTTGTATGTCCGTGTCTGTAGGAGGTTTCATGTGGCATGTTTGTATGTCCGTGTCTGTAGGATGTTTCATGTGGTATGTTTATAGTCCATGTCTTTAGGATGTTTCATGTGGCATGTATTTAGTCCGTGTCTGTAGGAGGTTTCATGTGGCATGTTTTAGTCCGTGTCTGTAGGATGTTTCATGTGGCATGTTTTAGTCCGTGTCTGTAGGATGTTTCATGTGGCAGGTTTGTAGTCCGTGTCTGTAGGATGTTTCATTTGGCAGGTTTGTAATCCGTGTCTGTAGGAGGTTTCATGTGGCATGTTTTAGTCCGTTTCTGTAGGAGGTTTCATGTGGCAGGTTTGTATGTGCGTGTCTGTAGGAGGTTTCATGTGGCATATTTGTATGTCCGTGTCTGTATGATGTTTCATGTGGCATGTTTGTATGTGCGTTTCTGTAGGAGGTTTCATGGACATGTTTGTATGTGCGTGTCTGTATGAGGTTTCATGTGGCATGTTTGTATGTGCGTGTCTGTAGGATGTTTCATGTGGCATGTTTTAGTCCGTGTCTGTAGGAAATATCATGTGGCATGATTTAGTCCGTGTCTGTAGGAGGTTTCATGTGGCATATTTGTATGTGCGTGTCTGTAGGAGGTTTCATGTGGCACGTTTGTAGTCCGTTTCTGTAGGAGGTCTCATGTGGCAGGTTTTAGTCCGTGTCTGTAGTATGTTTCATGCGGCAGGTTTGTAGTCCGTGTCTGTAGGAGGTTTCATGTGGTATGTTTTAGTCCGTGTCTGTAGGAGGTTTCATGTGGCAGGTTTGTAGTCAGTGTCTGTAGGATGTTTCATGTTGCATGTTTGTAGTCCGTGTCTGTAGGATGTTTCATGTGGCAGGTTTGTAGTCCGTGTCTGTAGGATGTTTCATGTGGTATGTTTTAGTCCGTGTCTGAAGGATGTTTCATGTGGCATGTTTGTAGTCCGTGTCTGTAGGAGGTTTCATGTGGCAGGTTTTAGTCCGTGTCTGTAGGAGGTTTCATGTGGCAGGTTTGTAGTCAGTGTCTGTAGGATGTTTCATGTGGCATGTTTGTAGTCCGTGTCTGTAGGATGTTTCATGTGGCAGGTTTGTAGTCCGTGTCTGTAGGATGTTTCATGTGGCATGTTTTAGTCCGTGTCTGTAGGATTTTTCATGTGGCATGTTTGTAGTCCGTGTCTGTAGGAGGTTTCATGTGGCATGTTTTAGTCCGTGTCTGTATGATGTTTCATGTGGCATGTTGGTAGTCCGTGTCTGTAGGATGTTTCATGTGGCAGGTTTGTAGTCCGTGTCTGTAGGATGTTTCATGTGGCAGGGTTGTAGTCCGTGTCTGTAGGATGTTTCATGTGGCAAGTTTGTATTTGCGTGTCTGTAGGATGTTTCATGTGGCAGTTGTGTATGTCCGTGTCTGTAGGTTTTATGTGGCAGGTTTGAATGTCCGTGTCTGTAGGAGGTTTCATGTGGCAGGTTTGTAGTCCGTGTCTGTAGGATGTTTTATGTTGCAGGTTTGTAATCCGTGTCTGTAGGATGTTTCATGTGGCAGGTTTGTATGTGCGTGTCTGTAGGAGGTTTCATGGGCATGTTTGTATGTGCATGGCTGTATGAGGTTTCATGTGGCATGTATGTATGTGCGTGTCTGTAGGATCTTTCATGTGACATGTTTGTATGTCCGTGTATGTAGGAGGTTTCATGTGGCATGTTTGTATATCCGTGTCTGTAGGAGGTTTCATGTGGCATGTTTTTGACCGTGTCTGTAGGATGTTTCATGTGGCAGGTTTGTAGTCCGTGTATGTAGGATGTTTCAGGTGGCAGGTTTGTAGTCCGTGTCTGTAGGAGGTTTCATGTGGCAGGTTTGTATGTGCGTGTCTGTAGGATGTTTCATGTGGCAGGTGTGTATGTCCGTGTCTGTAGGAGGTTTCATGAGGCATGTTTGTATGTCCGTGTCTGTAGGATGTTTCATGTGGCAGGTTTGTAGTCCGTGTCTATATTATGATTCATGTGGCAGGGTTGTATGTCCGTGTCTGTAGGAGGTTTCATGTGGCAGGTTTGTAATCCGTGTCTGTAGGAGGTTTCATGTGGCAGGTTTTAGTCCGTGTCTGTAGGAGGTTTCATGTGGCAGGTTTGTAGTCAGTTTCTGTAGGATGTTTCATGTGGCATGTTTGTAGTCCGTGTCTGTAGGATGTTTCATGTGGCATGTTTGTATGTCCGTGTCTGTAGGAGGTTTCATGTGGCATGTTTTTAGTCCGTGTCTGTAGGATGTTTCATGTGGCAAGTTTGTAGTCCGTGTCTGTATGATGTTTCATGTGGCATATTTGTAGTCCGTGTCTGTAGGATGTTTCATGTGGCAGGTTTGTAGTCCGTGTCTGTAGGATGTTTCATGTGGCAGGTTTGTAGTCCATGTCTGTAGGATGTTTCATGTGGCATGTATTTAGTCCGTGTCTGTAGGAGGTTTCATGTGGCATGTTTAGTCCGTGTTTGTAGGATGTTTCATGTGGCATATTTGTAGTCCGTGTCTCTAGGATGTTTCATGTGGCAGGTTTGTAGTCCGTGTCTGTAGGATGTTTCATGTGGCATGTTTGTAGTCCATGTCTGTAGGATGTTTCATGTGGCAGGTTTGTAGTCCGTGTCTGTAGGAGGTTTCATGTGGCATGTTTTAGTCCGTGTCTGTAGGAGATTTCATGTGGCATGGTTTAGTCCGTGTCTGTAGGAGGTTTCATGTGGCATGTTTTAGTCCGTGTCAGTAGGATGTTTCATGTGGCAGGTTTGTAGTCCGTGTCTGTAGGATGTTTCATTTGGCAGGTTTGTAGTCCGTGTCTGTAGGAGGTTTCATGTGGTATGTTTTAGTCCGTGTCTGTAGGAGGTTTCATGTGGCATGGTTTGGTCCGTGTCTGTAGGAGGTTTCATGTGGCATGTATGTAGTCCGTGTCTGTAGGATGTTTCATGTGGCAGGTTTGTAGTCCGTGTCTGTAGGATGTTTCATGTGGCAGGTTTGTAGTCCGTGTCTGTAGGAGGTTTCATGTGGCATGTTTTAGTCCGTGTCTGTAGGAGGTTTCATGTGGCAGGTTTGTATTCAGTGTCTGTAGGATGTTTCATGTGGCATGTTTGTAGTCCGTGTCTGTAGGATGTTTCATGTGGCAGGTTTGTAGTCCGTGTCTGTAGGATGTTTCATGTGGCATGTTTTAGTCCGTGTCTGTAGGATGTTTCATGTGGCATGTTTGTATGTCCGTGTCTATAGGAGGTTTCATGTGGTATGTTTTAGTCCGTGTCTGTAGGAGGTTTCATGTGGCATGGTTTGGTCCGTGTCTGTAGGAGGTTTCATGTGGCATGTATGTAGTCCGTGTCTGTAGGATGTTTCATGTGGCATGTTTGTAGTCCGTGTCTGTAGGATGTTTCATGTGGCAGGTTTGTAGTCCGTGTCTGTAGGATGTTTCATGTGGCAGGTTTGTATATGCGTGTCTGTAGGAGGTTTCATGGGCATGTTTGTATGTGCGTGGCTGTATGAGGTTTCATGTGGCATGTTTGTATGTGCGTGTCTGTAGGATGTTTCATGTGACATGTTTGTATGTCCGTGTATGTAGGAGGTTTCATGTGGCATGTTTGTAAGTCCGTGTCTGTAGGAGGTTTCATGTGGCATGTTTTAGTCCGTGTCTGTAGGATGTTTCATGTGGCATGGTTTGGTCCGTGTCTGTAGGAGGTTTCATGTGGCATGTTTGTAGTCCGTGTCTGTAGGATGTTTCATGTGGCAGGTTTGTAGTCCGTGTCTGTAGGATGTTTCATGTGGCAGGTTTGTAGTCCGTGTCTGTAGGAGGTTTCATGTGGCAGTTTGTAGTCCGTGTCTGTAGGAGGTTTCATGTGGCATGGTTTGTAGTCCGTGTCTGTAGGAGGTTTCATGTGGCATGTTTTAGTCCGTGTCTGTAGGAGGTTCATGTGGCATGTTGTTCCGTGTCTGTAGAGTTTCATGTGGCAGGTTTTAGTCCGTGTCTGTAGATGTTTCATGTGGCATGTTTGTATCCGTGTCTGTAGGAGGTTTCATGTGCAGTTTGTAGTCCGTGTCTGTAGGATGTTTCATGTGGCAGGTTTTAGTCCGTGTCTGTAGGATGTTTCATGTGGCATGGTTTGGTCCGTGTCTGTAGGAGGTTTCATGTGGCATGTATGTAGTCCGTGTCTGTAGGATGTTTCATGTGGCAGGTTTGTAGTCCGTGTCTGTAGGATGTTTCATGTGGCAGGTTTGTATGTGCGTGTCTGTAGGAGGTTTCATGTGGCATGTTTGTATGTGCGTGTCTGTAGGAGGTTTCATGTGGCATGTTTGTAGTGCGTGTCTGTAGGATATTTCATGTGGCATGTTTGTATGTGCGTGTCTGTAGGATGTTTCATGTGGCAGGTTTGTAGTCCGTGTCTGTAGGAGGTTTCATGTGGCATGTTTTAGTCCGTGTCTGTAGGAGGTTTCATGTGGCAGATTTGTATGTGCGTATCTGTAGGAGGTTTCATGTTGCATGTTTGTATGTATGTGCGTGTCTGTAGGAGGTTTCATGTGGCATATTTGTGTGTCTGTAGGATGTTTCATGTGCATGTTTGTATGTGCGTGTCTGTAGGATGTTTCATGTGACAGGTTTGTATGTCCGTGTCTGTAGGATGTTTCATGTGGCATGTTTATAGTCCGTGTCTGTAGGATGTTTCATTTGGCATGGTTTAGTCCGTGTCTGTAGGAGGTTTCATGTGGCATGTTTTAGTCCGTGTCTGTAGGATGTTTCATGTGGCAGGTTTGTAGTCCGTGTCTGTAGGATGTTTCATGTGGCATGTTTGTAGTCCGTGTCTGTAGGATGTTTCATGTGGCAGGTTTGTAGTCCGTGTCTGTAGGATGTTTCATGTGGCAGGTTTGTATGTGCGTGTCTGTAGGATGTTTCATGGGCATGTTTGTATGTGCGTGGCTGTATGAGGTTTCATGTGGCATGTTTGTATGTGCGTGTCTGTAGGATGTTTCATGTGACAGGTTTGTATGTCCGTGTATGTATGAGGTTTCATGTGGCATGTTTGTATATCCGTGTCTGTAGGAGGTTTCATGTGGCATGTTTTAGTCCGTGTCTGTAGGAGGTTTCATGTGGCATGTTTTAGTCCGTGTCTGTAGGATGTTTCATGTGGCAGGTTTGTAGTCCGTGTCTGGAGGGTGTTTCATTTGGCAGGTTTGTAATCCGTGTCTGTAGGAGGTTTCATGTGGTATGTTTTAGTCCGTGTCTGTAGGATGTTTCATGTTGCAGGTTTGTAGTCCGTGTCTGTAGGATGTTTCATGTGGCAGGTTTGTATGTGCGTGTCTGTAGGAGGTTTCATGGGCATGTTTGTATGTGCGTGGCTGTATGAGGTTTCATGTGGCATGTTTGTATGTGCGTGTCTGTAGGATGTTTCATGTGACATGTTTGTATGTCCGTGTATGTAGGAGGTTTCATGTGGCATGTTTGTATATCCGTGTCTGTAGGAGGTTTCATGTGGCATGTTTTAGTCCGTGTCTGTAGGATGTTTCATGTGGCAGGTTTGTAGTCCGTGTATGTAGGATGTTTCAGGTGGCATGTGTGTAGTCCGTGTCTGTAGGAGGTTTCATGTGGCAGGTTTGTATGTGCGTGTCTGTAGGATGTTTCATGTGGCATGTTTGTATGTGCCTGTCTGTAGGATGTTTCATGTGGCAGGTGTGTATGTCCGTGTCTGTAGGAGGTTTCATGTGGCATGTTTGTATGTCCGTGTCTGTAGGATGTTTCATGTGGCAGGTTTGTAGTCCGTGTCTATAGTATGATTCATGTGGCAGGTTTGTATGTCCGTTTCTGTAGGAGGTTTCATGTGGCAGGTTTGTAGTCCGTGCAATCTGTAGGAGGTTTCATGTGGCAGGTTTTAGTCCGTGTCTGTAGGAGGTTTCATGTGGCAGGTTTGTAGTCAGTGTCTGTAGGATGTTTCATGTGGCATGTTTGTAGTCCGTTTCTGTAGGATGTTTCATGTGGCAGGTTTGTAGTCCGTGTCTGTAGGATGTTTCATGTGGCATGTTTTAGTCCGTGTCTGCAGGATGTTTCATGTGGCATGTTTGTAGTCCGTGTCTGTAGAAGGTTTCATGTGGCATGTTTTAGTCCGTGTCTGTAGGATGTTTCATGTTGCAGGTTTGTAGTCCGTGTCTGTAGTATGTTTCATGTGGCAGGTTTGTATGTGCGTGTCTGTAGGAGGTTTCATGGGCATGTTTGTATGTGCGTGGCTGTATGAGGTTTCATGTGGCATGTTTGTATGTGCGTGTCTGTAGGATGTTTCATGTGACATGTTTGTATGTCCGTGTATGTAGGAGGTTTCATGTGGCATGTTTGTATATCCGTGTCTGTAGGAGGTTTCATGTGGCATGTTTTATTCCGTGTCTGTAGGATGTTTCATGTGGCAGGTTTGTAGTCCGTGTATGTAGGATGTTTCAGGTGGCAGGTTTGTAGTCCGTGTCTGTAGGAGGTTTCATGTGGCAGGTTTGTATGTGCGTGTCTGTAGGATGTTTCATGTGGCATGTTTGTATGTGCCTGTCTGCAGGATGTTTCATGTGGCATGTTTGTAGTCCGTGTCTGTAGAAGGTTTCATGTGGCAGGTTTTAGTCCGTGTCTGTAGGATGTTTCATGTTGCAGGTTTGGTCCGTGTCTGTAGGAGTTCATGTGGCAGGTTGTATCCGTGTCTGTAGGAGGTTTCATGTGGCAGGTTTTAGTCCGTGTCTGTAGGAGGTTTCATGTGGCAGTTTGTAGTCAGTGTCTGTAGGATGTTTCATGTGGCATGTTTGTAGTCCGTGTCTGTAGGAGTTTCATGTGGCAGGTTTGTAGTCCGTGTCTGTAGGATGTTTCATGTGGCATGTTTTAGTCCGTGTCTGCAGGATGTTTCATGTGGAGTTATGTCATGTCCGGTCTGTAGGAGTTTCATGTGGCATGTTTTAGTCCGTGTCTGTATGATGTTTCATGTGGCATGTTTGTAGTCCGTGTCTGTAGGATGTTTCATGTGGCATGTTTGTAGTCCGTGTCTGTAGGATGTTTCATGTGGCAGGTTTGTAGTCCGTGTCTGTAGGATGTTTCATGTGGCATGTTTGTAGTCCGTGTCTGTAGGATGTTTCATGTGGCAGGTTTGTATTTGCGTGTCTCTAGGATGTTTCATGTGGCAGGTGTGTATGTCCGTGTCTGTAGGAGGTTTCATGTGGCATGTTTGCATGTCCTTGTCTGTAGATGTTTCATGTGGCATGTTTTAGTCCATGTCTGTATGATGTTTCATGTGGCAGGTTTGTAGTCCGTGTCTGTAGGATGTTTCATGTGGCATGTTTTAGTCCGTGTCTGTAGGATGTTTCATGTGGCATGTTTGTAGTCCGTGTCTGTAGGATGTTTCATGTGTCCTGTTTGTATGTCCGTGTCTGTAGGATGTTTCATATGGCATGTTTGTAGTCCATGTCTGTAGGAAGTTTCATGTGGCAGGTTTGTTGTCCGTGTCTGTAGGAGGTTTCATGTGGCATGTTTGTATGTCCGTGTCTGTAGGATGTTTCATGTGGCATGTTTGTTGTCCGTGTCTGTATGATGTTTCATGTGGCATGTATTTAGTCCGTGTCTGTAGGAGGTTTCATGTGGCATGTTTTAGTCCGTGTCTATAGGATGTTTCATGTGGCAGGTTTTTAGTCCGTGTCTGTAGGAGGTTTCATGTGGCATGTTTTAGTCCGTGTCTGTAGGATGTTTCATGTGGCAGGTTTGTAGTCGTGTCTGTAGGATGTTTCATGTGGCAGGTTTGTAGTCCGTGTCTGTAGGATGTTTCATGTGGCAGGTTGTAGTCCGTGTCTGTAGGATGTTTCATGTGGCAGGTTTGTAGTCCGTGTCTGTAGTAGGTTTCATGTGGTAGTTTAGTCCGTGTCTGTAGGAGATTTCATGTGGCATGGTTTGGTCCGTGTCTCTAGGAGGTTTCATGTGGCATGTATGTAGTCCGTGTCTGTAGGATGTTTCATGTGGCAGGTTTGTAGTCCGTGTCTGTAGGACGTTTCATGTGGCAGTGTGTATGCGTGTCTGTAGGAGGTTTCATGGGCATGTTTGTATGTGCCTGGCTGTATGAGGTTTCATGTGGCATGTTTGTATGTGCGTGTCTGTAGGAGGTTTCATGTGGCATGTTTTAGTCCGTGTCTGTAGGAGGTTTCATGTGGCATGGCTTAGTCCGTGTCTGTAGGAGGTTTAATGTTGCATGTTTTAGTCCATGTCTGTAGGAGGTTTCTTGTAGCAGGTTTGTATGTGCGTGTCTGTAGGAGGTTTCATGTGGCATATTTGTATGTCCCTGTCTGTAGGATGTTTCATGTGGCATGTTTGTATGTGCGTGTCTGTAGGAGGTTTCATGTGGCACGTTTGTAGTCCGTGTCTGTAGGAGGTCTCATGTGGCAGGTTTTAGTCCGTGTCTGTAGGATTTTTCATGTGGCATGGTTTGGTCCGTGTTTGTAGGAGGTTTCATGTGGCATGTTTGTAATCCGTGTCTGTATGAGAATTCCTGTGGCATGTTTTAGTCCGTGTCTGTACTAGATTTCATGTGGCATGTTTTAGTCCGTGTCTGTAGGATGTTTCATGTGCAGGTTTGTAGTCCGTGTATGTAGGATGTTTCAGGTGGCAGGTTTGTAGTCCGTGTCTGTAGGTGGTTTCATGTGGCATGTTTGTATGTGCCTGTCTGTAGGATGTTTCATGTGGCATGTTTGTAGTCCGTGTCTGTAGGATGTTTCATGTGGCAGGTTTGTATTTACGTGTCTGTAGGATGTTTCATGTGGCAGGTGTGTATGTCCGTGTCTGTAGGAGGTTTCATGTGGCATGTTTGTATGTCCGTGTCTGTAGATGTTTCATGTGGCATGTTTTAGTCCATATCTGTAGGATGTTTCATGTGGCAGGTTTGTAGTCCGTGTCTTTAGGATGTTTCATGTGGCATGTTTTAGTCCGTTTCTGTAGGATGTTTCATGTGGCATGTTTGTAGTCCGTGTCTGTAGCATGTTTCATGTGTCATGTTTGTATGTCCCTGTCTGTAGGATGTTTCATATGGCATGTTTGTAGTCCGTGTCTGTAGGAGGTTTCATGTGGCATGGTTTGTCCGTGTCTGTACGAGGATTCAGGTGGCATGTTTGTAGTCCGTGTCTGTAGGAGGTTTCATGTGCCATGTTTTAGACCGTGTCTGTATGATGTTTCATATAGCAGGTTTGTAGTCCGTGTCTGTAGGATGTTTCATGTGGCAGGTTTGTAGTCCGTGTATGTAGGATGTTTCATGTGGCATGTTTGTAGTCCGTGTCTGTAGGATGTTTCATATTGCAGATTTGTAGTCCGTGTCTATAGGAGGTTTCATGTGGTATGATTATTCCGTGTCTGTAGGAGGTTTCATGTGGCATGGTTTGGTCCGTGTCTCTAGGAGGTTTCATGTGGCATGTATGTAGTCCGTGTCTGAAGGATGTTTCATGTGGCATGTTTGTAGTCCGTGTCTGTAGCATGTTTCATGTGGCAGGTTTGTAGTCCGTGTCTGTAGGATAATTCAAGTGGCAGGTTTGTATGTGCGTGTCTGTAGAAGGTTTCATGGGCATGTTTGTATGTGCGTGGCTGTATGAGGTTTCATGTGGCATGTTTGTATGTGCGTGTCTGTAGGATGTTTCATGTGACAGGTTTGTATGTCCGTGTATGTATGAGGTTTCATGTGGCATGTTTGTATATCCGTGTCTGTAGGAGGTTTCATGTGGCATGTTTTAGTCCGTGTCTGTAGGAGGTTTCATGTGGCATGGCTTAGTCCGTGTCTGTAGGAAGTTTCATGTGGCATGTTTTAGTCCGTGTCTGTAGGATGTTTCATGTGGCAGGTTTGTAGTCCGTGTCTGTATGATGTTTCATGTGGCAGGTTTGTATGTGCGTGTCTGTAGGATGTTTCATGTGGCAGGTTTGTATTCCGTGTATGTAGGATGTTTCAGGTGGCAGGTTTGTAGTCCGTGTCTGTAGGAGGTTTCAGGTGGCATGATTGTAGTACGTGTCTGTAGAATGTTTCATGTGGCATGTTTTAGTCGGTGTCTGTAGGATGTTTCATGTGGCATGTTTGTAGTCCGTATATGTAGGATGTTTCATGTGGCATGTTTGTATGTCCGTGTATGTAGGAGGTTTCATGTGGCATGTTTGTAGTCCGTATCTGTAGGAGGTTTCATGTGGCATGTTTTAGACCGTGTCTGTATGATGTTTCATGTGGCATGTTTTAGTCCGTGTCTGTAGGATGTTTCATGTAGCAGGATTGTAGTCCATGTCTGTAGGATGATTCCTGTGGCAGGTTTGTAGTCCGTGTCTGTAGGATGTTTCATGTGGCATGTTTGTAGTCCATGTCTGTAGGAGGTTTCATGTGGCACGTTTGTATGTCAGTGTCTGTAGAAGGTTTCATGTGGCATGTTTGTATATCCGTGTCTGTAGGAGGTTTCATGTGGCATGTTTGTAGTCCGTGTCTGTAGGATGTTTCATGTGGCAGGTTTGTAGTCTGTGTCTGTAGGATGTTTCATGTGGCAGGTTTGTAGTCCGTGTCTGTAGGATGTTTCATGTGGCAGGTTTGTATTTGCGTGTCTGTAGGATGTTTCATGTGGCAGGTGTGCATGTTCGTGTATGTAGGAGATTTCTGTGGCATGTTTGTATGTCCGTGTCTGTAGATGTTTCATGTGGCATGTTTTAGTCCATGTCTGTATGATGTTTCATGTGGCAGGTTTGTAGTCCGTGTCTGTAGGATGTTTCATGTGGCATGTTTTAGTCCGTGTCTGTAGGATGTTTCATGTGGCATGTTTGTAGTCCGTGTCTGTTGGATGTTTCATGTGTCATGTTTGTATGTCCGTGTCTGTAGGATGTTTCATTTTGCATGTTTGTAGTCCATGTCTGTAGGAAATTTCATGTAGCATGTTTGTAGTTCGTGTCTGTAGGAGGTTTCATGTGGCATGGTTTGTCCGTGTCTTTACGAGGATTCATGTGGCATGTTTGTAGTCCATGTCTGTAGGAGGTTTCATGTGGCACGTTTGTATGTCAGTGTCTGTAGAAGGTTTCATGTGGCATGTTTGTATGTCCGTGTTTATAGGATGTTTAATGTGGCATGTTTATAGTCCGTGTCTATAGGATGTTTCATGTGGCATGTATTTAGTCCGTGTCTGTAGGAGGTTTCATGTGGCATGTTTTAGTCTGTGTCTATATGATGTTTTATGTGGCAGGTTTTTAGTCCGTGTCTGTAGGAGGTTTCAGGTGGCATGTTTTAGTCCGTGTCTGTAGGATGTTTCATGTAGCAGGTTTGTAGTCAGTGTCTGTAGGATGTTTCATGTTACAGATTTGTAGTCCGTGTCTGTATGAGGTTTCATTTGGCATGTTTTAGTCCGTGTCTTTAGAAGATTTCATTTGGCATGGTTTAGTCCGTGTCTGTAGGAGGTTTCATGTGGCATGTTTTAGTCCGTGTCTGTAGGAGGTTTTATGTGGCAGGTTTGTAGTCCGTGTCTGTAGGATGTTTCATTTGGCAGGTTTGTAGTCCGTGTCTGTAGGAGGTTTCATGTGGTATGTTTAGTCCGTGTCTGTATGAGGTTTCATGTGGTATGGTTTGATCCGTGTCTGTAGGTGGTTTCATGTGGCATGTATGTAGTCCCTGTCTGTAGGATGTTTCATGTGGCATGTTTGCAGTCCGTGTCTGTAGGATGTTTCATGTGGCAGGTTTGTAGTCCGTGTCTGTAGGAAATTTCATGTGGCAGGTTTGTATGTGCGTGTCTGTAGGATGTTTCATGGGTATGTTTGTAAGTGCGTGGCTGTATGAGGTTTCATGGGTATGTTTGTATGTGCGTGTCTGTATGAGGTTTCATGTGGCATGTTTGTATGTGCGTGTCTGTAGGAAGTTTCATGGGTATGTTTGTATGTGCGTGACTGTATGAGGTTTCATGTGGCATGTTTGTATGTGCGTGTCTGTAGGATGTTTCATGTGACAGGTTTGTATGTCCGTGTATGTATGAGGTTTCATGTGGCATGTTTGTATATCCGTGTCTGTAGGAGGTTTCATGTGGCATGTTTTAGTCCGTGTCTGTAATAGGTTTCATGTGGCATGTTTTTGTCCGTGTCTGTAGGATGTTTCATGTGGCAGGTTTGTAGTCCGTGTCTGTAGGGTTTTTCATTTGGCAGGTTTGTAATCCGTGTCTGTAGAAGGTTTCATGTGGTATTTTTTAGTCCGTGTCTGTATGATGTTTCATGTTGTAGGTTTGTAGTCCGTGTCTGTAGGATGTTTCATGTGGCACGTTTGTATGTGCGTGTCTGTAGGAGGTTTCATGTGGCATGTTTGTATGTGAGTGGCTGTATGAGGTTTCATGTGGCATGTTTGTATGTGCGTGTCTGTAGGATGTTTCATGTGACATGTTTTGTATGTCTGTGTATGTAGGAGGTTTCATGTGGCATGTTTGTATATCCGTGTCTGTAGGAGGTTTCATGTGGCATGTTTTAGTCCGTGTCTGTAGGATGTTTCATGTGGCAGGTTTGTAGTCCGTATATGTAGGATGTTTCAGGTGGCAGGTGTGTATTCCGTGTCTGTATGAGGTTTCATGTGGTAGGTTTGTATGTGCCTGTCTGTAGGATGTTTCATGTGGCAGGTGTGTATGTCCGTGTCTGTAGGAGGTTTCATGTGGCATGTTTGTATGTCCGTGTCTGTAGGATGTTTCATGTGGCAGGTTTGTAGTCCGTGTCTATAGTATGATTCATGTGGCAGGTTTGTATGTCCGTGTCTGTAGGAGGTTTCATGTGGCAGGTTTGTAATCCGTGTCTGTAGGAGGTTTCATGTGGCAGGTTTTAGTCCGTGTCTGTAGGAGGTTTCATGTGGCATGTTTGTAGTTAGAGTCTGTAGGATGTTTCATGTGGCATGTTTGTAGTCCGTGTCTGTAGGATGTTTCATGTGGCAGGTTTGTAGTCCGTGTCTGTAGGAGGTTTCATGTGGCAGGTTTTAGTCCGTGTCTGTAGGAGGTTTCATGTGGCAGGTTTGTAGTCAGTGTCTGTAGGATGTTTCATGTGGCATGTGTGTAGTCCGTGTCCGTAGGATGTTTCATGTGGCAGGTTTGTAGTCCGTGTCTGTAGGGTTTTTCATTTGGCAGGTTTGTAATCCGTGTCTGTAGAAGGTTTCATGTGGTATTTTTTAGTCCGTGTCTGTATGATGTTTCATGTTGTAGGTTTGTAGTCCGTGTCTGTAGGATGTTTCATGTGGCACGTTTGTATGTGCGTGTCTGTAGGAGGTTTCATGTGGCATGTTTGTATGTGAGTGGCTGTATGAGGTTTCATGTGGCATGTTTGTATGTGCGTGTCTGTAGGATGTTTCATGTGACATGTTTTGTATGTCTGTGTATGTAGGAGGTTTCATGTGGCATGTTTGTATATCCGTGTCTGTAGGAGGTTTCATGTGGCATGTTTTAGTCCGTGTCTGTAGGATGTTTCATGTGGCAGGTTTGTAGTCCGTGTATGTAGGATGTTTCAGGTGGCAGGTGTGTATTCCGAGTCTGTATGAGGTTTCATGTGGTAGGTTTGTATGTGCCTGTCTGTAGGATGTTTCATGTGGCAGGTGTGTATGTCCGTGTCTGTAGGAGGTTTCATGTGGCATGTTTGTATGTCCGTGTCTGTAGGATGTTTCATGTGGCAGATTTGTAGTCCGTGTCTATAGTATGATTCATGTGGCAGGTTTGTATGTCCGTGTCTATAGGAGGTTTCATGTGACAGGTTTGTAATCCGTGTCTGTAGGAGGTTTCATGTGGCAGGTTTTAGTCCGTGTCTGTAGGAGGTTTCATGTGGCATGTTTGTAGTTAGAGTCTGTAGGATGTTTCATGTGGCATGTTTGTAGTCCGTGTCTGTAGGATGTTTCATGTGGCAGGTTTGTAGTCCGTGTCTGTAGGAGGTTTCATGTGGCAGGTTTTAGTCCGTGTCTGTAGGAGGTTTCATGTGGCAGGTTTGTAGTCAGTGTCTGTAGGATGTTTCATGTGGCATGTGTGTAGTCCGTGTCCGTAGGATGTTTCATGTGGCAGGTTTGTAGTCCGTGTCTGTAGGATGTTTCATGTGGCATGTTTTAGTCCGTTTCTACAGGATGTTTCATGTGGCATGTTTGTAGTCCGTGTCTGTAGATGGTTTCATGTGGCATGTTTTAGTCCGTGTCTGTAGGATGTTTCATGTGGCATGTTTGTAGTCCGTGTATGTAGGATGTTTCATGTGACATGTTTGTATGTCCCTGTCTGTAGGAGGTTTCATGTGGCATGTTTGTAGTCCGTTTCTGTAGGAGGTTTCATGTGGCATGTTTTAGTCCGTTTCTGTACGATGTTTCATTTGGCATGTTTGTAGTCCATGTCTGTAGGAGGTTTCATGTGGCACGTTTGTATGTCAGTGTCTGTAGAAGGTTTCATGTGGCATGTTTGTATGTCCGTGTTTATAGGATGTTTAATGTGGCATGTTTATAGTCCGTGTCTATAGGATGTTTCATGTGGCATGTATTTAGTCCGTGTCTGTAGGAGGTTTCATGTGGCATGTTTTAGTCTGTGTCTATATGATGTTTTATGTGGCAGGTTTTTAGTCCGTGTCTGTAGGAGGTTTCAGGTGGCATGTTTTAGTCCGTGTCTGTAGGATGTTTCATGTAGCAGGTTTGTAGTCAGTGTCTGTAGGATGTTTCATGTTACAGATTTGTAGTCCGTGTCTGTATGAGGTTTCATTTGGCATGTTTTAGTCCGTGTCTTTAGAAGATTTCATTTGGCATGGTTTAGTCCGTGTCTGTAGGAGGTTTCATGTGGCATGTTTTAGTCCGTGTCTGTAGGAGGTTTTATGTGGCAGGTTTGTAGTCCGTGTCTGTAGGATGTTTCATTTGGCAGGTTTGTAGTCCGTGTCTGTAGGAGGTTTCATGTGGTATGTTTAGTCCGTGTCTGTATGAGGTTTCATGTGGTATGGTTTGATCCGTGTCTGTAAGTGGTTTCATGTGGCATGTATGTAGTCCCTGTCTGTAGGATGTTTCATGTGGCATGTTTGCAGTCCGTGTCTGTAGGATGTTTCATGTGGCAGGTTTGTAGTCCGTGTCTGTAGGAAGTTTCATGTGGCAGGTTTGTATGTGCGTGTCTGTAGGATGTTTCATGGGTATGTTTGTAAGTGCGTGGCTGTATGAGGTTTCATGGGTATGTTTGTATGTGCGTGTCTGTATGAGGTTTCATGTGGCATGTTTGTATGTGCGTGTCTGTAGGAAGTTTCATGGGTATGTTTGTATGTGCGTGACTGTATGAGGTTTCATGTGGCATGTTTGTATGTGCGTGTCTGTAGGATGTTTCATGTGACAGGTTTGTATGTCCGTGTATGTATGAGGTTTCATGTGGCATGTTTGTATATCCGTGTCTGTAGGAGGTTTCATGTGGCATGTTTTAGTCCGTGTCTGTAATAGGTTTCATGTGGCATGTTTTTGTCCGTGTCTGTAGGATGTTTCATGTGGCAGGTTTGTAGTCCGTGTCTGTAGGGTTTTTCATTTGGCAGGTTTGTAATCCGTGTCTGTAGAAGGTTTCATGTGGTATTTTTTAGTCCGTGTCTGTATGATGTTTCATGTTGTAGGTTTGTAGTCCGTGTCTGTAGGATGTTTCATGTGGCACGTTTGTATGTGCGTGTCTGTAGGAGGTTTCATGTGGCATGTTTGTATGTGAGTGGCTGTATGAGGTTTCATGTGGCATGTTTGTATGTGCGTGTCTGTAGGATGTTTCATGTGACATGTTTTGTATGTCTGTGTATGTAGGAGGTTTCATGTGGCATGTTTGTATATCCGTGTCTGTAGGAGGTTTCATGTGGCATGTTTTAGTTCGTGTCTGTAGGATGTTTCATGTGGCAGGTTTGTAGTCCGTATATGTAGGATGTTTCAGGTGGCAGGTGTGTATTCCGAGTCTGTATGAGGTTTCATGTGGTAGGTTTGTATGTGCCTGTCTGTAGGATGTTTCATGTGGCAGGTGTGTATGTCCGTGTCTGTAGGAGGTTTCATGTGGCATGTTTGTATGTCCGTGTCTGTAGGATGTTTCATGTGGCAGATTTGTAGTCCGTGTCTATAGTATGATTCATGTGGCAGGTTTGTATGTCCGTGTCTATAGGAGGTTTCATGTGACAGGTTTGTAATCCGTGTCTGTAGGAGGTTTCATGTGGCAGGTTTTAGTCCGTGTCTGTAGGAGGTTTCATGTGGCATGTTTGTAGTTAGAGTCTGTAGGATGTTTCATGTGGCATGTTTGTAGTCCGTGTCTGTAGGATGTTTCATGTGGCAGGTTTGTAGTCCGTGTCTGTAGGAGGTTTCATGTGGCAGGTTTTAGTCCGTGTCTGTAGGAGGTTTCATGTGGCAGGTTTGTAGTCAGTGTCTGTAGGATGTTTCATGTGGCATGTGTGTAGTCCGTGTCCGTAGGATGTTTCATGTGGCAGGTTTGTAGTCCGTGTCTGTAGGGTTTTTCATTTGGCAGGTTTGTAATCCGTGTCTGTAGAAGGTTTCATGTGGTATTTTTTAGTCCGTGTCTGTATGATGTTTCATGTTGTAGGTTTGTAGTCCGTGTCTGTAGGATGTTTCATGTGGCCGTTTGTATGTGCGTGTCTGTAGGAGGTTTCATGTGGCATGTTTGTATGTGCGTGTCTGTAGGATGTTTCATGTGGCATGTTTGTATGTCCGTGTATGTAGGATGTTTCATGTGGCATGTTTGTATATCCGTGTCTGTAGGAGGTTTCATGTGGCATGTTTTAGTCCGTGTCTGTAGGATGTTTCATGTGGCAGGTTTGTAGTCCGTGTCTGTAGGATGTTTCATGTGGCAGGTTTGTAGTCCGTGTCTGTAGGATGTTTCATGTGGCAGGTTTGTATGTCCGTGTCTGTAGGATGTTTCATGTGGCAGGTTTGTATGTGCCTGTCTGTAGGATGTTTCATGTGGCAGGTGTGTATGTCCGTGTCTGTAGGAGGTTTCATGTGGCATGTTTGTATGTCCGTGTCTGTAGGATGTTTCATGTGGCAGTTTGTAGTCCGTGTCTATAGTAGATCATGTGGCAGTTGTATGTCCGTGTCTATAGGAGGTTTCATGTGGCAGGTTTGTAATCCGTGTCTGTAGGAGGTTTCATGTGGCAGGTTTTAGTCCGTGTCTGTAGGAGGTTTCATGTGGCATGTTTGTAGTTAGAGTCTGTAGGATGTTTCATGTGGCATGTTTGTAGTCCGTGTCTGTAGGATGTTTCATGTGGCAGGTTTGTAGTCCGTGTCTGTAGGAGGTTTCATGTGGCAGGTTTTAGTCCGTGTCTGTAGGAGGTTTCATGTGGCAGGTTTGTAGTCAGTGTCTGTAGGATGTTTCATGTGGCATGTGTGTAGTCCGTGTCCGTAGGATGTTTCATGTGGCAGGTTTGTAGTCCGTGTCTGTAGGATGTTTCATGTGGCATGTTTTAGTCCGTTTCTACAGGATGTTTCATGTGGCATGTTTGTAGTCCGTGTCTGTAGATGGTTTCATGTGGCATGTTTTAGTCCGTGTCTGTAGGATGTTTCATGTGGCATGTTTGTAGTCCGTGTATGTAGGATGTTTCATGTGACATGTTTGTATGTCCCTGTCTGTAGGAGGTTTCATGTGGCATGTTTGTAGTCCGTTTCTGTAGGAGGTTTCATGTGGCATGTTTTAGTCCGTTTCTGTACGATGTTTCATTTGGCATGTTTGTAGTCCGTGTCTGTAGGATGTTTCATGTGGCAGGTTTGTAGTGCATGTCTGTAGGATGTTTCATGTGGCAGGTTTGTAGTCCGTGTCTGTAGGATGTTTCATGTGGCAGGTTTGTATTTGCGTGTCTGTAGGATGTTTCAAGTGGCATGTGTGTATGTCCGTGTCTGTAGGAGGTTTCATGTGGCATGTTTGTATGTCAGTGTCTGTAGAAGGTTTCATGTGGCATGTTTGTATGTCCGTGTTTATAGGATGTTTCATGTGGCATGTTTATAGTCCGTGTCTGTAGGATGTTTCATGTGGCATGTATTTAGTCCGTGTCTGTAGGAGGTTTCATGTGGCATGTTTTAGTCTGTGTCTATATGATGTTTTATGTGGCAGGTTTTTAGTCCGTGTCTGTAGGAGGTCTCATGTGGCATGTTTTAGTCCGTGTCTGTAGGATGTTTCATGTAGCAGGTTTGTAGTCAGTGTCTGTAGGATGTTTCATGTGACAGATTTGTAGTCCGTGTCTATAGTATGATTCATGTGGCAGGTTTGTATGTCCGTGTCTGTAGGAGGTTTCATGTGGCATGTTTGTAGTCCGTGTCTGTAGGATGTTTCATTTGGCAGGTTTGTAGTCCGTGTCTATAGGATGTTTCATGTGGAAGGTTTGTAGTCCGTGTCTGTAGGATGTTTCATGTGTCATGTTTGTATGTCCGTGTCTGTATGATGTTTCATATGGCATGTTTGTAGTCCATGTCTGTAGGAAATTTCATGTAGCAGGTTTGTAGTCCGTGTCTGTAGGAGGTTTCATGTGGCACGTTTGTATGTCAGTGTCTGTAGGATGTTTCATGTGGCATGTTTATAGTCCGTGTCTGTAGGATGTTTCATGTGGCATGTAATTAGTCCGTGTCTGTAGGAGGTTTCATGTGGCATGTTTTAGTCCGTGTCTGTAGGATGTTTCATGTGGCAGGTTTGTAGTCCGTGTCTGTAGGATGTTTCATGTGGCAGGTATGTAGTCCGTGTCTGTAGGATGTTTCATGTGGCATGTTTGTAGTCCATGTCTGTAGGAGGTTTCATTTGGCAGGTTTGTAGTCCGTGTCTGTAGGATGTTTCATGTGCCAGATTTGTAGTCCGTGTCTGTATGAGGTTTCATGTGGCATGTTTTAGTCCGTGTCTGTAGAAGATTTCATTTGGCATGGTTTAGTCCGTGTCTGTAGGATGTTTCATGTGGCAGGTTTCTAGTCCGTGTCTGTAGGATGTTTCATTTGGCAGGTTTGTAGTCCGTGTCTGTAGGAGGTTTCCTGTGGTATGTTTTAGGCCGTGTCTGTAGGAGGTTTAATGTGGCATGGTTTGGTCCGTGTCTGTAGGAGGTTTCATGTGGCATGTATGTAGTCCGTTTCTGTAGGATGTTTCATGTGGCATGTATGTAGTCCGTGTCTGGAGGATATTTCATGTGGCAGGTTTGTAGTCCGTGTCTGTAGGATGTTTCATGAGGCAGATTTGTATATGCGTGTCTGTAGGAGGTTTCATGGGCATGTGTGTATGTGCGTGGCTGTATGAGGTTTCATGTGACAGGTTTGTATATCCGTGTATGTACGAGGTTTCCTGTGGCATGTTTGTATATCCTTGTCTGTAGGAGGTTTCATGTGGCATGTTTTAGTCCTTGTCTGTAGGATGTTTCATGTGGCATGTTTGTAGTCCGTGTCTGTAGCATGTTTCATGTTTGTATGTCCGTGTCTGTAGGATGTTTCATATGGCATGTTTGTAGTCCGTGTCTGTAGGAGGTTTCATGTGGCATGTTTTAGACCATGTCTGTATGATGTTTCATGTGGCAGGTTTGTAGTCCGTGTCTGTAGGATGTTTCCTGTGGCAGGTTTGTAGTCCGTGTATGTAGGATGTTTCATGTGGCATGTTTGTAGTCCGTGTCTGTAGGATGTTTCATGTGGCAGGTTTGTAGTCCGTGTCTGTAGGATGTTTCATGTGGCAGGTTTGTATGTGCGTGTCTGTATGAGGTTTCATGGGCATGGTTGTAGTCCATGTCTGTAGGATGTTTCATGTGGCATGTTTATAGTCCGTGTCTGTAGGATGTTTCATGTGGCATGTATTTAGTCCGTGTCTGTAGGAGGTTTCATGTGGCATGTTTTAGTCCGTGTCTATATGTTGTTTTATGTGGCAGGTTTGTAGTTCATGTCTGTAGGAGGTTTCATGTGGAATGTTTTAGTCCGTGTCTGTAGGAGGTTTCATGTGGCAGGTTTGTAGTCCGTGTCTGTAGGATGTTTCATGTGACAGATTTGTAGTCCGTGTCTGTAGGAGGTTTCATGTGGCATGTTTTAGTCCGTGTCTGTAGGAGATTTCATTTGGCATGATTTAGTCCGTGTCTGTAGGAGGTTTCATGTGGCATGTTTTAGTCAGTGTCTGTAGGATGTTTCATGTGGCAGGTTTGTAGTCCGTGTCTGCAGGATGTTTCATTTGGCAGGTTTGTAGTCCGTGTCTGTAGGAAGTTTCATGTGGCATGTTTTAGTCCGTGTCTGTAGGATGTTTCATGTGGCAGGTTTGTAGTCCGTGTCTGTAGGGTGTTTCATGTGGCAGGTTTGTAGTCCGTGTCTGTAGGAGGTTTCATGTGGCATGTTTTAGTCCGTGTCTGTAGGAGGTTTCATGTAGCAGGTTTGTATGTGCGTGTCTGTAGTAGGTTTCATTTGGCATGTTTGCATGTGCGTGTCTGTAGGAGGTTTCATGTGGCATATTTGTATGTCCGTGTCTGTAGGATATTTCATGTGGCATGTTTGTATAAGCGTGTCTGTAGGAGGTTTCATGTGGCACGTTTGTAGTCCGTGTCTGTAGTAGGTTTCATGTGGCTGGTTTTAGTCCGTGTCTGTAGGATGTTTCATGTGGCATGGTTTGGTCCGTGTCTGTAGGAGGTTTCATGTGGCATGTTTGTAATCCGTGTCTGTATGAGGTTTCATGTGGCATGTTTTAGTCAGTGTCTGTAGGAGATTTCATGTGGCATGATTTAGTCCGTGTCTGTAGGAGGTTTCATGTGGCATGTTTTAGTCCGTGTCTGTAGTAGATTTCATGTGGCATGGTTTAGTCCGTTTCTGTAGGATGTTTCATGTGGCAGGTTTGTAGTCCGTGTCTGTAGGATGTTTCATTTGGCAGGTTTGTAGTCCGTGTCTGTAGGATGTTTCATGTTGCAGGTTTGTATGTGCGTGTCTGTAGGAGGTTTCATGTGGCATGTTTGTATGTGCGTGTCTGTAGGATGTTTCATGTGACATGTTTGTATGTCCGTGTATTTAGGAGGTTTCATGTGGCATGTTTGTATATCCGTGTCTGTAGGATGTTTCATGTGGCATGTTTTAGTCCGTGTCTGTAGGATGTTTCATGCGGCAGGTTTGTAGTCCGTGTATGTAGGATGTTTCAGGTGGCAGGTTTGTAGTCCGTGTCTGTAGGAGGTTTCATGTGGCAGGTTTGTATGTGCGTGTCTGTAGGATGTTTCATGTGGCATGTTTGTATGTGCCTGCCTGTAGGATGTTTCATGTGGCAGGTGTTTATGTCCGTGTCTGTAGGAGGTTTCATGTGGCATGTTTTATGTCCGTGTCTGTAGGATGTTTCATGTTGCAGGTTTGTAGTCCGTGTCTATAGTATGATTCATGTGGCAGGTTTGTATGTCCGTGTCTGTAGGAGGTTTCATGTGGCAGGTTTGTAATCCGTGTCTGTAGGAGGTTTCATGTGGCAGGTTTGAAGTCAGTGTCTGTAGGATGTTTCTTGTGGCATGTTTGTAGTCCGTGTCTGAAGGATGTTTCAGGTGGCAGGTTTGTAGTCCGTGTCTGTAGTATGTTTCATGTGGCATGTTTTAGTCCGTGTCTGCAGGATGTTTCATGTGGCATGTTTGTAGTCCGTGTCTGTAGAAAGTTTCATGTGGCATGTTTTAGTCCGTGTCTGTAGGAGGTTTCATGTGGCAGGTTTGAAGTCAGTGTCTGTAGGATGTTTCTTGTGGCATGTTTGTAGTCCGTGTCTGAAGGATGTTTCAGGTGGAGTTTGATCCGTGTCTGTAATGTTTCATTGGCATGTTTTAGTCCGTGTCTGCAGGATGTTTCATGTGGCATGTTTGTAGTCCGTGTCTGTAGGAGGTTTCATGTGGCATGTTTTAGTCCGTGTCTGTAGGATGTTTCATGTGGCATGTTTGTAGTCCGTGTCTGTAGGATGTTTCATGTGGCATGTTTGTATGTCCGTGTCTGTAGGAGGTTTCATGTGGCATGTTTGTAGTCCGTGTCTGTAGGAGGTTTCATGTGGCATGTTTTAGTCCGTGTCTGTAGGATGTTTCATGTGGCATGTTTGTAGTCCGTGTCTGTAGGATGTTTCATGTGGCAGGTTTGTAGTCCGTGTCTGTAGGAGGTTTCATGTGGCAGGTTTGTAGTCCGTGTCTGTAGGATGTTTCATGTGGCAGGTTTGTATTTGCGTGTCTGTAGGATGTTTCATGTGGCAGGTGTGTATGTCCGTGTCTGTAGGAGGTTTCATGTGGCATGTTTTTATGTCCGTGTCTGTAGATGTTTCATGTGGCTTGTTTTATTCCATGTTGTAGGATGTTTCATGTGGCAGGTTTGTATTCCGTGTCTGTAGGATGTTTCATTTTGCAGGTTTGTAGTCCGTTTCTATAGGAAGTTTCATGTGGTATGATTTAGTACGTGTCTGTAGGAGGTTTCATGTGGCATGGCTTAGTCCGTGTCTGTAGGAGGTTTCATGTGGCATGTTTTAGTCCATGTCTGTAGGATGTTTCATGTGGCAGGTTTGTAGTCCGTGTCTGTAGGAGGTTTCATGTGGCATGTTTTAGTCCGTGTCTGTAGGAGGTTTCATGTAGCAGGTTTGTATGTGCGTGTCTGTAGTAGGTTTCATTTGGCATGTTTGCATGTGCGTGTCTGTAGGAGGTTTCATGTGGCATATTTGTATGTCCGTGTCTGTAGGATGTTTCATGTGGCATATTTGTATATGCGTGTCTGTAGGAGGTTTCATGTGGCACGTTTGTAGTCCGTGTCTGTAGTAGATTTCATGTGGCTGGTTTTAGTCCGTGTCTGTAGGATGTTTCATGTGGCATGGTTTGGTCCGTGTCTGTATGAGGTTTCATGTGGCATGTTTTAGTCAGTGTCTGTAGGATATTTCATGTGGCATGATTTAGACCGTGTCTGTAGGAGGTTTCATGTGGCATGTTTTAGTCCGTGTCTGTAGTAGATTTCATGTGGCATGGTTTAGTCCGTTTCTGTAGGATGTTTCATGTGGCAGGTTTGTAGTCCGTGTCTGTAGGATGTTTCATTTGGCAGGTTTGTAGTCCGTGTCTGTAGGATGTTTCATGTTGCAGGTTTGTATGTGCGTTTCTGTAGGAGGTTTCATGGGCATGTTTGTATGTGCGTGGCTGTATGAGGTTTCATGTGGCATGTTTGTATGTGCGTGTCTGTAGGATGTTTCATGTGACATGTTTGTATGTCCGTGTATTTAGGAGGTTTCATGTGGCATGTTTGTATATCCGTGTCTGTAGGAGGTTTCATGTGGCATGTTTTAGTCCGTGTCTGTAGGATGTTTCATGTGGCAGGTTTGTAGTCCGTGTATGTAGGATGTTTCAGGTGGCAGGTTTGTAGTCCGTGTCTGTAGGATGTTTCATGTGGCAGGTTTGTATGTGCGTGTCTGTAGGATGTTTCATGTGGCATGTTTGTATGGCCTGTCTGTAGGATGTTTCATGTGGCAGGTGTTTATGTCCGTGTCTGTAGGAGGTTTCATGTGGCATGTTTTATGTCCGTGTCTGTAGGATGTTTCATGTTGCAGGTTTGTAGTCCGTGTCTATAGTATGATTCATGTGGCAGGTTTGTATGTCCGTGTCTGTAGGAGGTTTCATGTGGCAGGTTTGTAATCCGTGTCTGTAGGAGGTTTCATGTGGCAGGTTTTAGTCCGTGTCTGTAGGAGGTTTCATGTGGCAGGTTTGTAGTCAGTGTCTGTAGGATGTTTCATGTGGCATGTTTGTAGTCCGTGTCTGAAGGATGTTTCAGGTGGCAGGTTTGTAGTCCGTGTCTGTAGGATGTTTCATGTGGCATGTTTTAGTCCGTGTCTGCAGGATGTTTCATGTGGCATGTTTGTAGTCCGTGTCTGTAGAAGGTTTCATGTGGCATGTTTTAGTCCGTGTCTGTAGGATGTTTCATGTGGCATGTTTGTAGTCCGTGTATGTAGGATGTTTCATGTGGCATGTTTGTATGTCCGTGTCTGTAGGAGGTTTCATGTGGCATGTTTGTAGTCCGTGTCTGTAGGAGGTTTCATGTGGCATGTTTTAGTCCGTGTCTGTATGATGTTTCATGTGGCATGTTTGTAGTCCGTGTCTGTAGGATGTTTCATGTGGCAGGTTTGTAGTCCGTGTCTGTAGGAGGTTTCATGTGGCAGGTTTGTAGTCCGTGTCTGTAGGATGTTTCATGTGGCAGGTTTGTATTTGCGTGTCTGTAGGAGTTTTCATGTGGCAGGTGGTATGTCCGTGTCTGTAGGAGGTTTCATGTGGCATGTTTTTATGTCCGTGTCTGTAGATGTTTCATGTGGCTTGTTTTATTCCATGTCTGTAGGATGTTTCATGTGGCAGGTTTGTGTCCGTGTCTGTAGGATGTTTCATTTTGCAGGTTTGTAGTCCGTGTCTGTAGGAAGTTTCATGTGGTATGATTTAGTACGTGTCTGTAGGAGGTTTCATGTGGCATGGCTTAGTCCGTTTCTGTAGGATGTTTCATGTGGCAGGTTTGTAGTCCGTGTCTGTAGTATGTTTCATTTGGCAGGTTTGTAGTCCGTGTCTGTAGGAGGTTTCATGTGGCATGTTTAATCCGTGTCTGTAGGAGGTTTCATGTGGCAGGTTTGTATGTGCGTGTCTGTAGGAGGTTTCATGTGGCATGTTTGTATGTATGTGCATGTCTGTAGGAGGTTTCATGTGGCATATTTGTATGTCCGTGTCTGTAGGATGTTTCATGTGGCAGGTTTGTATGTGCGTGTCTGTAGGATGTTTCATGTGGCATGTTTATAGTCCGTGTCTGTAGGATGTTTCATTTGGCATGTTTTAGTCCGTGTCTGTAGGATGTTTTATGTGGCAGGTATGTAGTCCGTGTCTGTAGGATGTTTCATTTGGCAGGTTTGTAGTCCGTGTCTGTAGGATGTTTCATGTGGTATGTTTTAGTCCGTGTCTGTAGGAGGTTTCATGTGGCATGGTTTGGTCCGTGTCTGTAGGAGGTTTCATGTGGCATGTATGTAGTCCGTGTCTGTAGGATGTTTCATGTGGCATGTTTGTAGTCCGTGTCTGTAGGATGTTTCATGTGGCAGGTTTGTATATGCGTGTCTGTAGGAGGTTTCATTGGCATGTTTTTATGTGCGTGGCTGTATGAGGTTTCATGTGGCATGTTTGTATGTGCGTGTCTGTAGGATGTTTCATGTGACAGGTTTGTATGTCCGTGTATGTAGGAGGTTTCATGTGGCATGTTTGTATATCCGTGTCTGTAGGAGGTTTCATGTGGCATGTTTTAGTCCGTGTCTGTAGGAGGTTTCATGTGGCATGTTTTAGTCCGTGTCTGTAGGATGTTTCATGTGGCATGTTTGTAGTCCGTGTCTGTAGGATGTTTCATGTGGAAGGTTTGTAGTCCGTGTCTGTAGGAGGTTTCATGTGGCATGTTTGTATGTCCGTGTATGTAGGATATTTCATGTGGCATGTTTGTATGTCCGTTTCTGTAGGAGGTTTCATGTGGCATGTTTGTAGTCCGTGTCTGTAGCATGTTTCATGTGGCATGGTTTGGTCCGTGTCTGTAGGAGGTTTCATGTGGCATGTTTTAATCCGTGTCTGTAGGAGATTTCATGTGGCATGGTTTAGGCCGTGTCTGTAGGAGGTTTCTTGGCGTTTTAATTCGTGTCTGTAGTAGATTTCATGTGGCTGGTTTAGTCCGTTTCTGTAGGAGGTTTCATGTGGCATGTCTTAGTCCGTGTCTGTAGGATGTTTCATGTGTAGGTTTGTAGTCCGTGTCTGTAGGATGTTTCATGTGGCAGGTTTGTATGTGCGTGTCTGTAGGAGGTTTCATGTGGCATGTTTGTATGTCCGTGTCTGTAGGAGGTTTCATGTGGCATGTTTTAGTCCGTGTCTGTAGGATGTTTCATGTGGCAGGTTTGTAGTCCGTGTATGTAGGATGTTTCATGTGGCAGGTTTGTAGTCCGTGTCTGTAGGAGGTTTCATGTGGCAGGTTTGTATGTCCGTGTCTGTAGGATGTTTCATGTGGCATGTTTATAGTCCGTGTCTGTAGGATGTTTCATGTGGCATGGTTTAGTCCGTGTCTGTAGGAGGTTTCATGTGGCATGTTTTAGTCCGTGTCTGTAGGATGTTTCATGTGGCAGGTTTGTAGTCCGTGTCTGTAGGATGTTTCATGTGGAAGTTTAGTCCGTGTCTGTAGGATGTTTCATGTGGCAGGTTTGTAGTCCGTGTCTGTAGGGTGTTCATGTGGCAGGTTGTAGTCCGTGTCTGTAGGAGGTTTCATGTGGAGTTTTAGTCCGTGTCTGTAGGAGTTTCATGTGGCAGGTTAGTGCGTGTCTGTAGGATGTTTCATGTGGCATGTTTGTAGTCCGTGTCTGTAGGATGTTTCATGTGGCAGGTTTGTTGTCCGTGTCTGTAGGATGTTTCATGTGGCATGTTTTAGTCCGTGTCTGTAGGATGTTTCATGTGGCAGGTTTGTAGTCCGTGTCTGTAGGATGTTTCATGTGGCAGGTTTGTAGTCCGTGTCTGTAGGAGGTTTCATGTGGCATGTTTTAGTCCGTGTCTGTAGGAGGTTTCATGTGGCATGTATGTAGTCCGTGTCTGTAGGATGTTTCATGTGGCATGTTTGTAGTCCGTGTCTGTAGGATGTTTCATGTGGCAGGTTTGTAGTCCGTGTCTGTAGGATGTTTCATGTGGCAGGTTTGTAGTCCGTGTCTGTAGGATGTTTCATGTGGCAGGTTTGTATGTGCGTGTCTGTAGGAGGTTTCATGTGGCAGGTTTGTATGTCCGTGTCTGTAGGAGGTTTCATGTGGCATGTTTTTATGTCCGTGTCTGTAGATGTTTCATGTGGCATGTTGTATTCCGTGTCTGTAGGATGTTTCATGTGGCAGGTTTGTAGTCCGTGTCTGTAGGATGTTTCATTTTGCAGGTTTGTAGTCCGTGTCTGTAGGAAGTTTCATGTGGTATGATTTAGTACGTGTCTGTAGGAGGTTTCATGTGGCATGGCTTAGTCCGTTTCTGTAGGATGTTTCATGTGGCAGGTTTGTAGTCCGTGTCTGTAGTATGTTTCATTTGGCAGGTTTGTAGTCCGTGTCTGTAGTAGGTTTCATGTGGCATGTTTAATCCGTGTCTGTAGGAGGTGTCATGTGGCAGGTTTGTATGTGCGTGTCTGTAGGAGGTTTCATGTGGCATGTTTGTATGTATGTGCATGTCTGTAGGAGGTTTCATGTGGCATATTTGTATGTCAGTGTCTGTAGGATGTTTCATGTGGCAGGTTTGTATGTGCGTGTCTGTAGGATGTTTCATGTGGCATGTTTATAGTCCGTGTCTGTAGGATGTTTCATTTGGCATGTTTTAGTCCGTGTCTGTAGGATGTTTTATGTGGCAGGTATGTAGTCCGTGTCTGTAGGATGTTTCATTTGGCAGCTTTGTAGTCCGTGTCTGTAGGATGTTTCATGTGGTATGTTTTAGTCCGTGTCTGTAGGAGGTTTCATGTGGCATGGTTTGGTCCGTGTCTCTAGGAGGTTTCATGTGGCATGTATGTAGTCCGTGTCTGTAGGATGTTTCATGTGGCATGTTTGTAGTCCGTGTCTGTAGGATGTTTCATGTGGCAGGTTTGTATATGCGTGTCTGTAGGAGGTTTCATGGGCATGTTTTTATGTGCGTGGCTGTATGAGGTTTCATGTGGCATGTTTGTATATGCGTGTCTGTAGGATGTTTCATGTGACAGGTTTGTATGTCCGTGTATGTAGGAGGTTTCATGTGGCATGTTTGTATATCCGTGCCTGTAGGAGGTTTCATGTGGCATGTTTTAGTCCGTGTCTGTAGGAGGTTTCATGTGGCATGTTTTAGTCCGTGTCTGTAGGATGTTTTATGTGGCGGGTTTGTAGTCCGTGTCTGTAGGGTGTTTCATTTGGAAGGTTTGTAGTCCGTGTCTGTAGGAGGTTTCATGTGGCATATTTGTATGTCCGTGTATGTAGGATATTTCATGTGGTATGTTTGTATGTGCGTTTCTGTAGGAGGTTTCATGTGGCATGTTTGTAGTCCGTGTCTGTAGCATGTTTCATGTGGCATGGTTTGGTCCGTGTCTGTAGGAGGTTTCATGTGGCATGTTTGTAATCCGTGTCTGTAGGAGATTTCATGTGGCATGGTTTAGGCCGTGTCTGTAGGAGGTTTCATGTGGCATGTTTTAATTCGTGTCTGTAGTAGATTTCATGTGGCATGGTTTAGTCCGTTTCTGTAGGAGGTTTCATGTGGCATGTCTTAGTCCGTGTCTGTAGGATGTTTCATGTGGTAGGTTTGTAGTCCGTGTCTGTAGGATGTTTCATGTTGCAGGTTTGTATGTGCGTGTCTGTAGGAGGTTTCATGGGCATGTTTGTATGTGCGTGGCTGTATGAGGTTTCATGTGGCATGTTTTAGTCCGTGTCTGTAGGATGTTTCATTTGGCAGGTTTGTAGTCCGTGTATGTAGGATGTTTCAGGTGGCAGGTTTGTAGTCCGTGTCTGTAGGAGGTTTCATGTGGCAGGTTTGTATGTGCGTTTCTGTAGGATGTTTCATGTGGCATGTTTATAGTCCGTGTCTGTAGGATGTTTCATTTGGCATGGTTTAGTCCGTGTCTGTAGGAGGTTTCATGTGGCATGTTTTAGTCCGTGTCTGTAGGATGTTTCATGTGGCAGGTTTGTAGTCCGTGTCTGTAGGATGTTTCATTTGGCAGGTTTGTAGTCCGTGTCTGTAGGAGGTTTCATGTGGTATATTTTAGTCCGTGTCTGTAGGAGGTTTCATGTGGCATGATTTGGTCTGTGTCTGTAGGAGGTTTCATGTGGCATGTATGTAATCTGTGTCTGTAGGATGTTTCATGTGGCATGTTTGTAGTCCATGTCTGTAGGATGTTTCATGTGGCAGGTTTGTAGTCCGTGTCTGTAGGATGTTTCATGTGGCAGGTTTGTATGTGCGTGTCTGTAGGAGGTTTCATTGGCATGTTTGTATGTGCGTGGCTGTATGAGGTTTCATGTGTCATGTTTGTATGTGCGTGTCTGTAGGATGTTTCATGTGACAGGTGTGTATGTCCGTGTATGTAGGAGGTTTCATGTGGCATGTTTGTATATCCGTGTCTGTAGGATGTTTCATGTGGCATGTTTTAATCCGTGTATGTAGGAGGTTTCATGTGGCATGTTTTAGTCCGTGTCTGTAGGATGTTTCATGTTGCAGGTTTGTAGTCCGTGTCTGTAGGATGTTTCAGGTGGCAGGTTTGTAGTCCGTGTTTGTAGGAGGTTTCATGTGGCAGGTTTGTATGTGCGTGTCTGTAGGATGTTTCATGTGGCATTTTTGTATGTGCCTGTCTGTAGGATGTTTCATGTGGCTGGTGTGTATGTCCGTGTCTGTAGGAGGTTTCATGTGGCATGTTTGTATGTCCGTGTCTGTAGGATGTTTCATGTGGCAGGTTTGTAGTCCGTGTCTATAGTATGATTCATGTGGCAGATTTGTATGTCCGTGTCTATAGGAGGTTTCATGTGGCAGGTTTGTAGTCAGTGTCTGTAGAAGGTTTCATGTGGCATGTTTTAGTCCGTGTCTGTAGGATGTTTCATGTGGCAGGTTTGTAGTCAGAGTCTGTAGGATGTTTCATGTGGCATGTTTGTATGTCCGTGTCTGTAGGATGTTTCATGTGGCAGGTGTGTATGTCCGTGTCTGTAGGAGATTTCATGTGGCAAGTTTGTATGTCCGTGTCTGTAGATGTTTCATGTGGCATGTTTTAGTCCATGTCTGTAGGATGTTTCATGTGGCAGGTTTGTAGTCCGTGTCTGTAAGATGTTTCATGTGGCATGTTTTAGTCCGTGTCTGTAGGTTGTTTCATGTGGCATGTGTGTAGTCCGTGTCTGTATGATGTTTCATGTGTCATGTTTGTATGTCCGTGTCTGTAGGATGTTTCATATGGCATGTTTGTAGTCCATGTCTGTAGGAATTTCATGTGGCAGGTTTGTAGTCCGTGTCTATAGGAGGTTTCATGTGGCATGTTTGTAGTCCGTGTCTGTAGGAGGTTTCATGTGGCATGTTTTAGACCGTGTCTGTATGATGTTTCATGTGGCATTTTCGTAGTCCGTGTCTGTAGGATGTTTCATGTGGCAGGTTTGTAGTCCGTGTCTGTAGGATGTTTCATGTGGCAGGTTTGTAGTCCGTGTCTGTAGGATGTTTCATGTGACAGGTTTGTATGTCCGTGTATGTAGGAGGTTTCATGTGGCATGTTTGTATATCCGTGTCTGTAGGAGGTTTCATGTGGCATGTTTTAGTCTGTGTCTGTAGGATCTTTCATGTGGTAGGTTTGTTGTCCATGTCTGTAGGATGTTTCATGTGGCAGGTTTGTAGTCCGTGTCTGTAGGATGTTTCATGTGGCATGTTTGTAGTCCATGTCTGTAGGACTTTTCATGTGGCACGTTTGTATGTCAGTGTCTGTAGAAGGTTTCATGTGGAATGTTTGTATGTCCGTGTCTGTAGGTTGTTTCATGTGGCATGTGTGTAGTCCGTGTCTGTATGATGTTTCATGTGTCATGTTTGTATGTCCGTGTCTGTAGGAAATTTCATGTGGCAGGTTTGTAGTCCGTGTCTATAGGAGGTTTCATGTGGCATGTTTGTAGTCCGTGTCTGTAGGAGGTTTCATGTGGCATGTTTTAGACCGTGTCTGTATGATGTTTCATGTGGCATTTTCGTAGTCCGTGTCTGTAGGATGTTTCATGTGGCAGGTTTGTAGTCCGTGTCTGTAGGATGTTTCATGTGGCAGGTTTGTAGTCCGTGTCTGTAGGATGTTTCATGTGACAGGTTTGTATGTCCATGTATGTAGGAGGTTTCATGTGGCATGTTTGTATATCCGTGTCTGTAGGAGGTTTCATGTGGCATGTTTTAGTCCGTGTCTGTAGGATCTTTCATGTGGCAGGTTTGTAGTCCATGTCTGTAGGATGTTTCATGTGGCAGGTTTGTAGTCCGTGTCTGTAGGATGTTTCATGTGGCATGTTTGTAGTCCATGTCTGTAGGACTTTTCATGTGGCACGTTTGTATGTCAGTGTCTGTAGAAGGTTACATGTGGAATGTTTGTATGTCCGTGTCTGTAGGATGTTTCATGTGGCATGTATTTAGTCCGTGTCTGTAGGAGGTTTCATGTGGCATGTTTTAGTCCGTGTCTATATGATGTTTTATGTTGCAGGTTTGTAGTCCGTGTCTGTAGGAGGTTTCATGTGGCATGTTTTAGTCTGTGTCTGTAGGATGTTTCATGTGGCAGGTTTGTAGTCCGTGTCTGTTGGATGTTTCATTTGGCAGGTTTGTTGTCCGTGTCTGTAGGAGGTTTCATGTGGTATGTTTTAGTCCGTGTCTGTAGGAGGTTTCATGTGGCATGGTTTGGTCCGTATCTGTAGGAGGTATCATATGACATGTATGTAGTCCGTGTCTGTAGGATGTTTCATGTGGCATGTTTGTATTCCATGTCTGTAGAATGTTTCATGTGGCAGGTTTGTAGTCCGTGTCTATAGGATGTTTCATGTTGCAGGTTTGTATATGCGTGTCTGTAGGAGGTTTCATGGGCATGTTTGTATATGCGTGGCTGTATGAGGTTTCATGTGGCATGTTTGTATGTGCGTATCTGTAGGATGTTTCATGTGACAGCTTTGTATGTCCGTGTATGTAGGAGGTTTCCTGTGGCATGTTTGTATATCCGTGTCTGTAGGAGGTTTCATGTGGCATGTTTGTAGTCCGTGTCTGTAGGATGTTTCATGTGGCAGGTTTGTAGTCCGTGTCTGTAGGATGTTTCATGTGGCAGGTTTGTATATGCGTGTCTTTAGGAGGTTTCATGGGCATGTTTGTATGTGCGTGGCTGAATGAGGTTTCATGTGGCATGTTTGTATGTGCGTGTCTGTAGGATGTTTCATGTGACAGGTTTGTATGTCCGTGTATGTAGGAGGTTTCCTGTGGCATGTTTGTATATCCGTGTCTGTAGGTGGTTTCATGTGGCATGTTTTAGTCCGTGTGTGTAGGAGGTTTCATGTGGCATGGTTTGTCCGTGTCTGTACGAGGATTCATGTGGCATGTTTGTAGTCCGTGTCTGTAGGAGGTTTCATGTGCCATGTTTTAGACCGTGTCTGTATGATGTTTCAAGTGGCATGTTTGTAGTCCGTGTCTGTAGGATGTTTTATGTGGCAGGTTTGTAGTTCGTGTATGTAGGATGTTTCATGTGGAATGTTTTAGTCCGTGTCTGTAGGATGTTTCATGTGGCAGGTTTGTAGTCCGTGTCTGTAGGGTGTTTCATTTGGCAGGTTTGTAGTCCATGTCTGTCGGAGGTTTCATGTGGCATGTTTTAGTCCGTGTCTATAGGAGGTTTCATGTAGCAGGTTTGTATGTGCGTGTCTGTAGGATGTTTCATGTGGCATGTTTGTATGTGCGTGTCTGTAGGATGTTTCATGTGGCAGGTTTGTGTGTGCGTGTCTGTAGGATGTTTCATGTGGCATGCTTGTATGTGCGTGTCTGTAGGATGTTTCATTTGGCAGGTTTATAGTCAGTGTCTGTAGGATGTTTCATGTGGTATGTTTTAGTCCGTGTCTGTAGGATGTTTCATGTGGCAGGTTTGTAGTCCGTGTCTGTAGGATGTTTCATTTGGCAGGTTTATAGTCCGTGTCTGTAGGAGGTTTCATGTGGTATGTTTTAGTCCGTGTCTGTAGGAGGTTTCATGTGGCATGTATGTAGTCCGTGTCTGTAGGATGTTTCATGTGGCATGTTTGTAGTCCGTGTCTGTAGGATGTTTCATGTGGCAGGTTTGTAGTCCGTGTCTGTAGGATGTTTCATGTGGCAGGTTTGTAGTCGGTGTCTGTAGGATGTTTCATGTGGCAGGTTTGTATTTGCGTGTCTGTAAGAGTTTTCATGTGGCAGGTGTGTATGTCCGTGTCTGTAGGAGGTTTCATGTGGCATGTTTTTATGTCCGTGTCTGTAGATGTTTCATGTGGCTTGTTTTATTCCATGTCTGTAGGATGTTTCATGTGGCAGGTTTGTAGTCCGTGTCTGTAGGATGTTTCATTTTGCAGGTTTGTAGTCCGTGTCTGTAGGAAGTTTCATGTGGCATGATTTAGTACGTGTCTGTAGGAGGTTTCATGTGGCATGGCTTAGTCCGTGTCTGTAGGATGTTTCATGTGGCAGGTTTGTAGTCCGTGTCTGTAGTATGTTTCATTTGGCAGGTTTGTAGTCCGTGTCTGTAGTAGGTTTCATGTGGCATGTTTAATCCGTGTCTGTAGGAGGTGTCATGTGGCAGGTTTGTATGTGCGTGTCTGTAGGAGGTTTCATGTGGCATGTTTGTATGTATGTGCATGTCTGTAGGAGGTTTCATGTGGCATATTTGTATGTCAGTGTCTGTAGGATGTTTCATGTGGCAGGTTTGTATGTGCGTGTCTGTAGGATGTTTCATGTGGCATGTTTATAGTCCGTGTCTGTAGGATGTTTCATTTGGCATGTTTTAGTCCGTGTCTGTAGGATGTTTCATGTGGCAGGTATGTAGTCCGTGTCTGTAGGATGTTTCATTTGGCAGCTTTGTAGTCCGTGTCTGTAGGATGTTTCATGTGGTATGTTTTAGTCCGTGTCTGTAGGAGGTTTCATGTGGCATGGTTTGGTCCGTGTCTCTAGGAGGTTTCATGTGGCATGTATGTAGTCCGTGTCTGTAGGATGTTTCATGTGGCATG
>CM026402.1:65105345-65119962 GCA_014843695.1 Archivesica marissinica
GAGAGATGGATACAGACAGGGAGAGATGGATACAGACAGGGAGAGATGGATACAGACTGGGGGAGATGGATACAGACAGGGAGAGATGGATACAGACAGGGAGAGATGGATACAGACAGGGGGAGATGGATACAGACAGGGGGAGATGGATACAGACTGGGGGAGATGGATACAGACAGGGAGAGATGGATACAGACGGGGAGATGGATACAGACAGGGAGAGATGGATACAGACAGGGAGAGATGGATACAGACTGGGGAGATGGATACAGACAGGGAGAGATGGATACAGACAGGGAGAGATGGATACAGACAGGGGAGATGGATACAGACGGGGGAGATGGATACAGACGGGAGAGATGGATACAGACAGGTGGAGATACAGACTGGGAGAGATGGATACAGACAGGGAGATGGATACAGACAGGGAGAGATGGATACAGACAGGGGGAGATGGATACAGACAGGGGGAGATGGATACAGACAGGGAGAGATGGATACAGACAGGGGGAGATGGATACAGACAGGGAGAGATGGATACAGACAGGGGGAGATGGATACAGACTGGGAGAGATGGATACAGACAGGGGGAGATGGATACATACTGGGGGAGATGGATACAGACTGGGGGAGATGGATACAGACAGGGAGAGATGGATACAGACAGGGAGAGATGGATACAGACTGGGGGAGATGGATACAGACAGGGAGAGATGGATACAGACAGGGAGAGATGGATACAGACAGGGAGAGATGGATACAGACAGGGAGAGATGGATACAGACTGGGGGAGATGGATACAGACAGGGAGAGATGGATACAGACAGGGGGAGATGGATACAGACTGGGAGAGATGGATACAGACAGGGAGAGATGGATACAGACAGGGAGAGATGGATACAGACAGGGAGAGATGGATACAGACAGGGAGAGATGGATACAGACAGGGGGAGATGGATACAGACTGGGAGAGATGGATACAGACAGGGAGAGATGGATACAGACAGGGAGAGATGGATACAGACAGGGGGAGATGGATACAGACAGGGGGAGATGGATACAGACAGGGAGAGATGGATACAGACAGGGGGAGATGGATACAGACAGGGAGAGATGGATACAGACAGGGAGAGATGGATACAGACAGGGAGAGATGGATACAGACTGGGAGAGATGGATACAGACAGGGGGAGATGGATACAGACTGGGAGAGATGGATACAGACAGGGGGAGATGGATACAGACTGGGGGAGATGGATACAGACTGGGGGAGATGGATACAGACAGGGAGAGATGGATACAGACAGGGAGAGATGGATACAGACAGGGGGAGATGGATACAGACAGGGAGAGATGGATACAGACTGGGGGAGATGGATACAGACAGGGAGAGATGGATACAGACAGGGAGAGATGGATACAGACAGGGGGAGATGGATACAGACAGGGAGAGATGGATACAGACAGGGAGAGATGGATACAGACAGGGGGAGATGGATACAGACAGGGGGAGATGGATACAGACAGGGGGAGATGGATACAGACAGGGAGAGATGGATACAGACAGGGGGAGATGGATACAGACAGGGAGAGATGGATACAAGACAGGGGAGATGGATACAGACAGGGGGAGATGGATACAGACAGGGAGAGATGGATACAGACAGGGAGAGATGGATACAGACAGGGAGAGATGGATACAGACAGGGAGAGATGGATACAGACAGGGAGAGATGGATACAGACAGGGAGAGATGGATACAGACAGGGAGAGATGGATACAGACAGGGAGAGATGGATACAGACAGGGAGAGATGGATACAGACTGGGGGAGATGGATACAGACAGGGGGAGATGGATACAGACAGGGGGAGATGGATACAGACAGGGGGAGGATACAGACAGGGGGAGATGGATACAGACAGGGAGAGATGGATACAGACAGGGAGAGATGGATACAGACAGGGAGAGATGGATACAGACTGGGGGAGATGGATACAGACTGGGGGAGATGGATACAGACTGGGAGAGATGGATACAGACAGGGGGAGGATACAGACTGGGAGAGATGGATACAGACAGGGAGAGATGGATACAGACAGGGAGAGATGGATACAGACAGGGGGAGATGGATACAGACAGGGGGAGATGGATACAGACAGGGAGAGATGGATACAGACAGGGGGAGATGGATACAGACGGGGAGATGGATACAGACTGGGGGAGATGGATACAGACAGGGAGAGATGGATACAGACAGGGAGAGATGGATACAGACAGGGGGAGATGGATACAGACAGGGAGAGATGGATACAGACAGGGAGAGATGGATACAGACTGGGGGAGATGGATACAGACAGGGAGAGATGGATACAGACAGGGAGAGATGGATACAGACAGGGGGAGATGGATACAGACAGGGAGAGATGGATACAGACAGGGAGAGATGGATACAGACTGGGGGAGATGGATACAGACAGGGAGAGATGGATACAGACAGGGGGAGATGGATACAGACTGGGAGAGATGGATACAGACAGGGAGAGATGGATACAGACAGGGAGAGATGGATACAGACAGGGAGAGATGGATACAGACAGGGAGAGATGGATACAGACTGGGAGAGATGGATACAGACAGGGGGAGATGGATACAGACTGGGAGAGATGGATACAGACTGGGGGAGATGGATACAGACAGGGAGAGATGGATACAGACAGGGAGAGATGGATACAGACAGGGGGAGATGGATACAGACAGGGGGAGATGGATACAGACAGGGAGAGATGGATACAGACAGGGGGAGATGGATACAGACAGGGAGAGATGGATACAGACAGGGAGAGATGGATACAGACAGGGAGAGATGGATACAGACTGGGAGAGATGGATACAGACAGGGGGAGATGGATACAGACTGGGAGAGATGGATACAGACAGGGGGAGATGGATACATACTGGGGGAGATGGATACAGACTGGGGGAGATGGATACAGACAGGGAGAGATGGATACAGACAGGGAGAGATGGATACAGACTGGGGGAGATGGATACAGACTGGGGGAGATGGATACAGACTGGGAGAGATGGATACAGACAGGGAGAGATGGATACAGACAGGGAGAGATGGATACACAGGGAGAGATGGATACAGACAGGGGGAGATGGATACAGACAGGGGAGATGGATACAGACAGGGAGAGATGGATACAGACAGGGAGAGATGGATACAGACAGGGGGAGATGGATACAGACAGGGAGAGATGGATACAGACAGGGGGAGATGGATACAGACAGGGGGAGATGGATACAGACAGGGAGAGATGGATACAGACAGGGAGAGATGGATACAGACAGGGAGAGATGGATACAGACAGGGAGAGATGGATACAGACTGGGAGAGATGGATACAGACAGGGGGAGATGGATACAGACAGGGAGAGATGGATACAGACTGGGGGAGATGGATACAGACAGGGAGAGATGGATACAGACAGGGAGAGATGGATACAGACAGGGGGAGATGGATACAGACAGGGGGAGATGGATACAGACAGGGAGAGATGGATACAGACAGGGGGAGATGGATACAGACAGGGAGAGATGGATACAGACAGGGAGAGATGGATACAGACAGGGAGAGATGGATACAGACTGGGAGAGATGGATACAGACAGGGGGAGATGGATACAGACTGGGAGAGATGGATACAGACAGGGGGAGATGGATACAGACTGGGGGAGATGGATACAGACTGGGGGAGATGGATACAGACAGGGAGAGATGGATACAGACAGGGAGAGATGGATACAGACAGGGGGAGATGGATACAGACAGGGAGAGATGGATACAGACGACAGGGGAGATGGATACAGACAGGGAGAGATGGATACAGACAGGGAGAGATGGATACAGACAGGGAGAGATGGATACAGACTGGGGGAGATGGATACAGACAGGGGGAGATGGATACAGACTGGGAGAGATGGATACAGACAGGGGGAGGATACAGACTGGGAGAGATGGATACAGACAGGGAGAGATGGATACAGACAGGGAGAGATGGATACAGACAGGGGGAGATGGATACAGACAGGGGGAGATGGATACAGACAGGGAGAGATGGATACAGACAGGGGGAGATGGATACAGACAGGGAGAGATGGATACAGACAGGGAGAGATGGATACAGACAGGGAGAGATGGATACAGACTGGGAGAGATGGATACAGACAGGGGGAGATGGATACAGACTGGGAGAGATGGATACAGACAGGGGGAGATGGATACATACTGGGGGAGATGGATACAGACTGGGGGAGATGGATACAGACAGGGAGAGATGGATACAGACAGGGAGAGATGGATACAGACTGGGGGAGATGGATACAACAGGAGAGATGGATACAGACAGGGGGATGGATACAGACAGGGGAGATGGATACAGACAGGGAGAGATGGATACAGACAGGGAGATGGATACAGACTGGGGAGATGGATACAGACAGGGAGAGATGGATACAGACAGGAGAGATGGATACAGACTGGGGGAGATGGATACAGACAGGGAGAGATGGATACAGACAGGGAGAGATGGATACAGACTGGGGGAGATGGATACAGACAGGGGAGATGGATACAGACGGGGGAGATGGATACACGAGGGGGAGATGGATACAGACAGGGAGAGATGGATACAGACAGGGAGAGATGGATACAGACAGGGGGAGATGGATACAGACAGGGGGAGATGGATACAGACTGGGGGAGATGGATACAGACAGGGAGAGATGGATACAGGGAGAGATGGATACAGACAGGGAGAGATGGATACAGACAGGGAGAGATGGATACAGACAGGGAGAGATGGATACAGGGAGAGATGGATACAGACTGGGAGAGATGGATACAGACAGGGGGAGATGGATACAGACTGGGGGAGATGGATACAGACAGGGAGAGATGGATACAGACTGGGGGAGATGGATACAGACAGGGAGAGATGGATACAGACAGGGAGAGATGGATACAGACAGGGAGAGATGGATACAGACTGGGGGAGATGGATACAGACAGGGAGAGATGGATACAGACTGGGAGAGATGGATACAGACAGGGGGAGATGGATACAGACAGGGAGAGATGGATACAGACAGGGGGAGGATACAGACAGGGGGAGATGGATACAGACAGGGAGAGATGGATACAGACAGGGAGAGATGGATACAGACAGGGGGAGATGGATACAGACTGGGAGAGATGGATACAGACTGGGAGAGATGGATACAGACAGGTGGATGATACAGACTGGGAGAGATGGATACAGACAGGGAGAGATGGATACATACAGGGAGAGATGGATACAGACAGGGGGAGATGGATACAGACAGGGGGAGATGGATACAGACAGGGAGAGATGGATACAGACTGGGGGAGATGGATACAGACAGGGAGAGATGGATACAGACAGGGAGAGATGGATACAGACAGGGAGAGATGGATACAGACAGGGAGATGGATACAGACAGGGAGAGATGGATACAGACAGGGAGAGATGGATACAGACAGGGGGAGATGGATACAGACTGGGGGAGATGGATACAGACAGGGAGAGATGGATACAGACTGGGAGAGATGGATACAGACAGGGGGAGATGGATACAGACAGGGAGAGATGGATACAGACTGGGGGAGATGGATACAGGGGGAGATGGATACAGACTGGGAGAGATGGATACAGACAGGGGGAGATGGATACAGACAGGGGGAGATGGATACAGACAGGGGGAGATACCCTACTGTTGATATATTATAGACACTCCAGACTCCTGTGTAAAGCACCTGTACACAATCACAGTTCATAATCTCATCTGAAATATTTATATAGGTGGGAAATACGAGAAAGAATGTCTATATGTTCTTGCTGTAACGCTTGGATTGGTGGTCCAGTTCACGAACCACATTGTTATGTTATATTTCGGGTTTTACGCCTGCATCAGCACCATTTTGGGCTATATCGCCGGCGGGCAGTTTACCTAACAACACCTTTCCTGGGCAGGCTCCAACGGTTAACCAGTACTTGGGTGCATCAACCTCCGTAAGAAACTGCCAACTTTTTCATATAAATGAGACACGGTCTGAGCGGGGCTCGAACCCATGACCATCAGTGATGATAGGTTACAGTGGTATACAAGTCAGCGACCTTAACCACTCGACCACGGAGGCGGCCTAAAACCACATTGTGTAACCCTCCATATAAAACAGAAGAAGATATTAAACACTGTCTTTACACGTTTAATGATTTACAAAATGTCACCTCGCTTAAAATGTCTGCCCAAAGTTACACTGCACAACCAGTAGCTATGCGGTTACATCAAGTATCTTCCACAAGACCAACCGGTGTAGCTCGTATTGGTGCCAGTTTTCTAGCCAGGTATCTAGCCCTGGCATCATTCACCTCACTAGCGGTGGTCTTTCTATCATATTTGGATTTCTGTTCTTCCTTCTGTTTATCAGATTCTGTTTTTTCCGTCTTCATAGATTCATTCAAGTGTGCACTTCTGTCTCTAACTAACGGTTCTTCTCTACAGCTAGAATCAGACCGCTCTCTCTTGCTCTTTCTATCCGCATTATGAGATCCATCCTTCCTCTCGCGATTGTGTTTGTTGGAATATTTATCTCTGTGTCGTTCTTTGGACCGTGACCTATGCTTCTTCCTCTCTTCTGACCTTGACCTATGCTTCTTCCTCTCTTCTGACCTTGACCTATGCTTCTTCCTCTCTTCTGACCTTGACCATGACCTATGCTTCTTCCTCTCTTCTGACCTTGACCTATGCCTTCTGTCATCAGATTTGTTTCTATAATCTTCACCTCTTTCTCTGTGAGTTCTATCTTTTGATCTTGGTTGTTTTCTATGTTTGTTATCATCAAGCTTGTGTTTTATATTGTTTCTATTGGCCTTATTTTTACTATCATATTCGTGTGACTTATTGTTTCTACCATGTGACCCTGATTTGCCCTTGGATATTGCCTTCTCACTGCTACTACTGTTATTGTCTTCACTGCTGTCACTATTCTCAGTTCTCTTTCGTTTACGATATTCGCTCTTTTGCTGATCTGGTGATCTAGATGACCTTTGTATGGCATGTGACCTTGAAGGTTTCGTAACCTTTGACTCAATGTCACTCTCCGAGTCTGAGGAAGAAGACAATGATGCTCTTGCCCTGCAGAACAGAAAAAAACTAAATTATTTCCAATAAAATGAGAAATTGCTTCAATTTTTAAATATAATTTTAATATATCTAACCCGAAATGTCACCTGTATGTGGAGCATGTACTCAACCATACATGACATTGTCCTACTGCTACTATTCCACTTCATAACGGTATGGCCCGCACATAGAACTGTAAATTAGCAACCAAAGGTCGCTCAACCTCACCCATATGTGTACCTATCACACCTTATAGATATGTTCTTGGTTCCAAAGGGGAAAACAATTTGATAAAAACAGGGCTATATAAGGGCTAGTGTTTTCAGCTCCTTACTTTACAGACGGATCTGTAGTCCAGTGGTTAACACGCTGAACTGGTAATCCAGGGATCGCAGGTTCGATCCCCCGTCTGACCATAATAAAATAATCTTTCAGATGGGACTAAACTGAGGCCTCCTGTGTACACCGTGCACGTAAAAGAACCAGAGGAAACTCTGGAATGGGTGTCTGTATCATTGCACTATCCTCCAAAACTCTAAAATGACTAATCTCTTCAGGAGGCGTTGCTCATATGGGCAACCGGTAGCGCCGATAAATAAACATAAAACACACCCACAACATTTATTAAGGATTTTGAGGGAAATTGCTTGTCAAAATTGGGTAATATTATTCCCAAGTTCAAGGTCAGGCGTGGATACTAATGTGAGTGGCATTGACCTCTCAGAGTGACATCTGACCTCTCAGAGTGACATCTGACCTCTCAGAGTGACATCTGACCTCTCAGAGTGACATCTGACCTCTCATGCTTTACAGATCGTTGTGATATTGTAAACATTTGAGCCAAATTATTTCTAATTCTTTGTCGTACATAGTCATCGAGCACATATACTGTGAGCGGTGGAGCACATATATACTGTGAGTAGTGGAGCACACATACTGTGAGTGGTGGAGCATATACACTGTGGAGTGGTGGAGCATATACACTGTGAGTGGTGGAGCACATATACACTGTGAGTGGTGGAGCATATACACTGTGAGTGGTGGAGTATATACACTGTGAGTGGTGGAGTATATACACTGTGAGTGGTGGAGCATATACACTGTGAGTGGTGGAGCATATACACTGTGAGTGGTGGAGCATATACACTGTGGAGTGGTGGAGCACATACACTGTGAGTGGTGTAGCATATACACTGTGGGAAAAAGTGGTGGAGCATATACACTGTGAGTGGTGGAGCATATACACTGTGAGTGGTGGAGCAAACACTGTGAGTGGTGGAGCATATACACTGTGGAGTGGTGGAGCATATACACTGTGAGTGGTGGAGCATATACACTGTGAGTGGTGGAGCATATACACTGTGAGTGGTGGAGCATATACACTGTGAGTGGTGGAGCATATACACTGTGAGTGGTGGAGCATATACACTGTGAGTGGTGGAGCATATACACTGTGAGTGGTGGAGCATATACACTGTGAGTGGTGGAGCATATACACTGTGAGTGGTGGAGCACACACACTGTGAGTGGTGGAGCACACACACTGTGAGTGGTGGAGCACACAATGACTTGGCTGCTATAACATACATGAATATGTCGACCAGTTCTTTAACCTGTCTGTTTGAAGCACGGCATGCATAGATTTGAAGCAATTGAAAGAGTGAGAAATAGTAGAAAGACTTTTGATACGCCCGGCCGGGGATCGAACCAAATACCTGTTTATTGTAGAAGTGTTTTTCGTGTTTTTATCAGATGCTCTGGACTCTGGATCCCTCTTTACTGTCTCCTTACTGCAACCATACAAGAAATATTACAGCAGGCTGGGGTGGATCCTGTCATTTACTATAGGGAGGGTGCACAGGGCCTGCTCTGGCTCTTATTTTTTTGCAGCCATTTTTTTAGCTAAATATGTGCTTCCGGCGCACCGAATTTCTCCAAACAGAGTTCAACATATTTTTTGGTACACAAGAATAAGAATATGACTGGAGCACCACAATGGACAGGTATATATGACTGGAGCACCACAATGTACAGGTAGATATGACTGGAGCACCACAATGGACAGGTAGATATGACTGGAGCACCACAATGGACAGGTAGATATGGCTGGAGCACCACACTGGACAGATAGATATGACTGGAGCACCACAATGGACAGGTAGATATGACTGGAGCACCACAATGGACAGGTAGATATGACTGGAGCACCACAATGGACAGGTAGATATGACTGGAGCACCACAATGGACAGGTAGATATGACTGGAGCACCACAATGGACAGGTAGATATGACTGGAGCACCACAATGGACAGGTAGATATGACTGGAGCACCACAATGGACAGGTAGATATGACTGGAGCACCACAATGGACAGGTAGATATGACTGGAGCACCACAATGGACAGGTAGCTATGACTGGAGCACCACAATGGACAGGTAGATATGACTGGAGCACCACAATGGACAGGTAGATATGACTGGAGCACCACAATGGACAGGTAGATATGACTGGAGCACCACAATGGACAGGTAGCTATGACTGGAGCACCACAATGGACAGGTAGATATGACTGAAGCACCACAATGGACAGGTAGATATGACTGGAGCACCACAATGGACAGGTAGATATGACTGGAGCACCACAATGGACAGGTAGATATGACTGGAGCACCACACTGGACAGGTAGATATGACTGGAGAACCACAATGGACAGGTATATATGACTGGAGCACCACAATGGACAGGTAGATATGACTGGAGCACAACAATGGACATGTAGATATGACTGGAGCACCACAATGGACAGGTAGATATGGCTGGAGCACCACAATGGACAGGTAGATATGGCTGGAGCACCACAATGGACAGGTAGATATGACTGGAGCACCACAATAGACAGGTAGATATGACTGGAGCATCACAATGGACAGGTAGATATGGCTGGAGCACCACAATGGACAGGTAGATATGGCTGGATCACCACAATGGACAGGTAGATATGACTGGAGCACCACAATGGACAGGTAGATATGACTGGAGCATCACAATTGACAGGTAGATATGACCGGAGCACCACAATGGACAGGTAGATATGACTGGAGCACCACAATGGACAGGTATATATGACTGGAGCACCACAATGGACAGGTAGATATGACTGGAGCACCACAATGGACAGGTAGATATGACTGGAGCACCACAATGGACAGGTAGCTATGGCTGGAGCACCACAATGGACAGGTAGATATGACTGGAGCACCACAATGGACAGGTAGATATGGCTGGAGCACCACAATGGACAGGTAGATTTAGATATGACTGGAGCACCACAATGGACAGGTAGATATGACTGGAGCACCACAATGGACAGGTAGCTATGACTGGAGCACCACAATGGACAGGTAGATATGACTGGAGCACCACAATGGACAGGTAGATATGACTGGAGCACCACAATGGACAGGTATATTTAGATATGGCTGGAGCACCACAATGGACAGGTAGATATGGCTGGAGCACCACAATGGACAGGTATATTTAGATATGGCTGGAGCACCACAATGGACAGGTAGATATGACTGGAGCACCACAATGGACAGGTAGATATAGATATGGCTGGAGCACCACAATGGACAGGTAGATATGACTGGAGCACCACAATGGACAGGTAGATATGACTGGAGCACCACAATGGACAGGTAGATATGACTGGAGCACCACAATGGACATGTAGATATGACTGGAGCACCACAATGGACAGGTAGATATGGCTGGAGCATCACAATGGACAGGTAGATTTAGATATGGCTGGAGCACCACAATGGACAGGTAGATATGACTGGAGCACCACAATGGACAGGTAGATATGACTGGAGCACCACAATGGACAGGTAGATGACTGGAGCACCACAATGGACAGGTAGATATGACTGGAGCACCACAATGGACAGGTAGATATGACTGGAGCACCACAATGGACAGTAGATATGACTGGAGCACCACAAGGACAGGTAGATATGACTGGAGCACCACAATGACAGTAATTGATGGAGCACCACATGGACAGGTAGATATGACTGGAGCAACAAGACAGGTAATCTGGAGCACCACAATGGACAGGTAGATATGACTGGAGCACCACAATGGACAGGTAGATATGACTGGAGCACCACAATGGACAGGTAGATATGACTGGAGCACCACAATGGACAGGTAGATATGACTGGAGCACCACAATGGACAGGTAGATATGACTGGAGCACCACAATGGACAGGTAGATATGACTGGAGCACCACAATGGACAGGTAGATATGACTGGAGCACCACAATGGACAGGTAGATATGCTGGGCACCCAATGACAGTAGATATGACTGGAGCACCACAATGGACAGGTAGATATGACTGGAGCACCACAATGGACAGGTAGATATGACTGGAGCACCACAATGGACAGGTAGATATGACTGGAGCACCACAATGGACAGGTAGATATGACTGGAGCACCACAATGGACAGGTAGATATGACTGGAGCACCACAATGGACAGGTAGATATGACTGGAGCACCACACTGGACAGGTAGATATGACTGGAGAACCACAATGGACAGGTATATATGACTGGAGCACCACAATGGACAGGTAGATATGACTGGAGCACAACAATGGACATGTAGATATGACTGGAGCACCACAATGGACAGGTAGATATGGCTGGAGCACCACAATGGACAGGTAGATATGGCTGGAGCACCACAATGGACAGGTAGATATGACTGGAGCACCACAATAGACAGGTAGATATGACTGGAGCATCACAATGGACAGGTAGATATGGCTGGAGCACCACAATGGACAGGTAGATATGGCTGGATCACCACAATGGACAGGTAGATATGACTGGAGCACCACAATGGACAGGTAGATATGACTGGAGCATCACAATTGACAGGTAGATATGACCGGAGCACCACAATGGACAGGTAGATATGACTGGAGCACCACAATGGACAGGTAGATATGACTGGAGCACCACAATGGACAGGTAGATATGACTGGAGCACCACAATGGACAGGTATATATGACTGGAGCACCACAATGGACAGGTAGATATGACTGGAGCACCACAATGGACAGGTAGATATGACTGGAGCACCACAATGGACAGGTAGCTATGGCTGGAACACCACAATGGACAGGTAGATATGACTGGAGCACCACAATGGACATGTAGATATGGCTGGAGCACCACAATGGACATGTAGATTTAGATATGACTGGAGCACCACAATGGACAGGTAGATATGACTGGAGCACCACAATGGACAGGTAGCTATGACTGGAGCACCACAATGGACAGGTAGATATGACTGGAGCACCACAATGGACAGGTAGATATGACTGGAGCACCACAATGGACAGGTATATTTAGATATGGCTGGAGCACCACAATGGACAGGTAGATATGGCTGGAGCACCACAATGGACAGGTATATTTAGATATGGCTGGAGCACCACAATGGACAGGTAGATATGACTGGAGCACCACAATGGACAGGTAGATATAGATATGGCTGGAGCACCACAATGGACAGGTAGATATGACTGGAGCACCACAATGGACAGGTAGATATGACTGGAGCACCACAATGGACAGGTAGATATGACTGGAGCACCACAATGGACATGTAGATATGACTGGAGCACCACAATGGACAGGTAGATATGGCTGGAGCATCACAATGGACAGGTAGATTTAGATATGGCTGGAGCACCACAATGGACAGGTAGATATGACTGGAGCACCACAATGGACAGGTAGATATGGCTGGAGCACCACAATGGACAGGTAGATATGACTGGAGCACCACAATGGACATGTAGATATGACTGGAGCACCACAATGGACAGGTAGATATGGCTGGAGCACCACAATGGACAGGGTAGATATGACTGGAGCACCACAATGGACAGGTAGATATGACTGGAGCACCACAATGGACAGGTAGATATGACTGGAGCACCACAATGGACAGGTAAACACACCACAAACAGGTAGATATGACTGGAGCACCACAATGGACAGGTAGATATGACTGGAGCACCACAATGGACAGGTAGATATGACTGGAGCACCACAATGGACAGGTAGATAACTGTAGATATGACTGGAGCACCACAATGGACAGGTAGATATGACTGGAGCACCACAATGGACAGGTAGATATGGCTGGAGCACCACAATGGACAGGTAGATATGACTGGAGCACCACAATGGACAGGTAGATATGACTGGAGCACCACAATGGACAGGTAGATTTAGATATGACTGGAGCACCACAATGGACAGGTAATATGACTGGAGCCACAATGACAGGTAGATATGGCTGGAGCACCACAATGGACAGGTAGATATGCTGGATAGATATGGCTGGAGCACCACAATGGACAGGTAGATATGACTGGAGCACCACAATGGACAGTAGATTAAACACACCACAACAAAAACACACCACAAACAAAAACACACACAAACAAATAGATATGGCTGGAGCACCACAATGGACAGGTAGATATGACTGGAGCACCACAATGGACAGGTAGATTTAGATATGGCTGGAGCACCACAATGGACAGGTAGATTTAGATATGGCTGGAGCACCACAATGGACAGGTAGATATGACTGGAGCACCACAATGGACAGGTAGATTTAGATATGGCTGGAGCACCACAATGGACAAGTAGATATGACTGGAGCACCACAATGGACAGGTAGATTTAGATATAGCTGGAGCCATTCGTCCTACCTATCTTCCTCAGTTTTATCATTGACTGTCTTGGTCTTCTCGTGAAGAAGGTATCTATAAAACCCTGTCAGGTCCTCTTGCTTGGTTACATCCTGCCTTGCTGAAGAAATAACACTTACAAGTGAGTTCTAGGATGCCGTTTATATAATTTTGATGCCCCTTTCGGGTAAACCCGTTTATTTCTTATTTGTATTTACATGTACATTAAAAGCAGTTATTCAGGAAAATAACATTTAATTATTATCTAACAAGACTCTAGCACCCTGTTAAATCAAATATATTGATAATGTAATAACTTATAAAACGCGAAAATAATAATATCAGATTACAAATTATTGAAAATTGAAATCGCGAAAACCTATTTTACAGTGAAATCGTGAAAATTGCACGTCGTGAAAATTACTCATTATATGGTAAAATAATTATGAAATTAATTGTAGTGTTTGATATAAGTTGTGATGCCAACATCTGGGTGAGTACTGTAATATAAGATGTGATGCCAACACCTGGGTGAGTACTGTAATATAAGATGTGATGCCAACACCTGGGTGAGTACTGTAATATAAGATGTGATGTCAACAACAACACCTGGGTGA
>CM026402.1:65120962-65156825 GCA_014843695.1 Archivesica marissinica
AACACCTGGGTGAGTACTGTAATATAAGATGTGATGCCAACACCTGGGTGAGTACTGTAATATAAGATGTGATGTCAACACCTGGGTGAGTACTGTAATATAAGATGTGATGTCAACAACAACACCTGGGTGAGTACTGTAATATAAGATGTGATGCCAACACCTGGGTGAGTACTGTAATATAAGATGTGATGTCAACACCTGGGTGAGTACTGTAATATAAGATGTGATGTCAACAACAACACCTGGGTGAGTACTGTAATATAAGATGTGATGCCAACACCTGGGTGAGTACTGTAATATAAGATGTGATGTCAACACCTGGGTGAGTACTGTAATATAAGATGTGATGTCAACAACAACACCTGGGTGAGTACTGTAATATAAGATGTGATGCCAACAACAACACCTGGGTGAGTACTGTAATATAAGATGTGATGTCAACAACAACACCTGGGTGAGTACTGTAATATAAGATGTGATGTCAACAACAACACCTGGGTGAGTACTGTAATATAAGATGTGATGTCAACAACAACACCTGGGTGAGTACTGTAATATAAGATGTGATGTCAACAACAACACCTGGGTGAGTACTGTAATATAAGATGTGATGCCAACACCTGGGTGAGTACTGTAATATAAGATGTGATGTCAACACCTGGGTGAGTACTGTAATATAAGATGTGATGTCAACAACAACACCTGGGTGAGTACTGTAATATAAGATGTGATGCCAACACAACACCTGGGTGAGTACTGTAATATAAGATGTGATGTCAACAACAACACCTGGGTGAGTACTGTAATATAAGATGTGATGTCAACAACAACACCTGGGTGAGTACTGTAATATAAGATGTGATGTCAACACCTGGGTGAGTACTGTAATATAAGATGTGATGTCAACAACAACACCTGGGTGAGTACTGTAATATAAGATGTGATGTCAACACCTGGGTGAGTACTGTAATATAAGATGTGATGTCAACAACAACACCTGGGTGAGTACTGTAATATAAGATGTGATGTCAACAACAACACCTGGGTGAGTACTGTAATATAAGATGTGATGTCAACAACAACACCTGGGTGAGTACTGTAATATAAGATGTGATGTCAACAACAACACCTGGGTGAGTACTGTAATATAAGATGTGATGTCAACAACAACACCTGGGTGAGTACTGTAATATAAGATGTGATGTCAACAACAACACCTGGGTGAGTACTGTAATATAAGATGTGATGCCAACACCTGGGTGAGTACTGTAATATAAGATGTGATGCCAACACCTGGGTGAGTACTGTAATATAAGATGTGATGTCAACAACAACACCTGGGTGAGTACTGTAATATAAGATGTGATGTCAACACCTGGGTGAGTACTGTAATATAAGATGTGATGTCAACAACAACACCTGGGTGAGTACTGTAATATAAGATGTGATGTCAAACCTGGGTGAGTACTGTAATATAAGATGTGATGCAACACACACCTGGGTGAGTACTGTAATATAAGATGTGATGTCAACAACAACACCTGGGTGAGTACTGTAATATAAGATGTGATGTCAACAACAACACCTGGGTGAGTACTGTAATATAAGATGTGATGTCAACAACAACACCTGGGTGAGTACTGTAATATAAGATGTGATGTCAACAACAACACCTGGGTGAGTACTGTAATATAAGATGTGATGTCAACAACAACACCTGGGTGAGTACTGTAATATAAGATGTGATGTCAACACCTGGGTGAGTACTGTAATATAAGATGTGATGTCAACACCTGGGTGAGTACTGTAATATAAGATGTGATGTCAACAACAACACCTGGGTGAGTACCACATCTCTCCTTTGTCCTAGAATGTAGCAGACAAACGAGGTTAACAACTAACCTTCTATTTCTGCCTCTTGTCGTTCTTTTGCCTCCTCTGCCTCCCGTTCCTGCATCTTCTTCTTATAAGCCGAGGTAACAAACACCTCCTTGTCCGCAAACTCGTCTCCCTCAGCCTCGCGTTCCTTCTGGATCTTCCTCTCCTGTCGTCTCTCCTCCTCCTTCTTTCTAGTCTCGCTCGCTATCAGCAGTTGTGCGATGTACTTGGGCTATACAGGTTAAAATTGATGTTATTAGCAAAATTCTAAATTTTAAAACATCCATCTGGAAATGAACCGAGCATTCAAAACGTTGATTGATTTAAAGTCAACAAACGTAACAGCTCAGCCACTCTTTGACTGGATGACATATGGTGTAGGGGTGCTAGAGTGGCCACAGGGTGCTAGAGGGGCCACAGGGTGCTAGAGGGGCAACATGGTGCTAGAGGGGCAACATGGTACATGAGGGGCAACAAGGGGATAGAGGGGCAACATGGTACATGAGGGGCAACAAGGGGATAGAGGGGCAACATGGTACATGAGGGGCAACACTGTGCTAGAGGGGCAACATGGTACATGAGGGGCAACATGGTGCTAGAGGGGCAACATGGTACATGAGGGGCAACAAGGGGCTAGAGGGGCAACATGGTACATGAGGGGCAACCAGGAGCTTAAGGGGAAACATGGTACATGAGGGGCAACAATGAGCTAGAGGGGCAACAATGAGCTAGAGGGGCAACAAGGGGCTAGAGGGGCAACATGGTGCATGAGGGGCAACAATGAGCTAGAGGGGCAACATGGTACATGAGGGGCAACAAGGGGCTAGAGGGGCAACATGGTACATGAGGGGCAACAATGAGCTAGAGGGGCAACATGGTACATGAGGGGCAACATGGTGCTAGAGGGGCAACATGGTACATGAGGGGCAACAAGGTGCTAGAGGGGCAACAATGGGCTAGAGGGGCAACAATGAGCTAGAGGGGCAACATGGTACATGAGGGGCAACAAGGTGCTAGAGGGGCAACATGGTACATGATGGGCAACAAGGTGCTAGAGGGGCAACAAGGGGCTAGAGGGGCAACAATGAGCTAGAGGGGCAACATGGTGCTAGAGGGGCTACAATGAGCTATAGGGGCAACAGGGTGCTAGAGGGGCGACAGGGTGCTAGAGGGGCGACAGGGTGCTAGAGGGGCAACAGGGTGCTAGAGGGGCAACATGGTACATGAGGGGCAACAAGGTGCTTGAGGGGCAACAAGGGGCTAGAGGGGCAACAATGAGCTAGAGGGGCAACAGGGTGCTAGAGGGGCAACAGGGTGCTAGAGGGGCAACAGGGTGCTAGAGGGGCAACAGGGTGCTAGAGGGGCGACAGGGTGCTAGAGGGGCAACAGGGTGCTAGAGGGGCGACAGGGTGCTAGAGGGGCAACAAGGGGCTAGAGGGGAAACATGGTAGATGAGCGGCAACAAGGTGCTAGAGGGGCAACAAGGGGCTAGAGGGGCAACAATGAGCTAGAGGGGCAACAAGGGGCTAGAGGGGCAACATGGTACATGAGGGGCAACAAGGTGCTAGAGGGGCAACAATGAGCTAGAGGGGCAACAGGGTGCTAGAGGGGCAACAAGGGGCTAGAGGGGCAACATGGTGCTAGAGGGGCAACAATGAGCTATAGGGGCAACATGGTACATGAGGGGCAACAAGGGGCTAGAGGGGCAAAGGGGTGCTAGAGGGGCAATGGGGTGCTACATGCAGTTCCATTAGCTCTTTCTGTCGGACCTTGATGCAGGTCCATTAGCTCTTTCTGTCGGACCTCGATGCAGTTCCATTAGCTCTTTCTGTCGGACCTCGATGCAGCTCCATTAGCTCTTTCTGTCGGACCTCGATGCAGTTCCATTAGCTCTCTGTCGGACCGTGATGCGGTTCCATTAGCTCTTTCTGTCGGACCTCGATGCAGTTCCATTAGCTCTTTCTGTCGGACCTCTGTCGGACTTGCGTTACCGTAAAGCTCGCTATTATGCATGTCCAGAAGGCTGCCGACAGTCAAATCACTCCAATGACAACATATGCTTTCATCAATTCTGGGCATAATGAGCCAGTTTGTACAGTTACAAAAATCTTCAACACTTGCCGGAATGATTCGTCGTCAGATATGATGTTGGTTCAGATTTTTACCGGAGATCATGATCTTACTGTAGATCCCAACTCTACCATCTCTACAATCTCTACAACTCTACAATCTCTACCATCTCTACAATCTCTACAATAGTTACCATTGTATTGTACTAACTTACCTTATTATCTATCACCTTCTTTATTTTACTTTTTTCTTCCTTCTTTCCCAACATCTGGTCATACACACTGTCATACTCAAACGCATTTGGGTCCTCTGCCAATGCCTTGTCAATGTCTAATTGAGTCTGTAATAGAGATGTCACCGATATATATGTCTAACTGAGTATGAAATAGAGGTGTCATCGATATATATGTCTAACTGAGTATGTAATAGAGATGTCATCGATATATATGTTTAACTGAGTATGTAATAGAGATGTCATCGATATATATATATGTCTAACTGAGTCTGTAATAGAGATGTCATACATATATCTATGTCTAACTGAGTATGTAATAGAGATGTCATCGATATATATGTCTAACTGAGTCTGTAATAGAGATGTCATCGATATATATGTCTAACTGAGTCTGTAATAGAGATGTCATCGATATATATGTCTAACTGAGTCTGTAATAGAGATGTCATCGATATATATGTCTAACTGAGTCTGTAATAGAGATGTCATCGATATATATGTCTAACTGAGTCTGTAATAGAGATGTCATCGATATATATGTCTAACTGAGTCTGTAATAGAGATGTCATCGATATATATGTCTAACTGAGTCTGTAATAGAGATGTCATCGATATATATGTCTAACTGAGTCTGTAATAGAGATGTCATCGATATATATGTCTAACTGAGTCTGTAATAGAGATGTCATCGATATATATGTCTAACTGAGTCTGTAATAGAGATGTCATCGATATATATGTCTAACTGAGTCTGTAATAGAGATGTCATCGATATATATGTCTAACTGAGTCTGTAATAGAGGTGTCATCAATATATATGTCTAACGGAGTCTGTAATAGAGGTGTCATCGATATATATGTCTAACGGAGTCTGTAATAGAGGTGTCATCGATATATATGTCTAACTGAGTCTGTAATAGAGGTGTCATCGATATATATGTCTAACTGAGTCTGTAATAGAGGTGTCATCGATATATATGTCTAACTGAGTCTGTAATAGAGGTGTCATCCATATATATGTCTAACTGAGTCTGTAATAGAGGTGTCATCGATATATATGTCTAACTGAGTCTGTAATAGAGGTGTCATCGATATATATGTCTAACTGAGTCTGTAATAGAGGTGTCATCAATATATATGTCTAACGGAGTCTGTAATAGAGGTGTCATCGATATATATGTCTAACGGAGTCTGTAATAGAGGTGTCATCGATATATATGTCTAACTGAGTCTGTAATAGAGGTGTCATCGATATATATGTCTAACTGAGTCTGAACTGAAATCGATATTATATCTAACGGTAACATCACATGAAATAGTCTATATACCCCGGTAACATCACATGAAATAGTCTATATACCCCGGTAACATCACATGAAATAGTCTATATACCCCGGTAACATCACATGAAATAGTCTATATACCCCGGTAACATCACATGAAATAGTCTATATACCCCGGTAACATCACATGAAATAGTCTATATACCCTGGTAACATCACATGAAATAGTCTATATACCCCGGTAACATCACATGAAATAGTCGGTAACATCACATGAAATAGTATATATACCACAGTAACATCACATGTAATCTATACATGTCTATATTACACAACAACCTTGCTTGACACAGCAAACATTTTATATACATTTATTTCAGGCATATAACTATGTATACAACACAACGTACCTGTAGTCTATATACCACGGTAACAACACAACGTACCTGTCTTTTAATAACATTCTTGCTGTTGGAAGTTGTCCCATACTTTGATGTCACCCCTTTCTTCACTGAAGACTGAAAATGTAACAGTGAGATGACTATAGCAAGCGAACAGGCAATAAAAGAGAACGAAATCATGCAAGAGATTGAATCCAATGTAGACTGGCATTTACGATGAAGTGAACACTGTCGATGATTGTACAGACTGGTACTAACAAAGAACTGTATCCAGTAGTAGTTTATAGCCATCACAGACTGGTACTAACAAAGAACTCTATCCAGTAATAGCTTATAGCCATCACAGACTAGTACTAACAAAGAACTGTATCCAGTAATAGTTTATAGCCATCACAGACTGGTACTAACAAAGAACTCTATCCAGTAATAGTTTATAGCCATCACAAACTGGTACTAACAAAGAACTCTATCCAGTAATAGTTTATAGCCATCACAGACTGGTACTAACAAAGAACTCTATCCAGTAATAGTTTATAGCCATCACAGACTGGTACTAACAAAGAACTCTCCAGTAATAGTTTATAGCCATTACAGACTGGTACTAACAAAGAACTCTATCCAGTAATAGTTTATAGCCATCACAGACTGGTACTAACAAAGAACTCTCCAGTAATAGTTTATAGCCATTACAGACTGGTACTAACAAAGAACTCTATCCAGTAATAGTTTATAGCCATCACAGACTGGTACTAACAAAGAACTCTATCCAGTAATAGTGTATAGCCATCACAGACTGGTACTAACAAAGAACTCTATCCAGTAATAGTTTATAGCCATCACAGACTGGTACTAACAAAGAACTCTATCCAGTAATAGTTTATAGCCATCACAGACTGGTACTAACAAAGAACTCTATCCAGTAATAGTTTATAGCCATCACAGACTGGTACTAACAAAGAACTCTATCCAGTAATAGTTTATAGCCATCACAGACTGGTACTAACAAAGAACTCTCCAGTAATAGTTTATAGCCATTACAGACTGGTACTAACAAAGAACTCTATCCAGTAATAGTTTATAGCCATCACAGACTGGTACTAACAAAGAACTCTCCAGTAATAGTTTATAGCCATTACAGACTGGTACTAACAAAGAACTCTATCCAGTAATAGTTTATAGCCATCACAGACTGGTACTAACAAAGAACTCTATCCAGTAATAGTGTATAGCCATCACAGACTGGTACTAACAAAGAACTCTATCCAGTAATAGTTTATAGCCATCACAGACTGGTACTAACAAAGAACTCTATCCAGTAATAGTTTATAGCCATCACAGACTGGTACTAACAAAGAACTCTCCAGTAATAGTTTATAGCCATCACAGACTGGTACTAACAAAGAACTCTATCCAGTAATAGTTTATAGCCATCACAGACTGGTACTAACAAAGAACTCTATCCAGTAATAGTTTATAGCCATCACAGACTGGTACTAACAAAGAACTGTATCCAGTAATAGTTTATAGCCATCACAGACTGGTACTAACAAAGAACTATCCAGTAATAGTCTATAGCCATCACAGACTGGTACTAACAAAGAACTCTATCCAGTAATAGTTTATAGCCATCACAGACTGGTACTAACAAAGAACTATCCAGTAATAGTTTATAGCCATCACAGACTGGTACTAACAAAGAACTCTATCCAGTAATAGTTTATAGCCATTACAGACTGGTACTAACAAAGAACTCTATCCAGTAATAGTTTATAGCCATCACAGACTGGTACTAACAAAGAACTCTATCCAGTAATAGTTTATAGCCATCACAGACTGGTACTAACAAAGAACTCTCCAGTAATAGTTTATAGCCATTACAGACTGGTACTAACAAAGAACTCTATCCAGTAATAGTTTATAGCCATCACAGACTGGTACTAACAAAGAACTCTATCCAGTAATAGTTTATAGCCATCACAGACTGGTACTAACAAAGAACTCTATCCAGTAATAGTTTATAGCCATCACAGACTGGTACTAACAAAGAACTGTATCCAGTAATAGTGTATAGCCATCACAGACTGGTACTAACAAAGAACTATCCAGTAATAGTTTATAGCCATCACAGACTGGTACTAACAAAGAACTCTATCCAGTAATAGTTTATAGCCATTACAGACTGGTACTAACAAAGAACTCTATCCAGTAATAGTTTATAGCCATTACAGACTGGTACTAACAAAGAACTCTATCCAGTAATAGTTTATAGCCATCACAGACTGGTACTAACAAAGAACTCTATCCAGTAATAGTTTATAGCCATCACAGACTGGTACTAACAAAGAACTCTATCCAGTAATAGTTTATAGCCATCACAGACTGGTACTAACAAAGAACTCTATCCAGTAATAGTTTATAGCCATCACAGACTGGTACTAACAAAGAACTGTATCCAGTAATAGTTTATAGCCATCACAGACTGGTACTAACAAAGAACTCTATCCAGTAATAGTTTATAGCCATCACAGACTGGTACTAACAAAGAACTGTATCCAGTAATAGTTTATAGCCATCACAGACTGGTACTAACAAAGAACTGTATCCAGTAATAGTTTATAGCCATCACAGACTGGTACTAACAAAGAACTCTATCCAGTAATAGTTTATAGCCATCACAGACTGGTACTAACAAAGAACTCTCCAGTAATAGTTTATAGCCATCACAGACTGGTACTAACAAAGAACTCTATCCAGTAATAGTTTATAGCCATCACAGACTGGTACTAACAAAGAACTCTCCAGTAATAGTTTATAGCCATTACAGACTGGTACTAACAAAGAACTCTATCCAGTAATAGTTTATAGCCATCACAGACTGGTACTAACAAAGAACTCTATCCAGTAATAGTGTATAGCCATCACAGACTGGTACTAACAAAGAACTCTATCCAGTAATAGTTTATAGCCATCACAGACTGGTACTAACAAAGAACTCTATCCAGTAATAGTTTATAGCCATCACAGACTGGTACTAACAAAGAACTCTCCAGTAATAGTTTATAGCCATTACAGACTGGTACTAACAAAGAACTCTATCCAGTAATAGTTTATAGCCATCACAGACTGGTACTAACAAAGAACTCTATCCAGTAATAGTTTATAGCCATCACAGACTGGTACTAACAAAGAACTGTATCCAGTAATAGTTTATAGCCATCACAGACTGGTACTAACAAAGAACTGTATCCAGTAATAGTTTATAGCCATCACAGACTGGTACTAACAAAGAACTATCCAGTAATAGTTTATAGCCATCACAGACTGGTACTAACAAAGAACTCTATCCAGTAATAGTTTATAGCCATCACAGACTGGTACTAACAAAGAACTCTATCCAGTAATAGTTTATAGCCATCACAGACTGGTACTAACAAAGAACTCTATCCAGTAATAGTTTATAGCCATCACAGACTGGTACTAACAAAGAACTCTATCCAGTAATAGTTTATAGCCATCACAGACTGGTACTAACAAAGAACTCTATCCAGTAATAGTTTATAGCCATCACAGACTGGTACTAACAAAGAACTGTATCCAGTAATAGTTTATAGCCATCACAGACTGGTACTAACAAAGAACTATCCAGTAATAGTTTATAGCCATCACAGACTGGTACTAACAAAGAACTCTATCCAGTAATAGTTTATAGCCATCACAGACTGGTACTAACAAAGAACTATCCAGTAATAGTTTATAGCCATCACAGACTGGTACTAACAAAGAACTCTCCAGTAATAGTTTATAGCCATCACAGACTGGTACTAACAAAGAACTCTTCAGTAATAGTTTATAGCCATCACAGACTGGTACTAACAAAGAACTCTATCCAGTAATAGTTTATAGCCATCACAGACTGGTACTAACAAAGAACTGTATCCAGTAATAGTTTATAGCCATCACAGACTGGTACTAACAAAGAACTATCCAGTAATAGTTTATAGCCATCACAGACTGGTACTAACAAAGAACTCTATCCAGTAATAGTTTATAGCCATCACAGACTGGTACTAACAAAGAACTCTATCCAGTAATAGTTTATAGCCATCACAGACTGGTACTAACAAAGAACTCTCCAGTAATAGTTTATAGCCATCACAGACTGGTACTAACAAAGAACTCTATCCAGTAATAGTTTATAGCCATCACAGACTGGTACTAACAAAGAACTGTATCCAGTAATAGTTTATAGCCATCACAGACTGGTACTAACAAAGAACTGTATCCAGTAATAGTTTATAGCCATCACAGACTGGTACTAACAAAGAACTATCCAGTAATAGTCTATAGCCATCACAGACTGGTACTAACAAAGAACTCTATCCAGTAATAGTTTATAGCCATCACAGACTGGTACTAACAAAGAACTATCCAGTAATAGTTTATAGCCATCACAGACTGGTACTAACAAAGAACTCTCCAGTAATAGTTTATAGCCATCACAGACTGGTACTAACAAAGAACTCTATCCAGTAATAGTTTATAGCCATCACAGACTGGTACTAACAAAGAACTCTATCCAGTAATAGTTTATAGCCATCACAGACTGGTACTAACAAAGAACTGTATCCAGTAATAGTTTATAGCCATCACAGACTGGTACTAACAAAGAACTATCCAGTAATAGTTTATAGCCATCACAGACTGGTACTAACAAAGAACTCTATCCAGTAATAGTTTATAGCCATCACAGACTGGTACTAACAAAGAACTCTATCCAGTAATAGTTTATAGCCATCACAGACTGGTACTAACAAAGAACTCTCCAGTAATAGTTTATAGCCATCACAGACTGGTACTAACAAAGAACTCTATCCAGTAATAGTTTATAGCCATCACAGACTGGTACTAACAAAGAACTCTATCCAGTAATAGTTTATAGCCATCACAGACTGGTACTAACAAAGAACTATCCAGTAATAGTTTATAGCCATCACAGACTGGTACTAACAAAGAACTCTATCCAGTAATAGTTTATAGCCATCACAGACTGGTACTAACAAAGAACTCTATCCAGTAATAGTTTATAGCCATCACAGACTGGTACTAACAAAGAACTCTATCCAGTAATAGTTTATAGCCATCACAGACTGGTACTAACAAAGAACTCTATCCAGTAATAGTTTATAGCCATCACAGACTGGTACTAACAAAGAACTCTATCCAGTAATAGTTTATAGCCATCACAGACTGGTACTAACAAAGAACTCTATCCAGTAATAGTTTATAGCCATCACAGACTGGTACTAACAAAGAACTCTATCCAGTAATAGTTTATAGCCATCACAGACTGGTACTAACAAAGAACTCTATCCAGTAATAGTTTATAGCCATCACAGACTGGTACTAACAAAGAACTCTATCCAGTAATAGTTTATAGCCATCACAGACTGGTACTAACAAAGAACTCTATCCAGTAATAGTTTATAGCCATCACAGACTGGTACTAACAAAGAACTCTATCCAGTAATAGTTTATAGCCATCACAGACTGGTACTAACAAAGAACTCTATCCAGTAATAGTTTATAGCCATCACAGACTGGTACTAACAAAGAACTCTATCCAGTAATAGTTTATAGCCATCACAGACTGGTACTAACAAAGAACTCTATCCAGTAATAGTTTATAGCCATCACAGACTGGTACTAACAAAGAACTCTATCCAGTAATAGTTTATAGCCATCACAGACTGGTACTAACAAAGAACTCTATCCAGTAATAGTTTATAGCCATCACAGACTGGTACTAACAAAGAACTCTATCCAGTAATAGTTTATAGCCATCACAGACTGGTACTAACAAAGAACTCTATCCAGTAATAGTTTATAGCCATCACAGACTGGTACTAACAAAGAACTCTATCCAGTAATAGTTTATAGCCATCACAGACTGGTACTAACAAAGAACTCTATCCAGTAATAGTTTATAGCCATCACAGACTGGTACTAACAAAGAACTCTATCCAGTAATAGTTTATAGCCATCACAGACTGGTACTAACAAAGAACTATCCAGTAATAGTTTATAGCCATCACAGACTGGTACTAACAAAGAACTATCCAGTAATAGTTTATAGCCATCACAGACTGGTACTAACAAAGAACTCTATCCAGTAATAGTTTATAGCCATCACAGACTGGTACTAACAAAGAACTCTATCCAGTAATAGTTTATAGCCATCACAGACTGGTACTAACAAAGAACTCTATCCAGTAATAGTTTATAGCCATCACAGACTGGTACTAACAAAGAACTCTATCCAGTAATAGTTTATAGCCATCACAGACTGGTACTAACAAAGAACTCTATCCAGTAATAGTTTATAGCCATCACAGACTGGTACTAACAAAGAACTCTATCCAGTAATAGTTTATAGCCATCACAGACTGGTACTAACAAAGAACTCTCCAGTAATAGTTTATAGCCATCACAGACTGGTACTAACAAAGAACTCTATCCAGTAATAGTTTATAGCCATCACAGACTGGTACTAACAAAGAACTCTATCCAGTAATAGTTTATAGCCATCACAGACTGGTACTAACAAAGAACTGTATCCAGTAATAGTTTATAGCCATCACAGACTGGTACTAACAAAGAACTGTATCCAGTAATAGTTTATAGCCATCACAGACTGGTACTAACAAAGAACTATCCAGTAATAGTTTATAGCCATCACAGACTGGTACTAACAAAGAACTCTATCCAGTAATAGTTTATAGCCATCACAGACTGGTACTAACAAAGAACTCTATCCAGTAATAGTTTATAGCCATCACAGACTGGTACTAACAAAGAACTCTATCCAGTAATAGTTTATAGCCATCACAGACTGGTACTAACAAAGAACTCTATCCAGTAATAGTTTATAGCCATCACAGACTGGTACTAACAAAGAACTCTATCCAGTAATAGTTTATAGCCATCACAGACTGGTACTAACAAAGAACTGTATCCAGTAATAGTTTATAGCCATCACAGACTGGTACTAACAAAGAACTCTATCCAGTAATAGTTTATAGCCATCACAGACTGGTACTAACAAAGAACTGTATCCAGTAATAGTTTATAGCCATCACAGACTGGTACTAACAAAGAACTGTATCCAGTAATAGTTTATAGCCATCACAGACTGGTACTAACAAAGAACTCTATCCAGTAATAGTTTATAGCCATCACAGACTGGTACTAACAAAGAACTCTCCAGTAATAGTTTATAGCCATTACAGACTGGTACTAACAAAGAACTCTATCCAGTAATAGTTTATAGCCATCACAGACTGGTACTAACAAAGAACTCTCCAGTAATAGTTTATAGCCATTACAGACTGGTACTAACAAAGAACTCTATCCAGTAATAGTTTATAGCCATCACAGACTGGTACTAACAAAGAACTCTATCCAGTAATAGTTTATAGCCATCACAGACTGGTACTAACAAAGAACTATATCCAGTAATAGTTTATAGCCATCACAGACTGGTACTAACAAAGAACTCTATCCAGTAATAGTTTATAGCCATCACAGACTGGTACTAACAAAGAACTCTCCAGTAATAGTTTATAGCCATTACAGACTGGTACTAACAAAGAACTCTATCCAGTAATAGTTTATAGCCATCACAGACTGGTACTAACAAAGAACTCTATCCAGTAATAGTTTATAGCCATCACAGACTGGTACTAACAAAGAACTGTATCCAGTAATAGTTTATAGCCATCACAGACTGGTACTAACAAAGAACTGTATCCAGTAATAGTTTATAGCCATCACAGACTGGTACTAACAAAGAACTATCCAGTAATAGTTTATAGCCATCACAGACTGGTACTAACAAAGAACTCTATCCAGTAATAGTTTATAGCCATCACAGACTGGTACTAACAAAGAACTCTATCCAGTAATAGTTTATAGCCATCACAGACTGGTACTAACAAAGAACTCTCCAGTAATAGTTTATAGCCATCACAGACTGGTACTAACAAAGAACTCTATCCAGTAATAGTTTATAGCCATCACAGACTGGTACTAACAAAGAACTCTATCCAGTAATAGTTTATAGCCATCACAGACTGGTACTAACAAAGAACTCTATCCAGTAATAGTTTATAGCCATCACAGACTGGTACTAACAAAGAACTCTATCCAGTAATAGTTTATAGCCATCACAGACTGGTACTAACAAAGAACTCTATCCAGTAATAGTTTATAGCCATCACAGACTGGTACTAACAAAGAACTCTATCCAGTAATAGTTTATAGCCATCACAGACTGGTACTAACAAAGAACTCTCCAGTAATAGTTATAGCCATCACAGACTGGTACTAACAAGAACTTCCAGTAATAGTTTATAGCCATCACAGACTGGTACTAACAAAGAACTTATCCAGTAATAGTTTATAGCCATCACAGACTGGTACTAACAAAGAACTCTCCAGTAATAGTTTATAGCCATCACAGACTGGTACTAACAAAGAACTCTCCAGTAATAGTTTATAGCCATCACAGACTGGTACTAACAAAGAACTCTCCAGTAATAGTTTATAGCCATCACAGACTGGTACTAACAAAGAACTGTATCCAGTAATAGTTTATAGCCATCATAGACTGGTACTAACAAAGAACTATCCAGTAATAGTTTATAGCCATCACAGACTGGTACTAACAAAGAACTGTATCCAGTAATAGTGTATAGCCATCATAGACTGGTACTAACAAAGAACTCTATCCAGTAATAGTTTATAGCCATCACAGACTGGTGCTAACAAAGAACTCTATCCAGTAATAGTTTATAGCCATCACAGACTGGTACTAACAAAGAACTCTATCCAGTAATAGTTTATAGCCATCACAGACCGGTGCTAACAAAGAACTCTATCCAGTAATAGTTTGTAGCCATCACAGACTGGTACTAACAAAGAACTATATCCAGTAATAGTTTGTAGCCATCACAGACTGGTGCTAACAAAGAACTATATCCAGTAATAGTGTATAGCCATCACATACTGGTGCTAACAAAGAACTCTATCCAGTAATAGTTTGTAGCCATCACAGACTGGTGCTAACAAAGAACTCTACTCAGTAATAGTTTATAGCCATCACAGACTGGTGTTAACAAAGAACTCTATCCAATAATAGTTTGTAGCCATCACAGACAGATACTAACGAAGAACTCTAACTGTAAGTATGTGCAGCCAACATAGACTTGACACTAATGAAGAACTCTAACTGTAACATCATAGACTTGACACTAATGAAGAACTCTAACTGTAACAACATAAAACTTGACACTAACGAAGAACTCTAACTGTAACAACATAGACTTGACACTAATGAAGAACTCTAACTGTAACATCATAGACTTGACACTAACGAAGAACTCTAACTGTAACAACATAAAACTTGACACTAACGAAGAACTCTAACTGTAACATCATAGACTTGACACTAACGAAGAACTCTAACTGTAACATCATAGACTTGACACTAACGAAGAACTCTAACTGTAACAACATAGACTGGACACTAACGAAGAACTCTAACTGTAACAACATAAAACTTGACACTAACGAAGAACTCTAACTGTAACATCATAGACTTGACACTAACGAAGAACTCTAACTGTAACATCATAGACTTGACACTAACGAAGAACTCTAACTGTAACAACATAGACTTGACACTAACAAAGAACTCTAACTGTAACAACATAGACTTGACACTAATGAAGAACTCTAACTGTAACAACATAGACTTGACACTAACGAAGAACTCTAACTGTAACAACATAGACTTGACACTAACGAAGAACTCTAACTGTAACAACATAGACTTGACACTAACGAAGAACTCTAACTGTAACATCATAGACTTGACACTAACGAAGAACTCTAACTGTAAGAGGTTGAAAACATACTTGTTCATAGTCATCGCCTGCATCTTCAAATATGTTGCCAGCTTGTATTGATGTTTTTTTCTTTACATTCCTTGGAACGAACAAACCATATCTGTGAAAAGCAAGGGTAATCAAGGTTGAGAATAGATATCGTTGACAGAACTAACAGGGTTCATTCTAGGTCAGAATGCTTGGGAGAAGTAAGAAAGCGCGTGATCGCTTCCTTAAATGGTGTTCTTTAATATACTTCTGCAAAATAGTGTTAAAATGCACAGTACAACAATTAAATACAACATTTGAATAGAAGGAGTGCTTTATAATGGGCCAGTGTATCTTACTAGACAAAATTTTGGGTGAAAATCATAAAAACCAACAAATATATATATATATATATTTTTTTGTTTTTTTGTTTTTAGGGAAAAGTGGGGCCCCCAGAGGGCGAAGTCAGGGTCCCTAGGGCGACAATTTGGCCCACATCGCCCTCTAGAATGATCCCTGACTAATCAAATCGATGACAAGATCAGGTTGTAAAAGAAGTTGGTGGAGTAGTGAAAGTGATTAATGTATTTGCATCAATGGGATCAATAGCAATAGGTCTGCTTTCAGTTGCAATCATGTATGTATGAATACTAGGGATGCCAACGAATATTTGATGACTCGATCGGACGTCTGAATATCCGAATATTATTCCAGTATTCGAATATTCGGAAAAAATATTATATTTTCAAAAAGGAAATAAACTGCAGGGGTGGCAAAATATCAAAAAAAATCGTACTTGTCCACGGGCAAATAAACAGAAAATTTCACTTGCCCAGTTGAATTTTGTTACTTGTCCGTAATTTATGTATATTATGTTATGTATACGATGAAATGCATGTATAAATGAAACAGTATTTAAATGTTGACTTGTTTTATTTTATTCAATCACTATTGTACTTTGTGCATGTCATATTTCTGTACTATGTAATTATGCTTGGAATGTACTGCCTTGGTAGCTTCATCTCGTCTCACCGACAGTCACACCCACCTTATGATATGTAGCTTCATCTCGTCTCACTGACAGTTACACCCACCTTATGATATGTAGCTTCATCTCGTCTCACCGACAGTCACACCCACCTTATGATATGTAGCTTCATCTCGTCTCACCGACAGTCACACCCACCTTATGATATGTAGCTTCATCTCGTCTCACCGACAGTCACACCCACCTTATGATATGTAGCTTCATCTCGTCTCACCGACAGTCACACCCACCTTGTGATATGTAGCTTCATCTCGTCTCACCGACAGTCACACCCACCTTATGATATGTAGCTTCATCTCGTCTCACTGACAGTCACACCCACCTTGTGATATGTAGCTTCATCTTGTCTCACCGACAGTCACACCCACCTTGTGATATGTAGCTTCATCTCGTCTCACTGACAGTCACACCCACCTTATGATATGTAGCTTCATCTCGTCTCACCGACAGTCACACCCACCTTGTGATATGTAGCTTCATCTTGTCTCACTGACAGTCACACCCACCTTATGATATCCATAATCCAGAAGTTATACCACCCAGCTCTACTGCAAGTAAACATCCCTTTATCTAGGTCATTAAATCCATGATTTATTTCATAATTGTAAGGTTTATATTGGGGGAAAAACTAGGTCTTTAATAATTTTACTTGTCCACAGACAAATAGATTTGAAAAATGCACTTGCCCGGACTTAAAAATGTACGCCTCGGACAACTTGGGCAGTTGATTTTGCCACCCCTGAACTGTCAAAATCAGATACGTTGTTTTCTTTTGAAACCATCATAAAACTTTCCAATACAAAATCTGCTGATTGAGCATGCATTGTCATCTATACCTCTAAATCATCAACAGTGGTGCTTTCTTCTCTACACCACTCTACAACAGTAACATCACTGATCTTCCCAACGAATATTTGTTCATTTCTTGAAATTTCGAATTGTACATTGAAAGTTTACTCATATTATCGTCGCTACCGGTTACCCATATGAGTGACGCCTCCTGAAGAGATTAGTCATTTTAGATGGATAGTGCAATGATACAGACAGAGACCCATTCCAGAGTCTCCTCTGGTTCTTTTACGTGCACGGTGTAAAGCACCGACACAAGACTTTGGTTTAAAGTCCCATCTGAAAGACTATTAATTTTATTTGGGTCAGACGGGGGATCGAACCTGTGATCCCTGGATTACCAGTCCAGCGTGTTACCACTGGACTACAGATCCGTTCTGTACAGTTAATTGCAGTGCCAGTAATGTTTTATTGCTTTATTATGGGGATATTCACACCTGTGACAAAATTAGTTAACCACACCAGTCAGAATTATAATGGTTAACAGCATATTATATAGTTGTACACATTTTCTGGCAAGTTTAAGAGAACATGCATGAATATGATAAGAATGGTTAGTACTGTGCTATTTTATGGTATTTATTTTGGTTTCAAATACCAATAAGTTGTGTGAATGTCTTTTTTATACATTAATTCAATATCATTTTATTAATAATTGTTAATTTTATAGGATAGATGCAATTATTAATAAAATATATTGAAAACATTGTTTTTGTAGGCTTTGGGGAAGGGGGTCAACGCATTATTCTATAAGGGGGGTCAATATCCTATAATAGAAAATGGACCCGCGGGTCATTATTTTGGCGGGTCTATATGACACCGGAACTAAATTTCGAGAGACGTGCCCAACAAGATTTTAGTGACCACTTTATATATTTTTACCTATTATGAACTTAGGAGGGTTGCGCTTGAGTGTGGACATATCAGCCATGGAGAATTGTTTGCACATTTTGAACTATGAATGAACCCCATAACAAATCATAAGAACCCCTAAACAAATCATAAGAACCCCTAAACAAATCATAAGAGTTTGCATTCTGGAAAGTAAACAAAATCATGTGGATAAACAAAGGCCCGAAACAGGTGGTGGAAGGAAGCAGGGCGATAGGCCCGAAACAGGTGGTGGAAGGAAGCATGGCGATAGGCCCGAAACAGGTGGTGGAAGGAAGCAGGGCGATAGGCCCGAAACAGGAGGTGGAAGGAAGCATGGCGATAGGCCCGGAACAGGTGGTGGAAGTAAGCAGGGCGATAGGCCCGAAACAGGAGGTGGAAGGAAGCATGGCGATAGGCCCGAAACAGGTGGTGGAAGGAAGCAGGGCGATAGGCCCGAAACAGGTGGTGGAAGGAAGCAGGGCGATAGGCCTGAAACAGGTGGTGGAAGGAAGCAGGGTGATAGGCCCGAAACAGGTGGTGGAAGGAAGCAGGGCGATTGATGATATACTATACGTCGACAGGAGAAAATAGTTCTGTAGTGTATTCCAGGCATGGCTAGCTCAGTTGGTAGAGCTGTCCGACTAGTGTTCGGGAGGTCGTGGGTTATTGTATAGAAACCACATAAATATGGCCATACATAGCATATAAACGAAGATTTGGGTAAGGTTTGGGTAAATCGTGCTGCCGCTATTAGCCCCTGTCGTGGTTTCAATCATTCGGATTTATCAATGCTATGGATCTATGATTGAGCACTCTTTGAGACTTTGTTTTATTCATATTAACAGAGCAACAATGGGTATGCTATCGAAAATCGGTCAATCAATGACCATAAATATAACGTTACCCCACCCACCCATCATCCAGCAAATATTTACTGGTTATTTAATGTAGTAATAAAGTCTACCCACGTAGCATACAAGTTTCAACAAAGGCGTGGTAAATCAAAACATATGATTGTCAAGATATATAATCACACTCGAAAGTGAAATTTATAAAAATAATAGTGAAAAATCAACAAACTTCTCGGGCGCAGACATCTTGAAGAATCGAATTGAATTCTGCCATGCATTTTCATTGGTCAAAATAAAACATAAACAAAACAAACACACCCACTTCTATCTATCTATCTATCTTCCTTTAATGTCGAACCCCTCGCGGGGACGTAGACATGTTGCGCGTCAAAAACCGCTAAGAAGTTAAAAGTATGAGTAGTTAAAAGTATAATTTAAAAAGGTATGAAAATAAGTTGTGGTAAAAGTTTAAAAGCAGCTACGCAGAACAACTAGGGGTCTTCGAACATACATTGTAATTATGAATGGTGATGGTCCCGCTACAAGTTTGAAGCCACAAGACATCGGTAAGTTTCTATTTATAGTAACACTGATCAATCAGAGTGTGGTGTCCGTGGCCCAATGCTGAGATCGTTGGATTTTGAACAGATTATCGAGGGGACTGGACTTTGCCCATATGATTGCCTCTGTTGGGTGTCTGCCCTCCATGTACCAGAGATGGTGCTGTGGTCCTCATCCTCCCGGTCCACCTCTGCAATAACAGGATCCTGATCCACAGTAAGTTGTGGATGATGACTCCTGTCTCCACTAGTAACCACTTCAGGTCCGTGTTCCACAGTGCTCTGGAGGGATAATATACTGCTCAACAATGTCTACGTCCCCGCGAGGGGTTCGACATTAACGGAAGATAGATGGATAGAATGTTGGTACCTGACTGTGTTTGTTGCGTGTGGTTGCTCAGGAGGGGTACTGCTACACAAAGTTTGTGGCTACCTGTTTGCGTGTGCTTGCTCTGTGTGGATACTGCTACACACAGGTTGTGGCTACCTGTGTTTGTTGCGTGTGGTTGCCCAGGATGGAAACTGTTACACAAAGGTTGTGGCTACCTGTGTTTATTGCCTGTGGTTGCCCAGGACGGATAGTGCTACACAAAGGTTGTGGTTACCTGTGTGTGTTGCGTGTGGTTGCCCAGGGCGGATACTGCTACACAAAGGTTGTGGCTACCTGTGTGTGTTGCTTGCCCAGGACGGATACTGCTACACAAAGGTTGTGGCTACCTGTGTTTGTTGCGTGTGGTTTCCCAGGACGGATACTGCTATACAAAGGTTGTGGCTACCTGTGTTTGTTGCGTGTGGTTTCCCAGGACGGATACTGTTACACACAGATTGTGGCTACCTGTGTTTGTTGTGTGTGATTGCCCAGGACTGATACTCCTCCACAAAGGTTGTGGCTACCTGTGTTTGTTGTGTGTGGTTTCCCAGGACGGATACTGCTACACAAAGGTTGTGGCTACCTGTGTTTGTTGCTTGTGGTTGCTCTGTATGGATACTGCTATACAAAGGTTGTGGCTACCTGTGTTTGTTAGTGTGGTTTCCCAGGACGGATACTGCTCTACAAAGATTGTGGCTACCTGTGTTTGTTGCGTGTGATTGCCCAGGACGGATACTGCTATACAAAGGTTGTGGCTACCTGTGTTTGTTGCGTGCGGTTTGCCAGGACGGATACTGCTCCACAAAGGCTGTGGCTACCTGTGTTTGTTGCTTGTGGTTGCACAGGGCGGATACTGCTCCACAAAGGTTGTGGCTACCTGTGTTTGTTGTGTGTGGTTGTCCAGGACGGATACTGCTACACAAAGGTTGTGGCTACCTGTGTTTGTTGCGTGTGGTTGTCCAGGACGGATACTGCTACATACAGATTGTGGCTACCTGTGTTTGTTGTGTGTGGTTGCCCAGGACTGATACTCCTCCACAAAGGTTGTGGCTACCTGTGTTTGTTGTGTGTGGTTGTCCAGGACGGATACTGCTACACAAAGGTTGTGGCTACCCATGTTTATCGCGTGTGGTTGCCCAGGACGGATACTGCTATACAAAGGTTGTGGCTACCTGTGTTTGTTAGTGTGGTTTCCCAGGACGGATACTGCTCTACAAAGATTGTGGCTACCTGTGTCTGTTGCGTGTGGTTGCCCAGGACGGATACTGCTATACAAAGGTTGTGGCTACCTGTGTTTGTTGCGTGTGGTTGCCCAGGACGGATACTGCTACACAAAGGTTGTGGCTACCTGTGTTTGTCGCGTGTGGTTTCCCGGGACGGATACTGCTATACAAAGGTTGTGGCTACCTGTGTTTGTTGTGTGTGGTTGTCCAGGACGGATACTGTTACATTAAGGTTGTGGCTACCTGTGTTTGTTGCGTGTGGTTTCCAGGACGGATGTGATCAGCTGAGTTTCAGAATGTAGCGGTAGATATTGGAAGAGAATCTTTTTTTTTCTATTTTCAGGTTTAACGGTCGGGATATCGGGTATTCTGCTACTGGTGCATTTGATATTAGCCGTTATCGTGTACCGACCCCGACGGAGACGAACAGATGTCACTGTAAATTCTGTTTCCGGCGATATATGAACATCAGAAAGAACTACCATTTATAACGGGCGTAGAACTGATTTCCCGCCATTTAAAAATGGTCATTACTCTTCGATTGCGGACCTTAACTCTAAGGATGCTGAATGCAGAACATAAAATATTTAAGAGAATGACGCTGTGACTCAGCGAGCAATTGTCGATTACCACACACGTGATGTTATACAATTAAAACTATTGTTCACTTGTTCACAAAGTTGTCAATTAAATACTGTTATTCGTCAATACTGGGTTTTCGTCACTGAAACTCATGGACTTGTCAAAGAAATGCTAGCCTAATGTCACTGGAATATTGGTATTCGTTATATAAATACTGGTATTTGTCACTGAAATACTGGTATTCGTTATATAAATACTGGTATTTGTCACTGAAATACTGGTATTCGTTATATAAATACTGGTATTTGTCACTGAAATATTGGTATTCGTTATATAAATACTGGTATTTGTCACTGAAATATTGGTATTCGTTATATAAATACTGGTATTTGTCACTGAAATACTGGTATTCGTTATATAAATACTGGTATTTGTCACTGAAATACTGGTATTCGTTATATAAATACTGGTATTTGTCACTGAAATATTGGTATTCGTTATATAAATACTGGTATTTGTCACTGAAATATTGGTATTCGTTATATAAATACTGGTATTTGTCACTGAAATACTGGTATTCGTTATATAAATACTGGTATTTGTCACTGAAATACTGGTATTCGTTATATAAATATTTGTTATAAATACTGGTATTTGTCACTGAAATACTGGTATTTGTCACTGAAATACTGGTATTTGTCACTGAAATACTGGTATTTGTTATAGAAATACTGGTATTTGTGTGTTTTACGTTTATTTATCGTTGCTACCGGTTGCCATATGAGCGACGCCTCCTGAAGAGATTGGTCATTTTAGACTGTTGGATGATAGTGCAATGATACAGGCAGTCTCCTCTGGTTCTGTTACGTGCACGGTGTAAAGCACCGACACAAGACCTCGGTTTAACGTCTCATCTGAAAGACTGTTAATTTTATTAGGGTTAGACAGGGGATCGAACCTGCGATCCCTGGATTACCAGTCCAGCGTGTTACCACTGGACTACAGATCCGTCTGTTCGTGTCGGTTTTATTTTCGGTGTATATTTGAAATCTCCAGTTGAATGAAGAACATTCTGGGTGTTTTTCGGTTCGATTTCATTTCTTGTACATCTATTGGCGGCGCCCTGTAATGCTTCCCATCACTGTATTTCTTGTAGGTAGATGTGTGTGCATGAACTGTGCACCTAGACATGCATGAACTGTGCACCTAGACAGGCATGAGCTGTGTACCTAGACAGGCAGTGTACCTAGACATGCATGAACTGTGCACCTAGACAGGCATGAACTGTGCACATAGATAGGCATGAACTGGGCACCTAGACATGTATGAACTGTGTACCTAGACAGGCATGAACTGTGCACCTAGACAGGCATGAACTGTGCACCTAGACAGGCATGAACTGTGCACATAGAGAGGCAGTGCACCTAGACAGGCAGTGTACCTAGACATGCATGAACTGTGTACATAGACATGCATGAACTGTGCACATAGACAGGCATGAACTGTGCACATAGACAGGCATGAACTGTGCACATAGAGAGGCAGTGCACCTAGACAGGCAGTGTACCTAGACATGCATGAACTGTGTACATAGACATGCATGAACTGTGCACCTAGACAGGCATGTGCACCTAGACAGGCATGAACTGTGCACATACATAGACAGGCATGAACTGTGCACATAGACAGGCATGTGTGTGTGTGCACCTAGACAGGCAGTGTACTAGACAGGCATGAACTGTGTACATAGACAGGCATGAACTGTGCACATAGACATGAATGTGCACATAGACAGGCAGTGTACCTAGACAGGCATGAACTGTGCATAGACAGGCATGAACTGTGCACCATAGACAGGCATGAACTGTGCACCTAGACAGGCATGAACTGCACTGCAGTGCACCTAGACAGGCATGAACTGTGCACCTAGACAGGCATGAACTGTGCACATAGACAGGCAGCTGTGCACCATAGACATGCATGAACTGTGCACATAGACAGGCATGAACTGTGCACCTAGACAGGCAGTGTGACATAGACAGGCATGAACATAGACAGGCATGAACTGCACCTAGACAGGCACTGTCCATAGACAGTGTGCATGAACTGTGCACCTAGACAGGCATGAACTGTGCACCTAGACAGGCATGAACTGTGCTAGACAGGCATAGACAGGCAGTGTACCTAGACAGGCATGAACTGTGCACATAGACAGACAGGCATGAACTGTGCACCTAGACAGGCATGAACTGTGCACCTAGACAGGCAGTGTACCTAGACAGGCATGAACTGTGCACCTAGCAGGCATGAGCTGTGACCTAGACAGGCATGAACTGTGCACCTAGACAGGCATGAACTGTGCACCTAGACAGGCATGAACTGTGCACCTGAAGACTAGACAGACATGAACTGTGCACCTAGACAGGCATGAGCTGTGCACCTAGACAGGCATGAACTGTGCACCTAGACAGGCATGAACTGTGCACCTAGACAGACATGAACATGAACTGCACATAGACAGGCATGAACTGTGCATAGACAGGCATGAACTGTGCACCTAGACAGCATGAACTGTGCACATAGACAGGCACTGTGCACCTAGACAGGCATGAACTGTGCACATAGCATGAACTGTGCACCTAGACAGGCATGAACTGTGCACCTAGACAGGCATGAGCTGTGCATGCATGAACTGTGCACCTAGACAGGCATGAACTGTGCACATAGACAGGCATGAACTGTGCACCTAGACAGGCATGAACTGTGCACTAACACATAGACACATAAGTGCACATGACAGGCTGTACCACCTGAACTGTGCACATAGACATGAACTGTGCACCTAGACAGGCATGAACTGTGCACCTGTGCACCTGAATGTACACATAGACAGCATGAACTGTGTGTACCTAGACAGGCATGAACTGTGCACATACAGGCATGAACTGTGCACCTAGACAGGCAGGGTACCTAGACAGGCATGAACATGTGACACATAGACAGACATGAATGCTGTGCACCTAGACAGGCTAGTGTGCATAGAACTGTGCATATAGACAGGCATGAACTGTGCACCTAGCACATAGACAGCATGAACTGTGCACCTGTGTACCTAGACAGGCATGAACTGTGCACCTACCTAGACAGGCATGAACTGTGCACCTAGACAGGCATGAGCTGTGCACCTAGACAGGCATGAACTGTGCACCTAGACAGGCATGAACTGTGCACCTAGACATGAACTGTGCATAGACAGGATGAGCTGTGCACCTAGACAGACATGAACTGTGCACCTAGACAGGCATGAGAACTGTGCACCTAGACAGGCATGAACTGTGCACCTAGACAGGCATGAACTGTGCACCTAGACAGGCATGAACTGTGCACCTAGACAGGCATGAACTGTGCACATAGACAGACATGAACTGTGCACCTAGACAGGCAGTGTACCTAGACAGGCATGAACTGTGCACCTAGACAGGCATGAGCTGTGCACCTGCATGCTGTACACATAGACAGGCATGAACTGTGCACATAGACCTAGACAGGCATGAACTGTGCACCTAGACAGGCATGAACTGTGCACATAGACAGGCATGAACTGTGCACCTAGACAGGAACTGTGTGCATGAACACATAGACAGGCACTGTGTAGACCTGAACTGTGCACCTAGACAGCATGAACTGTGCACCTAGACAGGCATGAACTGTGCACCTTGACACACTGTGCATAGACAGGCATGAACTGCACATAGACAGGCACTGTGCACCTAGACAGGCATGAACATGCATGCTAGACCTGAACTGTGCACATGGCATGAACTGTGCACCTAGAAAGGCAGTACCTAGACAGGCATGAACTGTGCACATAGACAGGCAGGCATGAACTAGACAGGCAGTGCACCTAGACAGGCATGAACTGTGCACCTAGACAGGCATGAGCTGTGCACCTAGACATGAACACCTAGACAGGCATGAGCTGTGCACCTAGACAGGCATGAACTGTGCAACTAGACAGGCATGAACTGTACCTAGACAGGCATGAACTGTGCACCTAGACAGGCATGAGCTGTGCACCTAGACAGGCATGAACTGTGCACCTAGACAGCACTGTGCATAGACAGGCATGAGCTTGCACCTAGACAGGCAGAACTGTGCAACTAGACAGGCATGAACTGTGCACCTAGACAGGCATGAACTGTGCACCTAGCATGCATGAACATGCACCTAGACAGGCACCTAGACAGGCATGAGCTGTGCACCTAGACCTGAACTGTGCACCTAGACAGGCATGAACTGTGCACCTAGACAGGCATGAAGTGCACATAGACAGCATGAACTGTGCACCTAGACAGGCAGTGCACCTAGACAGGCATGAACTGTGCACTAGACAGCATGAACTGTGCACCTAGACAGGCAGTGTACCTAGACAGGCATGAACTGTGCACATAGACAGGCAGTGTACCTAGACAGGCATGAACTGTTCACATGACAGGCATGAACTGTGCACCTAGACATGCATGAACTGTGCACCTAGACAGGCATGAACTGTGCACATAGACAGGCATGAAGCACCATAGACAGACATGAACTGTGCACCTAGACAGGCAGTGTACCTAGACAGGCATGAACTGTGCACCTAGACAGGCATGAGCTGTGCACTAGACAGCATGAACTGTGCACCCTAGACATGCATGAACACCTAGACAGGCAGTACCTAGTCATGCATGAACTGTGCACCTAGACAGGCATGAACTGTGCACATAGACAGGCATGAACTGTGCACATAGACAGGCAGTGTACCTAGACAGGCATGAACTGTGCACATAGACAGACATGAACTGTGCATAGACAGGCAGTGTACCTAGACAGGCATGAACTGTGCACCTAGACAGGCAGTGGTACCTAGACAGGCATGAACTGTGCACATAGACAGACATGAACTGTGCACCTGTACCTAGACAGGCATGAACTGTGCACATAGCCAGGCATGAACTGTGCACCTAGACAGGCAGGGTACCTAGACCTAGACAGGCATGAACTGTGCACCTAGACATGCAGTGTACCTAGACAGGCATGAACTGTGCACATAGCAAGGCGTGTACCTAGACAGGCATGAACTGTGCACATAGACAGGCAGTGTACCTAGACAGGCATGAACTGTGCACATAGACAGACATGAACTGTGCACCTAGCACCTAGACATGCAGCACCTAGACAGGCAGTGCACCTAGACAGGCATGAACTGTGCACCTAGACAGGCATGAACTGTGCACATAGACATCATGAACTGTGCACCTAGACAGGCATGAGCTGTGCACCTAGACAGGCATGAACTGTGTACCTAGACAGGCATGAACTGTGCACCTAGACAGGCATGAATTGTGTACCTAGATAGGCATGAACTGTGCACCTAGACAGGCATGAACTGTGCACATAGACAGACATGAACTGTGCACCTAGACATGCATGAGCTGTGCACATAGACAGGCATGAACTGTGCACATAGACAGGCAGTGTACCTAGACAGGCATGAACTGTGCACATAGACAGACATGAAGTGTGCACCTAGACAGGATGTGTACCTAGACATGCATGAGCTGTGCACCTAGACATGCAGTGTAGCTGGGGTGTACCTAGACAGGCATGAACTGTGCACATAGACAGGCATGGACTGTGCACATAGACAGGCAGTGTACCTAGACAGGCATGAACTGTGCACATAGACTGGCATGAACTGTGCACCTAGACAGGATATGTACATAGACATGCATGAGCTGTGCACTAGACAGGTAGTGTACCTAGATAGGCAGTGTACCTAGACAGGCATGAACTGTGCACCTAGACAGGCATGACTGTGCACCTAGACAGGCATGAACTGTGCACCTAGACAGACATGAACTGTGCACCTAGACAGGCATGAGCTGTGCACCTAGACAGGCATGAACTGTGCACCTAGACAGGCATGAACTGTGCACCTAGACAGGCATGAACTGTGCACATAGACAGACATGAACTGTGCACCTAGACAGGCAGTGCACCTAGACAGGCATGAACTGTGCACCTAGACAGGCATGAGCTGTGCACCTAGACAGACATGAACTGTGCACCTAGACAGGCATGAGCTGTGCACCTAGACAGGCATGAACTGTGCACCTAGACAGGCATGAACTGTGCACCTAGACAGGCATGAACTGTGCACCTAGACAGACATGAACTGTGCACCTAGACAGGCATGAGCTGTGCACCTAGACAGGCATGAACTGTGCACCTAGACAGGCATGAACTGTGCACCTAGACAGGCATGAACTGTGCACCTAGACAGGCATGAACTGTGCACCTAGACAGACATGAACTGTGCACCTAGACAGGCATGAGCTGTGCACCTAGACAGGCATGAACTGTGCACCTAGACAGGCATGAACTGTGCACCTAGACAGGCATGAACTGTGTACCTAGACAGGCATGAGTTGTGCACCTAGACAGGCAGTGTACCTAGACAGGCATGAACTGTGCACCTAGACAGGCATGAACTGTGCACCTAGATAGGCATGAACTGTGCACCTAGACAGGCATGAACTGTGCACATAGACAGACATGAACTGTGCACCTAGACATGCATGAACTGTGCACATAGACAGGCATGAACTGTGCACATAGACAGGCAGTGTACCTAGACAGGCATGAACTGTGCACATAGACAGACATGAAGTGTGCACCTAGACAGGACACGAACTGTGCACCTAGACAGGCAGTGTACCTAGACAGGCATGAACTGTGCACCTAGACAGGCATGAGCTGTGCACCTAGACAGGCATGAACTGTGCACATAGACAGGCATGAACTGTGCACATAGACAGCATGAACTGTGCACCTAGACAGGCATGAACTGTGCACATAGACAGGCATGAACTGTGCACCTAGACAGGCATGAACTGTGCACATAGACAGGCATGAACTGTGCACTAGACAGGCAGTGTACCTAGATAGGCATGAACTGTGCACCTAGACAGGCATGACCTGTGCACCTAGACAGGCATGACTGTGCACCTAGACAGGCATGAACTGTGTACCTAGACAGACATGAACTGTGCACCTAGACAGGCATGAGCTGTGCACCTAGACAGGCATGAACTGTGCACCTAGACAGGCATGAACTGTGCACATAGACAGACATGAACTGTGCACATAGACAGGCAGTGTACCTAGACAGGCAGAACTGTGAACTAGGACAGGCATGAGCTGTGCACCTAGACAGGCATGAACTGTGACACCAGAGACAGGCATGAACTGTGCACATAGACAGGCAGACTGTGCACCTAGACATGCATGAACTGTGCACCTAGACAGGCATGAACTGTGCACATAGAGAGGCATGAACTGTGCAATAGAAGACATGAACTGGCACCTAGACAGGCAGGTGTACCTAGACAGGCATGAACTGTGCACCTAGACAGGCATGAACTGTGCACCTCGACAGCATGGAAACTGTGCACCTAGAAGGCAGTGTACTAGACAGGCATGAACTGTGCACATAGACAGGCAGTGTACCTAGACAGGCATGAACTGGGCACTAGACAGGAATGAACTCTGCACCTAGACAGGCATGAACTGTGGCACAGAGACAGGCAGTGTACCTAGACAGGCATGAACTGTGCACATAGACAGAATGAACTGTGCACCTAGACAGGCAGTGTACCTAGACAGGCATGAACTGTGCACCTAGACAGGCATGAACTGTGAACCTAGACAGGCGTGTACCTGAGAGGCATGAGCTGGCACATAGACATGCATGAACTGTGCACATAGACAGGCAGTGTACTAGACAGGCATGAACTGTGTACCTAGACATGCAGTGTACCTAGACAGGGGCATGAACTGTGCACATAGACAGGAACTGTACCTAGACAGGCATGAACTGTGCTACATAGACAGGCAGTGCACTAGACAGGCATGAACTGTGCACATAGACAGGCATGAACTGTGCACCTAGAGCAGGCGTGCACCTAGACAGGCATGAACTGTGCACCTTGACAGGCAGTGTACCTAGACAGGCATGAACTGTGCACATAGACAGGCATGAACTGTGCACCTAGGCAGGGCAGTGTACCTAGAGCATGTGTGTGGGCATGAACTGGCACATAGACAGGCAGTTGTACCTAGAGATGCATGAACTGTGCACATAGACTGGCAGTGAACTGTGAACCTATAAAGGCAGTGTACCTAGACAGGCATGAAATGTGCACATAGACAGGAAGTGTACCTAGACAGGCATGAACTGTGCACGAGACAGGAATGACAGGTGTACCTAGACATGCATGAATGTGCACATAGACAGGCATGAACTGTGAATCTATGACAGGGCTGTACGTAGACAGGCATGAACTGTGCCCTAGACAGGCATGAACTGTGCACCTAGACAGGCAGTGCACCTAGACAGGCATGAACTGTGGAACCTAGGAGGAATGAGCTGTGCACCTAGACATGCATGAACTGTGCACCTAGACAGGCATGGACTGTGCACCTAGACAGGCATGAACTGTGCACCTAGACAGGCATGAACTGTGCACATAGACAGGCATGAACTGTGCACCTAGACATGCATGAACTGTGCACCTAGACAGGCATGGACTGTGCACCTAGACAGGCATGAACTGTGCACCTAGACAGGCATGAACTGTGCACATAGACATGCATGGACTGTGCACATAGACAGGCATGAACTGTGCACCTAGACAGGCATGAACTGTGCACCTAGACATGCATGAAATGTGCACCTATACGTGCATGAACTGTGCACCTAGACATGCATTAACTGTGCACCTAGACAGGCATAGACTGCGCACCTAGACATGCATGAACTGTGCACCTAGACAGGCATGAACTGCGCACCTAGACATACATGAACTGTGCACCTAGACAGGCATGAACTGTGCACCTAGACAGGCATGAACTATGCACCTAGACATGCATGAACTGTGCACCTAGACAGGCATGAATTGTGTACCTAGACAGGCATGAATTGTGCACCTAGACAGGCACGAACTGTGCACCTAGACAGGCATGAACTGTACACCTGGACATGCATGAACTGTGCACCTAGACCGGCATGGACTGTGCACATATACAGGCATGGACTGTGCACCTAGACAAGGCATGGACTGTGCACCTAGACATGCATGAACTGTGCACCTAGACAGGCATGAACTGTGCACATAGACAGACATGAACTGTGCACCTAGACAGGCATGAACTGTGCACCTAGACAGGCATGAACTATGCACCTAGACATGCATGAACTGTGCACCTAGACATGCATGAACTGCGCCTAGACAGGCATGAACTGTGCACCTAGACATGCATGGACTGTGTACCTAGACAGGCATGAACTATGCACCTAGACAAGTCATGAACTGTGCACCTAGACATGCATGAACTGTGCACCTAGACAAGGCATGAACTGTGCACCTAGACAGGCATAAACTGTGCACCTAGACAGGCATAAACTGTGCACCTAGACATGCATGAACTGTGCACCTAGACAAGGTATGAACTGTGCACCTAGACAGGGCATGAACTGTGCACATAGAGAGGCAGTGCACCTAGACAGGCAGTGTTGTGTGAACTGTGTACATAGACATGCATGAACTGTGCACATAGACAGGCATGAACTGTGCACATAGACAGGCATGGTGTAGGGCCTAGACATGCATGAAGTGTTGTGCACCTAGACAGGCATGAGTGTGTGTGTGTGGGTGTGTGTGTGTGTGGTGTGTGTTGTGTTGGGCTGTGCACCTAGACAGGCATGAACTGTGACATGCATAGACAGGCATGAACTGTGCACATAGACAGGCATGAACTGCACATGCATGAACTGTGCACCTAGACAGGCAGTGTACTAGACAGGCATGAACTGTGTACCTAGACAGGCATGAACTGTGCACATAGACACATGAACTGTGCACATAGACAGGCAGTGTACCTAGACAGGCATGAACTGTGCATAGACAGGCATGAGCTGTGCACCGGTAGTGACAGGCATGAACTGTGCACCTAGACATGCATGAACTGTGGTGCACCTAGACAGGCATGTGTGCCTAGACAGGCATGAACTGTGCACATAGACAGGCAGTGTGCCTAGGGTGCATGCATGAACTGTGCACCTAGACAGGCATGAACTGTGCACATAGACAGGCAGTGAATGTGCACATAGACAGGCATGTACATAGACAGGCATGAACTGTGGGCACTGTATAGACAGATGTGATGAACTGTGCACCTAGACAGGCATGTGTGTACCTAGACAGGCATGAACTGTGCTGACGGCTAGACAGGCAGTGTACCTAGACAGGCATGAACTGTGCACATAGACAGACAGGTGTGTGTGGGTGAACTGTGCACCTAGACAGGCAGTGTACCTAGACAGGCATGAACTGTGCACATAGCGGTGGTGTGTGCAGGCATGAACTGTGCACCTAGACAGGCATGTGTGACCTAGACAGGCATGAACTGTGCACTGAGTAGACAGACATGAACTGTGCACCTAGACAGGCATGGTGTGTACCTAGACAGGCATGAACTGTGCACATAGACAGGCATGTGTGTGGTGTGTGTGGGTGTGTGTGGGTGTGTGTACCTAGACAGCATGAACTGTGCACATAGACAGGCAGTGTGACCTAGACAGGCATGAACTGTGCACATAGCATGAACTGTGCACCTAGACAGGCATGTGTGTACCTAGACAGGCATGAGCTGTGCATGCATGAAGTGTGACCTAGACAGGCATGAACTGTGCACATAGACAGGCATGAACTGTGCACCTAGACAGGCATGAACTGTGCACTAACACATAGACACATAAGTGCACATGACAGGCTGTACCACCTGAACTGTGCACATAGACATGAACTGTGCACCTAGACAGGCATGAACTGTGCACCTGTGCACCTGAATGTACACATAGACAGCATGAACTGTGTGTACCTAGACAGGCATGAACTGTGCACATACAGGCATGAACTGTGCACCTAGACAGGCAGGGTACCTAGACAGGCATGAACATGTGACACATAGACAGACATGAATGCTGTGCACCTAGACAGGCTAGTGTGCATAGAACTGTGCATATAGACAGGCATGAACTGTGCACCTAGCACATAGACAGCATGAACTGTGCACCTGTGTACCTAGACAGGCATGAACTGTGCACCTACCTAGACAGGCATGAACTGTGCACCTAGACAGGCATGAGCTGTGCACCTAGACAGGCATGAACTGTGCACCTAGACAGGCATGAACTGTGCACCTAGACATGAACTGTGCATAGACAGGATGAGCTGTGCACCTAGACAGACATGAACTGTGCACCTAGACAGGCATGAGAACTGTGCACCTAGACAGGCATGAACTGTGCACCTAGACAGGCATGAACTGTGCACCTAGACAGGCATGAACTGTGCACCTAGACAGGCATGAACTGTGCACATAGACAGACATGAACTGTGCACCTAGACAGGCAGTGTACCTAGACAGGCATGAACTGTGCACCTAGACAGGCATGAGCTGTGCACCTGCATGCTGTACACATAGACAGGCATGAACTGTGCACATAGACCTAGACAGGCATGAACTGTGCACCTAGACAGGCATGAACTGTGCACATAGACAGGCATGAACTGTGCACCTAGACAGGAACTGTGTGCATGAACACATAGACAGGCACTGTGTAGACCTGAACTGTGCACCTAGACAGCATGAACTGTGCACCTAGACAGGCATGAACTGTGCACCTTGACACACTGTGCATAGACAGGCATGAACTGCACATAGACAGGCACTGTGCACCTAGACAGGCATGAACATGCATGCTAGACCTGAACTGTGCACATGGCATGAACTGTGCACCTAGAAAGGCAGTACCTAGACAGGCATGAACTGTGCACATAGACAGGCAGGCATGAACTAGACAGGCAGTGCACCTAGACAGGCATGAACTGTGCACCTAGACAGGCATGAGCTGTGCACCTAGACATGAACACCTAGACAGGCATGAGCTGTGCACCTAGACAGGCATGAACTGTGCAACTAGACAGGCATGAACTGTACCTAGACAGGCATGAACTGTGCACCTAGACAGGCATGAGCTGTGCACCTAGACAGGCATGAACTGTGCACCTAGACAGCACTGTGCATAGACAGGCATGAGCTTGCACCTAGACAGGCAGAACTGTGCAACTAGACAGGCATGAACTGTGCACCTAGACAGGCATGAACTGTGCACCTAGCATGCATGAACATGCACCTAGACAGGCACCTAGACAGGCATGAGCTGTGCACCTAGACCTGAACTGTGCACCTAGACAGGCATGAACTGTGCACCTAGACAGGCATGAAGTGCACATAGACAGCATGAACTGTGCACCTAGACAGGCAGTGCACCTAGACAGGCATGAACTGTGCACTAGACAGCATGAACTGTGCACCTAGACAGGCAGTGTACCTAGACAGGCATGAACTGTGCACATAGACAGGCAGTGTACCTAGACAGGCATGAACTGTGCACCTAGACAGGCATGAACTGTGCACCTAGACAGGCATGAGCTGTGCACCTAGACAGGCATGAACTGTGCACCTAGACAGGCATGAACTGTGCACCTAGACAGGCATGAACTGTGCACCTAGACAGACATGAACTGTGCACATAGACAGGCATGAGCTGTGCACCTAGACAGGCATGAACTGTGCAACTAGACAGGCATGAACTGTGCACCTAGACAGGCATGAACTGTGCACCTAGACAGGCATGAACTGTGCACCTAGACAGACATGAAACTGTGCACCTAGACAGGCATGAGCTGTGCACCTAGACAGGCATGAACTGTGCACCTAGACAGGCATGAACTGTGCACCTAGACAGGCATGAACTGTGCACATAAACAGACATGAACTGTGCACCTAGACAGGCAGTGTACCTAGACAGGCATGAACTGTGCACCTAGACAGGCATGAGCTGTGCACCTAGACAGGCATGAACTGTACACATAGACAGGCATGAACTGTGCACATAGACAGGCATGAACTGTGCACCTAGACATGCATGAACTGTGCACCTAGACAGGCATGAACTGTGCACATAGACAGGCATGAACTGTGCACCTAGACAGACATGAACTGTGCACATAGACAGGCATGAACTGTGCACATAGACAGGCATGAACTGTGCACATAGACAGACATGAACTGTGCACCTAGACAGACATGAACTGTGCACCTAGACAGGCATGAACTGTGCACCTTGACAGGCATGAACTGTGCACCTAGACAGGCATGAACTGTGCACATAGACAGGCATGAACTGTGCACCTAGGCAGGCAGTGTACCTAGACATGCATGAACTGTGCACATAGACAGGCAGTGTACCTAGACATGCATGAACTGTGCACATAGACTGGCATGAACTGTGCACCTAGAAAGGCAGTGTACCTAGACAGGCATGAACTGTGCACCTAGACAGGCAGTGTACCTAGACAGGCATGAACTGTGCACCTAGACAGGCACGAACTGTGCACCTAGACAGGCAGTGCACCTAGACAGGCATGAACTGTGCACCTAGACAGGCATGAGCTGTGCACCTAGACAGACATGAACTGTGCACCTAGACAGGCATGAGCTGTGCACCTAGACAGGCATGAACTGTGCACCTAGA
>CM026402.1:65157825-65207787 GCA_014843695.1 Archivesica marissinica
TATTTACTGGTTATTTAATGTAGTAATAAAGTCTACCCACGTAGCATACAAGTTTCAACAAAGGCGTGGTAAATCAAAACATATGATTGTCAAGATATATAATCACACTCGAAAGTGAAATTTATAAAAATAATAGTGAAAAATCAACAAACTTCTCGGGCGCAGACATCTTGAAGAATCGAATTGAATTCTGCCATGCATTTTCATTGGTCAAAATAAAACATAAACAAAACAAACACACCCACTTCTATCTATCTATCTATCTTCCTTTAATGTCGAACCCCTCGCGGGGACGTAGACATGTTGCGCGTCAAAAACCGCTAAGAAGTTAAAAGTATGAGTAGTTAAAAGTATAATTTAAAAAGGTATGAAAATAAGTTGTGGTAAAAGTTTAAAAGCAGCTACGCAGAACAACTAGGGGTCTTCGAACATACATTGTAATTATGAATGGTGATGGTCCCGCTACAAGTTTGAAGCCACAAGACATCGGTAAGTTTCTATTTATAGTAACACTGATCAATCAGAGTGTGGTGTCCGTGGCCCAATGCTGAGATCGTTGGATTTTGAACAGATTATCGAGGGGACTGGACTTTGCCCATATGATTGCCTCTGTTGGGTGTCTGCCCTCCATGTACCAGAGATGTTGCTGTGGTCCTCATCCTCCCGGTCCACCTCTGCAATAACAGGATCCTGATCCACAGTAAGTTGTGGATGATGACTCCTGTCTCCACTAGTAACCACTTCAGGTCCGTGTTCCACAGTGCTCTGGAGGGATAATATACTGCTCAACAATGTCTACGTCCCCGCGAGGGGTTCGACATTAACGGAAGATAGATGGATAGAATGTTGGTACCTGACTGTGTTTGTTGCGTGTGGTTGCTCAGGAGGGGTACTGCTACACAAAGTTTGTGGCTACCTGTTTGCGTGTGCTTGCTCTGTGTGGATACTGCTACACACAGGTTGTGGCTACCTGTGTTTGTTGCGTGTGGTTGCCCAGGATGGAAACTGTTACACAAAGGTTGTGGCTACCTGTGTTTATTGCCTGTGGTTGCCCAGGACGGATAGTGCTACACAAAGGTTGTGGTTACCTGTGTGTGTTGCGTGTGGTTGCCCAGGGCGGATACTGCTACACAAAGGTTGTGGCTACCTGTGTGTGTTGCTTGCCCAGGACGGATACTGCTACACAAAGGTTGTGGCTACCTGTGTTTGTTGCGTGTGGTTTCCCAGGACGGATACTGCTATACAAAGGTTGTGGCTACCTGTGTTTGTTGCGTGTGGTTTCCCAGGACGGATACTGTTACACACAGATTGTGGCTACCTGTGTTTGTTGTGTGTGATTGCCCAGGACTGATACTCCTCCACAAAGGTTGTGGCTACCTGTGTTTGTTGTGTGTGGTTTCCCAGGACGGATACTGCTACACAAAGGTTGTGGCTACCTGTGTTTGTTGCTTGTGGTTGCTCTGTATGGATACTGCTATACAAAGGTTGTGGCTACCTGTGTTTGTTAGTGTGGTTTCCCAGGACGGATACTGCTCTACAAAGATTGTGGCTACCTGTGTTTGTTGCGTGTGATTGCCCAGGACGGATACTGCTATACAAAGGTTGTGGCTACCTGTGTTTGTTGCGTGCGGTTTGCCAGGACGGATACTGCTCCACAAAGGCTGTGGCTACCTGTGTTTGTTGCTTGTGGTTGCACAGGGCGGATACTGCTCCACAAAGGTTGTGGCTACCTGTGTTTGTTGTGTGTGGTTGTCCAGGACGGATACTGCTACACAAAGGTTGTGGCTACCTGTGTTTGTTGCGTGTGGTTGTCCAGGACGGATACTGCTACATACAGATTGTGGCTACCTGTGTTTGTTGTGTGTGGTTGCCCAGGACTGATACTCCTCCACAAAGGTTGTGGCTACCTGTGTTTGTTGTGTGTGGTTGTCCAGGACGGATACTGCTACACAAAGGTTGTGGCTACCCATGTTTATCGCGTGTGGTTGCCCAGGACGGATACTGCTATACAAAGGTTGTGGCTACCTGTGTTTGTTAGTGTGGTTTCCCAGGACGGATACTGCTCTACAAAGATTGTGGCTACCTGTGTCTGTTGCGTGTGGTTGCCCAGGACGGATACTGCTATACAAAGGTTGTGGCTACCTGTGTTTGTTGCGTGTGGTTGCCCAGGACGGATACTGCTACACAAAGGTTGTGGCTACCTGTGTTTGTCGCGTGTGGTTTCCCGGGACGGATACTGCTATACAAAGGTTGTGGCTACCTGTGTTTGTTGTGTGTGGTTGTCCAGGACGGATACTGTTACATTAAGGTTGTGGCTACCTGTGTTTGTTGCGTGTGGTTTCCAGGACGGATGTGATCAGCTGAGTTTCAGAATGTAGCGGTAGATATTGGAAGAGAATCTTTTTTTTTCTATTTTCAGGTTTAACGGTCGGGATATCGGGTATTCTGCTACTGGTGCATTTGATATTAGCCGTTATCGTGTACCGACCCCGACGGAGACGAACAGATGTCACTGTAAATTCTGTTTCCGGCGATATATGAACATCAGAAAGAACTACCATTTATAACGGGCGTAGAACTGATTTCCCGCCATTTAAAAATGGTCATTACTCTTCGATTGCGGACCTTAACTCTAAGGATGCTGAATGCAGAACATAAAATATTTAAGAGAATGACGCTGTGACTCAGCGAGCAATTGTCGATTACCACACACGTGATGTTATACAATTAAAACTATTGTTCACTTGTTCACAAAGTTGTCAATTAAATACTGTTATTCGTCAATACTGGGTTTTCGTCACTGAAACTCATGGACTTGTCAAAGAAATGCTAGCCTAATGTCACTGGAATATTGGTATTCGTTATATAAATACTGGTATTTGTCACTGAAATACTGGTATTCGTTATATAAATACTGGTATTTGTCACTGAAATACTGGTATTCGTTATATAAATACTGGTATTTGTCACTGAAATATTGGTATTCGTTATATAAATACTGGTATTTGTCACTGAAATATTGGTATTCGTTATATAAATACTGGTATTTGTCACTGAAATACTGGTATTCGTTATATAAATACTGGTATTTGTCACTGAAATACTGGTATTCGTTATATAAATACTGGTATTTGTCACTGAAATACTGGTATTTGTCACTGAAATACTGGTATTCGTTATATAAATACTGGTATTCGTTATAGAAATACTGGTATTCGTTATATAAATACTGGTATTTGTTATATAAATACTGGTATTCGTTATATACATACTGGTATTTGTTATAGAAATATTGGTATTTGTCACTGAAATACTGGTATTCGTTATATAAATACTGGTATTTGTTATATAAATACTGGTATTTGTCACTGAAATACTGGTATTTGTCACTGAAATACTGGTATTTGTCACTGAAATACTGGTATTTGTTATAGAAATACTGGTATTTGTGTGTTTTACGTTTATTTATCGTTGCTACCGGTTGCCATATGAGCGACGCCTCCTGAAGAGATTGGTCATTTTAGACTGTTGGATGATAGTGCAATGATACAGGCAGTCTCCTCTGGTTCTGTTACGTGCACGGTGTAAAGCACCGACACAAGACCTCGGTTTAACGTCTCATCTGAAAGACTGTTAATTTTATTAGGGTTAGACAGGGGATCGAACCTGCGATCCCTGGATTACCAGTCCAGCGTGTTACCACTGGACTACAGATCCGTCTGTTCGTGTCGGTTTTATTTTCGGTGTATATTTGAAATCTCCAGTTGAATGAAGAACATTCTGGGTGTTTTTCGGTTCGATTTCATTTCTTGTACATCTATTGGCGGCGCCCTGTAATGCTTCCCATCACTGTATTTCTTGTAGGTAGATGTGTGTGCATGAACTGTGCACCTAGACATGCATGAACTGTGCACCTAGACAGGCATGAGCTGTGTACCTAGACAGGCAGTGTACCTAGACATGCATGAACTGTGCACCTAGACAGGCATGAACTGTGCACATAGATAGGCATGAACTGGGCACCTAGACATGTATGAACTGTGCACCTAGACAGGCATGAACTGTGCACCTAGACAGGCATGAACTGTGCACCTAGACAGCATGAACTGTGCACATAGACAGGCATGAACTGTGCACCTAGACAGGCAAACGTGCACCTAGACAGGCATGAACTGTGCACATAGACATGCATGAACTGTGCACCTAGACAGCATGAACTGTGCACCTAGACAGGCATGAACTGTGCACCTAGACAGGCATGACTGTGCACCTAGACAGGCATGAACTGTGCACCTAGACAGGCATGAACTGTGCACCTAGACAGGCATGAACTGTGCACATAGACAGGCATGAACTGTGCACCTAGACAGGCAGTGTACCTAGACAGGCATGAACTGTGCACCTAGACAGGCATGAACTGTGCACCTAGACAGGCATGAACTGTGCACATAGACAGGCATGAACTGTGCACATAGACAGGCATGAACTGTGCACCTAGACATGCATGAACTGTGCACCTAGACAGGCATGAACTGTGCACATAGACAGGCATGAACTGTGCACCTAGACAGGCATGAACTGTGCACATAGACAGGCATGAACTGTGCACATAGACAGGCATGAACTGTGCACATAGACAGACATGAACTGTGCACCTAGACAGGCATGAACTGTGCACCTAGACAGGCATGAACTGTGCACCTAGACAGGCATGAACTGTGCACCTAGACAGGCATGAACTGTGCACATAGACAGGCATGAACTGTGCACCTAGGCAGGCAGTGTACCTAGACATGCATGAACTGTGCACATAGACAGGCAGTGTACCTAGACATGCATGAACTGTGCACATAGACGGCATGAACTGTGCACCTAGAAAGGCAGTGTACCTAGACAGGCATGAACTGTGCACCTAGACAGGCAGTGTACCTAGACAGGCATGAACTGTGCACCTAGACAGGCATGAACTGTGCACCTAGACAGGCAGTGCACCTAGACAGGCATGAACTGTGCACCTAGACAGGCATGAACTGTGCACCTAGACAGACATGAACTGTGCACCTAGACAGGCATGAACTGTGCACCTAGACAGGCATGAACTGTGCACCTAGACAGGCATGAACTGTGCACCTAGACAGGCATGAACTGTGCACCTAGACAGGCATGAGCTGTGCACCTAGACAGGCATGAACTGTGCAACTAGACAGGCATGAACTGTGCACCTAGACAGGCATGAACTGTGCACCTAGACAGGCATGAACTGTGCACCTAGACAGACATGAACTGTGCACCTAGACAGGCATGAGCTGTGCACCTAGACAGGCATGAACTGTGCACCTAGACAGGCATGAACTGTGCACCTAGACAGGCATGAACTGTGCACATAGACAGCATGAACTGTGCACCTAGACAGGCAGTGCACCTAGACAGGCATGAACTGTGCACCTAGACAGACATGAACTGTGCACCTAGACAGGCAGTGTACCTAGACAGGCATGAACTGTGCACCTAGACAGGCATGAGCTGTGCACCTAGACAGGCATGAACTGTACACATAGACAGGCATGAACTGTGCACATAGACAGGCATGAACTGTGCACCTAGACATGCATGAACTGTGCACCTAGACAGGCATGAACTGTGCACCTAGACAGGCATGAACTGTGCACATAGACAGACATGAACTGTGCACCTAGACAGGCAGTGTACCTAGACAGGCATGAACTGTGCACCTAGACAGGCATGAGCTGTGCACCTAGACAGGCATGAACTGTGCACCTAGACATGCATGAACTGTGCACCTAGACAGGCAGTGTACCTAGTCATGCATGAACTGTGCACCTAGACAGGCATGAACTGTGCACATAGACAGGCATGAACTGTGCACATAGACAGGCAGTGTACCTAGACAGGCATGAACTGTGCACATAGACAGATATGAACTGTGCACCTAGACAGGCAGTGTACCTAGACAGGCATGAACTGTGCACCTAGACAGGCAGTGTACCTAGACAGGCATGAACTGTACACATAGACAGACATGAACTGTGCACCTAGACAGGCAGAGTACCTAGACAGGCATGAACTGTGCACATAGCCAGGCATGAACTGTGCACCTAGACAGGCAGGGTACCTAGACAGGCATGAACTGTGCACATAGACAGACATGAACTGTGCACCTAGACAGGCAGTGTACCTAGACAGGCATGAACTGTGCACATAGACAGGCAGTGTACCTAGACAGGCATGAACTGTGCACATAGACAGGCAGTGTACCTAGACAGGCATGAACTGTGCACATAGACAGACATGAACTGTGCACCTAGACAGGCAGTGTACCTAGACAGGCATGAACTGTGCACCTAGACAGGCATGAACTGTGCACCTAGACAGGCAGTGCACCTAGACAGGCATGAACTGTGCACCTAGACAGGCATGAACTGTGCACCTAGACAGGCATGAACTGTGCACCTAGACAGGCATGAGCTGTGCACCTAGACAGGCATGAGCTGTGCACCTAGACAGGCATGAACTGTGCAACTAGACAGGCATGAACTGTGCACCTAGACAGGCATGAACTGTGCACCTAGACAGGCATGAACTGTGCACCTAGACAGACATGAACTGTGCACCTAGACAGGCATGAGCTGTGCACCTAGACAGGCATGAACTGTGCACCTAGACAGGCATGAACTGTGCACCTAGACAGGCATGAACTGTGCACATAGACAGACATGAACTGTGCACCTAGACAGGCAGTGCACCTAGACAGGCATGAACTGTGCACCTAGACAGACATGAACTGTGCACCTAGACAGGCAGTGTACCTAGACAGGCATGAACTGTGCACCTAGACAGGCATGAGCTGTGCACCTAGACAGGCATGAACTGTACACATAGACAGGCATGAACTGTGCACATAGACAGGCATGAACTGTGCACCTAGACATGCATGAACTGTGCACCTAGACAGGCATGAACTGTGCACATAGACAGGCATGAACTGTGCACATAGACAGACATGAACTGTGCACCTAGACAGGCAGTGTACCTAGACAGGCATGAACTGTGCACCTAGACAGGCATGAGCTGTGCACCTAGACAGGCATGAACTGTGCACCTAGACATGCATGAACTGTGCACCTAGACAGGCAGTGTACCTAGTCATGCATGAACTGTGCACCTAGACAGGCATGAACTGTGCACATAGACAGGCATGAACTGTGCACATAGACAGGCAGTGTACCTAGACAGGCATGAACTGTGCACATAGACAGACATGAACTGTGCACCTAGACAGGCAGTGTACCTAGACAGGCATGAACTGTGCACCTAGACAGGCAGTGTACCTAGACAGGCATGAACTGTGCACATAGACAGACATGAACTGTGCACCTAGACAGGCAGAGTACCTAGACAGGCATGAACTGTGCACATAGCCAGGCATGAACTGTGCACCTAGACAGGCAGGGTACCTAGACAGGCATGAACTGTGCACATAGACAGACATGAACTGTGCACCTAGACAGGCAGTGTACCTAGACAGGCATGAACTGTGCACATAGACAGGCAGTGTACCTAGACAGGCATGAACTGTGCACATAGACAGGCAGTGTACCTAGACAGGCATGAACTGTGCACATAGACAGACATGAACTGTGCACCTAGACAGGCAGATTACCTAGACAGGCATGAACTGTGCACCTAGACAGGCATGAACTGTGCACCTAGACAGGCAGTGCACCTAGACAGGCATGAACTGTGCACATAGACAGGCAGTGTACCTAGACAGGCATGAACTGTGCACATAGACATACATGAACTGTGCACCTAGACAGGCATGAGCTGTGCACCTAGACAGGCATGAACTGTGCACCTAGACAGGCATGAACAACTGTGCACCTGGACAGGCATGAACTGTGCACCTAGACAGGCATGAACTGTGCACCTAGACAGGCATGAACTGTGCACCTAGACAGGCATGAACTGTGCACCTAGACAGGCATGAACTGTGCACCTAGACAGGCATGAACTGTGCACCTAGACAGACATGAACTGTGCACCTAGACAGGCATGAGCTGTGCACCTAGACAGGCATGAACTGTGCACCTAGACAGGCATGAACTGTGCACCTAGACAGGCATGAACTGTGCACATAGACAGACACGAACTGTGCACCTAGACAGGCAGTGTACCTAGACAGGCATGAACTGTGCACCTAGACAGGCATGAGCTGTGCACCTAGACAGGCATGAACTGTGCACATAGACAGGCATGAACTGTGCACATAGACAGGCATGAACTGTGCACCTAGACAGGCATGAACTGTGCACCTAGACAGGCATGAACTGTGCACCTAGACAGGCATGAACTGTGCACATAGACAGGCATGAACTGTGCACCTAGACAGGCAGTGTACCTAGATAGGCATGAACTGTGCACCTAGACAGGCATGACCTGTGCACCTAGACAGGCATGAACTGTGCACCTAGACAGGCATGAACTGTGTACCTAGACAGACATGAACTGTGCACCTAGACAGGCATGAGCTGTGCACCTAGACAGGCATGAACTGTGCACCTAGACAGGCATGAACTGTGCACATAGACAGACATGAACTGTGCACATAGACAGGCAGTGTACCTAGACAGGCATGAACTGTGCACCTAGACAGGCATGAGCTGTGCACCTAGACAGGCATGAACTGTGCACATAGACAGGCATGAACTGTGCACATAGACAGGCATGAACTGTGCACCTAGACATGCATGAACTGTGCACCTAGACAGGCATGAACTGTGCACATAGAGAGGCATGAACTGTGCACATAGACAGACATGAACTGTGCACCTAGACAGGCAGTGTACCTAGACAGGCATGAACTGTGCACCTAGACAGGCATGAACTGTGCACCTAGACATGCATGAACTGTGCACCTAGACAGGCAGTGTACCTAGACAGGCATGAACTGTGCACCTAGACAGACAGTGTACATAGTCATGCATGAACTGTGCACCTAGACAGGCATGAACTCTGCACATAGACAGGCATGAACTGTGCACATAGACAGGCAGTGTACCTAGAAAGGCATGAACTGTGCACATAGACAGACATGAACTGTGCACCTAGACAGGCAGTGTACCTAGACAGGCATGAACTGTGCACATAGCCAGGCATGAACTGTGAACCTAGACAGGCAGTGTACCTAGAGAGGCATGAACTGTGCACATAGACATACATGAACTGTGCACCTAGACAGGCAGTGTACCTAGAGAGGCATGAACTGTGTACATAGACAGGCAGTGTACCTAGACAGGCATGAACTGTGCACATAGACAGGCAATGTACCTAGACAGGCATGAACTGTGCACATAGACAGGCAGTGTACCTAGACATGCATGAACTGTGCACATAGACATACATGAACTGTGCACCTAGACAGGCAGTGTACCAAGACAGGCATGAACTGTGCACCTAGACAGGCAGTGTACCTAGACAGGCATGAACTGTGCACATAGACAGACATGAACTGTGCACCTAGACAGGCAGTGTACCTAGACAGGCATGAACTGTGCACATAGCCAGGCATGAACTGTGCACCTAGACAGGCAGTGTACCTAGATAGGCATGAACTGTGCACATAGACAGACATGAACTGTGCACCTATACAGGCAGTGTACCTAGACAGGCATGAACTGTGCACATAGACAGGCAGTGTACCTAGACAGGCATGAACTGTGCACATAGACAGGCAGTGTACCTAGACAGGCATGAATGTGCACATAGACAGACATGAACTGTGCACCTAGACAGGCAGTGTACCTAGACAGGCATGCACTGTGCACCTAGACAGGCATGAACTGTGCACCTAGACAGGCAGTGCACCTAGACAGGCATGAACTGTGCACCTAGACAGGCATGAGCTGTGCACCTAGACAGGCATGAACTGTGCACCTAGACAGGCATGAACTGTGCACCTAGACAGGCATGAACTGTGCACCTAGACAGGCATGAACTGTGCACCTAGACAGGCATGAACTGTGCACCTAGACAGGCATGAACTGTGCACCTAGACAGGCATGAACTGTGCACCTAGACAGGCATGATCTGTGCACCTAGACAGGCATGAACTGTGCACCTAGACAGGCATGAACTGTGCACCTAGACAGGCATGAACTGTGCACATAGACAGACATGAACTGTGCACCTAGACAGGCAGTGTACCTAGACAGGCATGAACTGTGCACCTAGACATGCATCAGCTGTGCACCTAGACAGGCATGAACTGTGCACATAGACAGGCATGAACTGTGCACATAGACAGGCATGAACTGTGCACCTAGACAGGCATGAACTGTGCACCTAGACAGGCATGAACTGTGCACATAGACAGACATGAACTGTGCACCTAGACAGGCATGAACTGTGCACATAGACAGACATGAACTGTGCACCTAGACAGGCAGTGTACCTAGATAGGCATGAACTGTGCACCTAGACAGGCATGAGCTGTGCACCTAGACAGGCATGAACTGTGCACCTAGACATGCATGAACTGTGCACCTAGACAGGCAGTGTACCTAGACAGGCATGAACTGTGCACCTAGACAGGTAGTGTACCTAGTCATGCATGAACTGTGCACCTAGACAGGCATGAACTGTGCACATAGACAGGCATGAACTGTGCACATAGACAGGCAGTGTACCTAGACAGGCATGAACTGTGCACATAGACAGACATGAACTGTGCACCTAGACATGCATGAACTGTGCACATAGACAGGCATGAACTGTGCACATAGACAGGCAGTGTACCTAGACAGGCATGAACTGTGCACATAGACAGACATGAACTGTGCACCTAGACAGGATGTGTACCTAGACATGCATGAGCTATGCACCTAGACAGGTAGTGTACCTAGACAGGCAGTGTACCTAGACAGGCATGAACTGTGCACCTAGACAGGCATGGACTGTGCACATAGACAGGCATGAGCTGTGCACCTAGACAGGCATGAACTGTGTACCTAGACAGGCATGAACTGTGCACATAGACAGGCATGACCTGTGCATCTAGACAGGCATGAACTGTGCACCTAGACAGGCATGAACTGTGCAACTAGACAGGCATGAACTGTGCACCTAGACAGGTATGAACTGTGCACCTAGACATGCATGAACTGTGCACCTAGACAGGCATGGATTGTGTACCTAGACAGGCATGAACTGTACACCTAGACAGGCATGAACTGTGCACCTAGACAGGCAGTGTACCTAGACAGGCATGAACTGTGCACCCAGACAGGCATGAATTGTGTACCTAGATAGGCATGAACTGTGCACCTAGACAGGCATGAACTGTGCACATAGACAGACATGAACTGTGCACCTAGACATGCATGAACTGTGCACATAGACAGGCATGAACTGTGCACATAGACAGGCAGTGTACCTAGACAGGCATGAACTGTGCACATAGACAGACATGAAGTGTGCACCTAGACAGGATGTGTACCTAGACATGCATGAGCTATGCACCTAGACATGCAGTGTACCTAGACAGGCAGTGTACCTAGACAGGCATGAACTGTGCACCTAGACAGGCATGGACTGTGCACATAGACAGGCAGTGTACCTAGACAGGCATGAACTGTGCACATAGACTGACATGAACTGTGCACCTAGACAGGATATGTACCTAGACATGCATGAGCTATGCACCTAGACAGGTAGTGTACCTAGACAGGCAGTGTACCTAGACAGGCATGAACTGTGCACCTAGACAGGCATGGACTGTGCACATAGACAGGCATGAGCTGTGCACCTAGACAGGCATGAACTGTGTACCTAGACAGGCATGAACTGTGCACATAGACAGGCATGACCTGTGCACCTAGACAGGCATGAACTGTGCACCTAGACATGCATGAACTGTGCACCTAGACAGGCATGAACTGTGCACCTAGACAGGCATGAACTGTGCACATAGACAGGCATGAACTGTGCACCTAGACAGGCATGAACTGTGCACCTAGACAGGCATGAACTGTGCACCTAGACAGGCATGGACTGTGTACCTAGACAGGCATGAACTGTACACATAGACAGGCATGAACTGTGCACCTAGACAGGCAGTGTACCTAGACAGGCATGAACTGTGCACCTAGACAGGCATGAATTTTGTACCTAGACAGGCATGAACTGTGCACCTAGACAGGCATGAACTGTGCACCTAAACAGGCATGAGCTGTGCACCTAGACAGGCATGAACTGTACGCCTAGACAGGCATGAACTGTACACCTAGACATGCATGAACTGTGCACCTAGACAGGCATGAACTGTGCACCTAGACAGGCATGAGCTGTGCACCTAGACAGGCATGAACTGTGCACCTAGGCAGGCATGAACTGTGCACCTAGACAGGCATGAGCTGTGCACCTAGACAGGCATGAACTGTGCACCTAGACAGGCATGAACTGTGCACCTAGACAGGCATGAACTGTGTACCTAGACAGGCATGAGTTGTGCACCTAGACAGGCAGTGTACCTAGACAGGCATGAACTGTGCACCTAGACAGGCATGAACTGTGCACCTAGACAGGCATGAACTGTGCACCTAGACAGGCATGAACTGTGCACCTAGACAGGCATGAGCTGTGCACCTAGACAGGCAGTGTACCTAGACAGGCATGAACTGTGCACCTAGACAGGCATGAGCTGTGCATCTAGACAGGCATGAGCTGTGCACCTAGATGCTACAATGCTAGCACTATATTCATTGTTCACATAAATGCATGTGTACCTCACACACACAGACACCAAGAAATATATTTCCTACAACATTGAAATAGTGTGCAATATTGTCTGCACTGTTCAGAGGTAGTGGACCTCCTCTGTGGTTGCTAGTCGTCGCGGCTAGTGGATCTCCTCTGTGGTTGCTAGTCGCCGCGGCTAGTGGATCTCCTCTGTGGTTGCTGGGAGTTTCTGGAAGTGGACCTCCTCTGTGGTTGCTGGGAGTTGCGGGAAGTGGATCTCCTCTGTGGTTGCTGGGAGATGCGGGAAGTGGATCTCCTCTGTGGTTGCTGGGAGATGCGGGAAGTGGTTCTCCTCTGTGGTTGCTGGGAGTTGTGGGAAGTGGATCTCCTCTGTGGTTGCTGGGAGTTGCTGGAAGTGGACCTCCTCTGTGGTTGCTAGTCGCTGCGGCTAGTGGAACTCCTCTGTGGTTGCTGGGAGTTGCGGGAAGTGGATCTCCTCTGTGGTTGCTGGGAGATGCGGGAAGTGAGTCTCCTCTGTGGTTGCTGGGAGATGCGGGAAGTGTATCTCCTCTGTGGTTGCTGGGAGATGCGGGAAGTGGAACTCCTCTGTGGTTGCTGGGAGTTGCGGGAAGTGGATCTCCTCTGTGGTTGCTGGGAGTTGCGGGAAGTGGATCTCCTCTGTGGTTGCTGGGAGATGCGGGAAGTGGATCTCCTCTGTGGTTGCTGGGAGATGCGGGAAGTGGATCTCCTCTGTGGTTGCTGTGAGATGCGGGGAAGTGGATCTCCTCTGTGGTTGCTGGGAGTTGCGGGGAAGTGGAACTCCTCTGTGGTTGCTGGGAGATGCGGGGAAGTGGATCTCCTCTGTGGTTGCTGGGAGTTGTGGGAAGTGGTACTCCTCTGTGGTTGCGGGTAGTGGACCTCCTCTGTGGTTGCTGTGTGAGGGTAGTGGATCTCCACTTTGATTGTAAGGTGGGGATTGGGTAGTGTGTCTCCACTTTGGTTGTACGGTTGGGATGGGGTAGTGGATCTCCACTTTGGTTGTAAGGTGGGGATGGGGTAGTGGGTCTCCACTTTGGTTGCAAAGTGGGGATAGGGTAGTGGAACTCCACTTTTGTTGTACGGTGGGGATGTTCCCTAAATCCTTCGAAAAACTTTTAAATGTAATCTCCAATTTCGGATATATATCAGGCTTAAAACTCAATTATAACAAATCAACAGTTTTAAGGGTTGGAACATTAGCAAATACGAATATTAAACTATGTCCGGATAAAGAGTTTACGTGGATTTCGGAGTCTGCCAATACATTAGGCATGCAATTCTCAAACAACACTGAAACGAATGTAGAAATGAATTTAATACCAAAACTAAATAGTTTTAAGAACTGTCTCAAACAATGGGAACATAGAAAATTAACATTAATTGGAAAGGTAACTGTGATAAAAACATTTGCATTATCAAAGCTTATATATCGATTAACAGTTCTACCAAATCCCACCGAGGACAAAATAAAAGAAATAATAAAAAGCATGTATAATTTTATATGGAATGGAAAACCTGAAAAAATAAAAAGAGAAGTTTTACAACTCGATTATGAACATGGAGGCATTAAAATGGTTGATCTTCGGTGTTTTATAAATTCAATCAAATCATGTTGGGTAAAACGTTTTAACACAAACATCAATAATAATCTCTGGGGATACATTCTACAATGAATCTCTAAAATCAGTTGGAGGAAAATTAATTTTCGAAAGTAACATTGACAACAAAGATGTTAAAACTATATGTAAAACAAACACGTTCCTTATGGATGTTATCGTTGCATGGAATAGCGCAAAAGGTAATTCACTACAAATACAGTAACGGTCATTTTAAATAGGATAAGAATTATAATTATATGTTCAGTAAGTACTATGCATAGTGTTAACATGTGACAATTATGTTGTGTATGCTATAAAAGGAAAAATAAATAATAAAAAAAAGACAGGCATGAGCTGTGCACCTAGACAGGCATGAATTGTGTACCTAGACAGGCATGAACTGTGCACCTAGACAGGCATGAATTGTGTACCTAGACAGGCATGAGCTGTGCACCTAGACAGGCATGAGCTGTGCACCTAGACAGGCATGAATTGTGTACCTAGACAGGCATGAACTGTGCACCTAGACAGGCATGAACTGTGCACCTAGACAGGCATGAACTGTGCACCTAGACAGGCATGAACTGTGCACCTAGACAGGCATGAGCTGTGCACCTAGACAGGCATGAGCCGTGCACCTAGACATGCATGAACTGTGCACCTAGACAGGCATGAACTGTGCACCTAGACAGGCATGAACTGTGCACCTAGACAGGCATGAGCTGTGCACCTAGACAGGCATGAGCCGTGCACCTAGACATGCATGAACTGTGCACCTAGACAGGCATGAACTGTGCACCTAGACATGCATGAACTGTGCACATAGACAGGCATGGACTGTGCACCTAGACATGCATGAACTGTGCACCTAGACAGGCATGAACTGTGCACATAGACAGGCATGAACTGTGCACCTAGACATGCATGAACTGTGCACCTAGACAGGCATGGACTGTGCACCTAGACAGGCATGAACTGTGCACCTAGACAGGCATGAACTGTGCACATAGACAGGCATGAACTGTGCACCTAGACATGCATGAACTGTGCACCTAGACAGGCATGGACTGTGCACCTAGACAGGCATGAACTGTGCACCTAGACAGGCATGAACTGTGCACATAGACATGCATGGACTGTGCACATAGACAGGCATGAACTGTGCACCTAGACAGGCATGAACTGTGCACCTAGACATGCATGAAATGTGCACCTATACGTGCATGAACTGTGCACCTAGACATGCATTAACTGTGCACCTAGACAGGCATAGACTGCGCACCTAGACATGCATGAACTGTGCACCTAGACAGGCATGAACTGCGCACCTAGACATACATGAACTGTGCACCTAGACAGGCATGAACTGTGCACCTAGACAGGCATGAACTATGCACCTAGACATGCATGAACTGTGCACCTAGACAGGCATGAATTGTGTACCTAGACAGGCATGAATTGTGCACCTAGACAGGCACGAACTGTGCACCTAGACAGGCATGAACTGTACACCTGGACATGCATGAACTGTGCACCTAGACCGGCATGGACTGTGCACATATACAGGCATGGACTGTGCACCTAGACAAGGCATGGACTGTGCACCTAGACATGCATGAACTGTGCACCTAGACAGGCATGAACTGTGCACATAGACAGACATGAACTGTGCACCTAGACAGGCATGAACTGTGCACCTAGACAGGCATGAACTATGCACCTAGACATGCATGAACTGTGCACCTAGACATGCATGAACTGCGCCTAGACAGGCATGAACTGTGCACCTAGACATGCATGGACTGTGTACCTAGACAGGCATGAACTATGCACCTAGACAAGTCATGAACTGTGCACCTAGACATGCATGAACTGTGCACCTAGACAAGGCATGAACTGTGCACCTAGACAGGCATAAACTGTGCACCTAGACAGGCATAAACTGTGCACCTAGACATGCATGAACTGTGCACCTAGACAAGGTATGAACTGTGCACCTAGACAGGCATGAACTGTGCACCTAGACAGGCATGAACAATGCTAGCACTATATTCATTGTTCACATAAATGCATGTGTACCTCACACACACAGACACCAAGAGTGGATCTCCTGGATTCTGGATCCACTACCCACATCACCCGGTCAGCAACCACAGATGAGGTCCACTACCCGCATCCCCCGGTCAGCAACCACAAAGGAGGTCCACTACCCGCTCCCCCCGGTCAGCAACCAGAGAAGAGGTCCACTACCCGCATCCCCCGGTCAGCAACCACAGAGGAGATCCACTACCCGCACCCCTCGGTCAGCAACCACAGAAGAGGTCCACTACCCGAACCCCCGGTCAGCAACCACAGAAGAGGTACACTACCAGCATCCCCGGTCAGCAATAACAGAGGAGGTCCACTACCCGCATCCCCCGGTCAGCAACCACAGAGGAGATCCACTACCCGCATCTCCTGGTCAGTAATCTCAGAGGAGATCCACTACCCGCATCCCCCGGTCAGCAACCACAGAGGAGATCCACTACCCGCACCCCCCGGTCAGCAACCACAGAGGAGATCCACTACCCGCACCCTCGGTCAGCAACCACAGAAGAGGTCCACTACCCGCACCTCCGGTAAGCAACCACAGAAGAGGTCCACTACCAGCATCCCCCGGTTTGTGGGCAGGGGATCTCCTCTGGCTGCTGCCTGGGTTTGTGGGCAGGGGATCTCCTCTCTGGCTGCTGCCTGGGTTTGTGGGCAGGGGATCTCCTCTCTGGCTGCTGCCTGGGTTTGTGGGCAGGGGATCTCCTCTCTGGCTGCTGCCCGGGTTTGTGGACAGGGGATCTCCTCTCTGGCTGCTGCCTGGGTTTGTGGGCAGGGGATCTGCTCTCTGGCTGCTGCTGGGTTTGAGGGCAGGGGATCTCCTCTCTGGCTGCTGCCTGGGTTTGTGGGCAGGGGACCTCCTCTCTGGCTGTTGCCTGGGTTTGTGGGCAGGGGACCTCCTCTCTGGCTGCTGCCTGGGTTTGAGGGCAGGGGATCTCCTCTCTGGCTGCTGCCTGGGTTTGTGGGCAGGGGACCTCCTCTCTGGCTGCTGCCTGGGTTTGTGGGCAGGGGACCTCCTCTCTGGCTGCTGCCTGGGTTTGTGGGCAGGGGATCTCCTCTTGGCTGCTGCCTGGGTTTGTGGGCAGCGGATCTCCTCTCTGGCTGCTGCCCGGGTATGTGGGCAGGGGATCTCCTCTCTGGCTGCTGCCTGGGTTTGTGGGCAGGGGATCTCCTCTCTGGCTGCTGCCTGGGTTGAGGGCAGGGATCTCCTCTCTGGCTGCTGCCTGGGTTTGTGGGCAGGGGACCTCCTCTCTGGCTGCTGCCTGGGTTTGTGGGCAGGGGATCTCCTCTCTGGCTGCTGCCTGGGTTTGAGGGCAGGGGACCTCCCTCTGGCTGCTGCCTGGGTTTGTGGGCAGGGGATCTCCTCTCTGGCTGCTGCCTGGGTTTGTGGGCAGGGGATCTCCTCTCTGGCTGCTGCCTGGGTTTGTGGGCAGCGGATCTCCTCTCTGGCTGCTGCCCGGGTATGTGGGCAGGGGATCTCCTCTCTGGCTGCTGCCTGGGTTTGTGGGCAGGGACTTCCTCTCTGGCTGCTGCCTGGGTTTGTTGGCAGGGGATCTCCTCTCTGGCTGCTGCCTGGGTTTGAGGGCAGGGGACCTCCTCTCTGGCTGCTGCCTGGGTTTGTGGGCAGGGGACCTTCTCTCTGGCTGCTGCCTGGGTTGTGGGCAGGGGATCTCCTCTTGGCTGCTGCCTGGGTTTGTGGGCAGGGGACCTCCTCTCTGGCTGCTGCCTGGGTTTGTGGGCAGGGGACCTCCTCTCTGGCTGCTGCCTGGGTTTGTGGGCAGGGGACCTCCTCTCTGGCTGCTGCCTGGGTTTGTGGGCAGGGGACCTCCTCTCTGGCTGCTGCCTGGGTTTGCGGGTAGTGGATCTCCTGGATTCTGGATCCACTACCCACATCACCCGCAGCAACCACAGATGAGGTCCACTACCCGCATCCCCCGGTCAGCAACCACAGAAGAGATCCACTACCCGCATCCCCCGTCAGCAACCACAGAAGAGGTCCACTACCTGCATCCCCCGGTCAGCAACCACAAAGGAGGTCCACTACCCGCTCCCCCAGTCAGCAACCACAGAAGAGGTCCACTACCCGCATCCCCCGGTCAGCAACCACAGAGGAGATCCACTACCCGCACCCCGGTCAGCAACCACAGAGGAGTTCCACTACCCGCACCCCCTCGGTCAGCAACCACAGAAGAGGTCCACTACCCGCACCCCCGGTCAGCAACCACAGAAGAGGTACACTACCAGCATCCCCCGGTCAGCAACCACAGAGGAGGTCCACTACCCGCATCCCCCGGTCAGCAACCACAGAGGAGATCCACTACCCGCATCTCCTGGTCAGTAACCTCAGAGGAGATCCACTACCCGCATCCCCCGGTCAGCAACCACAGAGGAGATCCACTACCCGCACCCCCCGGTCAGCAACCACAGAGGAGATCCACTACCCGCACCCTCGGTCAGCAACCACAGAAGAGGTCCACTACCCGCACCCCCGGTCAGCAACCACAGAAGAGGTCCACTACCAGCATCCCCCGGTTTGTGGGCAGGGGATCTCCTCTGGCTGCTGCCTGGGTTTGTGGGCAGGGGATCTCCTCTCTGGCTGCTGCCTGGGTTTGTGGGCAGGGGATCTCCTCTCTGGCTGCTGCCTGGGTTTGTGGGCAGGGGATCTCCTCTCTGGCTGCTGCCCGGTTTTGTGGACAGGGGATCTCCTCTCTGGCTGCTGCCTGGGTTTGTGGGCAGGGGATCTGCTCTCTGGCTGCTGCTGGGGTTGAGGGCAGGGGATCTCCTCTCTGGCTGCTGCCTGGGTTTGTGGGCAGGGGACCTCCTCTCTGGCTGTTGCCTGGGTTTGTGGGCAGGGGACCTCCTCTCTGGCTGCTGCCTGGGTTTGAGGGCAGGGGATCTCCTCTCTGGCTGCTGCCTGGGGTGGGCAGTGGACCTCCTCTCTGGCTGCTGCCTAGGTTTGCGGGCAGTGGACCTCCTCTCTGCTGCTGACCGGGTTTGCGGGCAGTGATCTCCTCTTGGCTGCTGCCTGGGTATGCGGGCAGCGGATCTCCTCTCGCTACTGCCAGGATATCGGGCAGTGGATCTCCTCTCTGGCTGCTGACTGGGTATGCGGGCAGTGGACCTCCTCTCTGGCTGCTGCCTGGGGATGCAGGGACTCCTCTCTGGCTGCTGACCGGGTTTGCGGGCAGTGGACCTCCTCTCTGGCTGCTGCCTAGGTTTGCGGGCAGTGGATCTCCTCTCTGGCTGCTGCCTGGGTTTGAGGGCAGGGGACCTCCCTCTGGCTGCTGCCTGGGTTTGTGGGCAGGGGATCTCTCTCTGGCTGCTGCCTGGGTTTGTGGGCAGGGGATCTCCTCTCTGGCTGCTGCCTGGGTTTGTGGGCAGCGGATCTCCTCTCTGGCTGCTGCCCGGGTATGTGGGCAGGGGATCTCCTCTCTGGCTGCTGCCTGGGTTTGTGGGCAGGGACTTCCTCTCTGGCTGCTGCCTGGGTTTGTTGGCAGGGGATCTCCTCTCTGGCTGCTGCCTGGGTTTGAGGGCAGGGGACCTCCTCTCTGGCTGCTGCCTGGGTTTGTGGGCAGGGGACCTTCTCTCTGGCTGCTGCCTGGGTTGTGGGCAGGGGATCTCCTCTTGGCTGCTGCCTGGGTTTGTGGGCAGGGGGATCTCCTCTCTGGCTGCTGCCTGGGTTTGTGGGCAGGGGACCTCCTCTCTGGCTGCTGCCTGGGTTTGTGGGCAGGGGACCTCCTCTCTGGCTGCTGCCTGGGTTTGTGGGCAGGGACCTCCTCTCTGGCTGCTGCCTGGGTTTGCGGTAGTGGATCTCCTGGATTCTGGATCCACTACCAACATCACCCGCACAACCACAGATGAGGTCCACTACCCGCATCCCCCGGTCAGCAACCACAGAAGAGATCCACTACCCGCATCCCCGGTCAGCAACCACAGAAGAGGTCCACTACCCGCATCCCCCGGTCAGCAACCACAAAGGAGGTCCACTACCCGCTCCCCCGGTCAGCAACCACAGAAGAGGTCCACTACCCGCATCCCCCGGTCAGCAACCACAGAGGAGATCCACTACCCGCACCCCGGTCAGCAACCACAGAGGAGTTCCACTACCCACACCCCTCGGTCAGCAACCACAGAAGAGGTCCACTACCCGCACCCCCGGTCAGCAACCACAGAAGAGGTACACTACCAGCATCCCCCGGTCAGCAACCACAGAGGAGGTCCACTACCCGCATCCCCCGGTCAGCAACCACAGAGGAGATCCACTACCCGCATCTCCTGGTCAGTAACCTCAGAGGAGATCCACTACCCGCATCCCCCGGTCAGCAACCACAGAGGAGATCCACTACCCGCACCCCCCGGTCAGCAACCACAGAGGAGATCCACTACCCGCACCCCCGGTCAGCAACCACAGAAGAGGTCCACTACCCGCACCCCCGGTCAGCAACCACAGAAGAGGTCCACTACCAGCATCCCCCGGTCAGCAACCACAGAGGAGGTCCACTACCCGCATCCCCCGGTCAGCAACCACAGAGGAGATCCACTACCCGCATCTCCTGGTCAGAACCTCAGAGGAGATCCACTACCCCCACCCCCGGACAGCAACCACAGAGGAGATCCACTACCCACACCCCGGTCAGCAACCTCAGAGGAGATTCACTACCCGCATCCGCACCCCCGGTCAGCAACCACAGAGGAGTTCCACTACCCACACCCCTCGGTCAGCAACCACAGAAGAGGTCCACTACCCGCACCCCGGTCAGCAACCACAGAAGAGGTCCACTACCAGCATCCCCCGGTCAGCAACCACAGAGGAGGTCCACTACCCGCATCCCCCGGTCAGCAACCACAGAGGAGATCCACTACCCGCATCTCCTGGTCAGTAACCTCAGAGGAGTTCCACTACCCGCATCCCCCGGTCAGCAACCACAGAGGAGATCCACTACCCGCACCCCGGTCAGCAACCACAGAGGAGATCCACTACCCGCACCCCTCGGTCAGCAACCACAGAAAGGTCCACTACCCACACCCCCGTCACAACCACAGAAGAGTCCCTACCGCACCCCGTCAGCACCACAGAGGAGGTCCACTACCCGCATCCCCCGGTCAGCAACACAGAGGAGATCCACTACCCGCATCTCCTGGTCAGTAACCTCAGAGGAGAACCACTACCCCCCCCCGGACAGCAACCACAGAGGAGATCCACTACCCACACCCCCGGTCAGCAACCTCAGAGGAGATCCACTACCCGCATCCCCCGGTCAGCAACCACAGAAGAGGTCCACTACCCGCATCTCCTGGTCAGCAACCTTAGAGGAGATCCACTACCCGCACACCGTCAGCAACCACAGAAGAGGTCCACTACCGCATCCCCCGGTCAGCAACCACAGAGGAGGTCCACTACCCGCACTCCACTACCCGCACCCCGGTCAGCAACCACAGAGGAGATCCACTACCCGCACCCCCGGTCAGCAACCACAGAAGAGTTCCACTACCCGCATCTCCTGGTCAGTAACCTCAGAGGAGATCCACTACCCGCACCCCTCGGTCAGCAACCTCAGAGGAGTTCCACTACCCGCACCCCCGGTCAGCAACCTCAGAGGAGTTCCACTACCCGCAACTCCTGGTCAGCAACCTCAGAGGAGTTCCACTACCCGCATCTCCTGGTCAGCAACCTCAGAGGAGATCCACTACCCGCATCTCCTGGTCAGCAACCTTAGAGGAGATCCACTACCCGCATCTCCTGGTCAGCAACCTTAGAGGAGATCCACTACCCGCACCCCCGGTCAGCAACCTCAGAGGAGTTCCACTACCCGCATCTCCTGGTCAGTAACCTCAGAGGAGTTCCACTACCCGCAACTCCTGGTCAGCAACCTCAGAGGAGTTCCACTACCCGCATCTCCTGGTCAGCAACCTCAGTGGAGATCCACTACCCGCACCCCCGGTCAGCAACCTTAGAGGAGATCCACTACCCGCATCTCCTGGTCAGCAACCTTAGAGGAGATCCACTACCCGCATCTCCTGGTCAGTAACCTCAGTGGAGATCCACTACCCGCATCCCACGGTCAGCAACCACAGAGGAGATCCACTACCTGCATCCCCCGGTCAGCAACCTCAGAGGAGGTCCACTACCCGCACCCCCGGGCAGCAACCTCAGACGAGAACCACTACCCGCACCCCCGGTCAGCAACCTCAGAGGAGATCCACTACCCACATCCCCCGGTCAGTAACCTTAGAGGAGATCCACTACCCGCAAATATATGAAGCCAATAATTCTATCCGCCAAGTGTGTGTGTTTTTCGTTTATTTATCATCGCTACTGGTTGCCCATATGAGCCACGCCTCCGGAAGAGATTAGTCATTTTAGAGGATAGTGCAGTGATACAGACAGAGACCCATTCCAGAGTCTCCTCTGGTTCTTTTACATGCACAGTGTAAAGCACCGACACGAGATCTCGGTTTAAAGTCCCATCTGAAAGACTGTTAATTATATTAGGGTCAGACGGGGGATCGAACCTGCAATCTCTGGATTACCAGTCGAGCGTGTTAACCACTAGACTACAGATCCGCCTGTATCACGCCCAGACCCAGATATCATAGTATTACTATAAAACATCATAAGGAACACTGTTTTGCTTTATGTCATTCTTAAATTAGATTTTAAAAATATGGATTATTATCAGATAATTTCAGAGGTAAAGTTAGATAATTTCAGAGGTAAAGTTAGATAATTTCAGAGGTAAAGTTAGATAATATCAGAGGTAAAGTTAGATAACATCAGAGGTAAAGTTAGATAATGGCAGAGGTAAAGTTAGATAATGGCAGATGTAAAGTTAGATAACATCAGAGGTAAAGTTAGATAATGGCAGAGGTAAAGTTAGATAATGGCAGAGGTAAAGTTAGATAATGGCAGAGGTAAAGTTAGATAATGGCAGAGGTAAAGTTAGATAATGGCAGAGGTAAAGTTAGATAACGGCAGAGGTAAAGTTAGATAACATCAGAGGTAAAGTTAGATAATGGCAGAGGTAAAGTTAGATAACATCAGAGGTAAAGTTAGATAACTTCAGGGGTAGAGTTAGATAACTTCAGATGTAAAGTTAGATAATGGCAGAGGTAAAGTTAGATAACATCAGAGGTAAAGTTAGATAACATCAGAGGTAAAGTTAGATAACATCAGAGGTAAAGTTAGATAACGGCAGAGGTAAAGTTAGATAACATCAGAGGTAAAGTTAGATAACATCAGAGGTAAAGTTAGATAACGGCAGAGGTAAAGTTAGATAATGGCAGAGGTAAAGTTAGATAACTTCAGATAACTTCAGATGTAAAGTTAGATAACTTCAGATGTAAAGTTATATAACTTCAGATGTAAAGTTAGATAACTTCAGAGGTAAAGTTAGATAATGACAGAGGTAATGTTAGATAACGACAGAGGTAAATTCATAGAGGTGGGGTATATTCATAGAGGTGGGGTATATTCATAGAGGTGGGGTATATTCATAGAGAGAGGGTAGATTCATAGAGAGAGGGTAGATTCATAGAGGTGGGGTAGATTCATAGAGGTGGGGTAGATTCATAGAGGTGGGGTAGATTCATAGAGGTGAGGTAGATTCATAGAGGTGGGGTATATTCATAGAGAGAGGGTAGATTCATAGAGGTGGGGTAGATTCATAGAGATGGGTAGACTCATAGAGGTGGGGTAGATTCATAGAGATGGGTAGATTGATAGAGGTGGGGTAGATTCATAGAGGTGGGGTAGATTCATAGAGGTGGGGTATATTCATAGAGATGGGGTAGATTCATAGAGGTGGGGTAGATTCATAGAGTTGGGGTATATTCATAGAGGTGGGGTAGATTCATAGAGGTGGGGTAGATTCATAGAGGTGGGGTATATTCATCGAGTTGGGGTAGATTCATAGAGGTGGGGTAGATTCATAGAGATAGGGTAGATTCATAGAGTTGGGGTAGATTCATAGAGTTGGGGTATATTCATAGAGGTGGGGTATATTCATAGAGGTGGGGTAGATTCATAGAGTTGGGGTAGATTCATAGAGGTGGGGTAGATTCATAGAGGTGGGGTATATTCATAGAGGTGGGGTAGATTCATAGAGGTGGGGTAGATTCATACATAGAGTTGGGGTAGATTCATAGAGGTGGGGTATATTCATAGAGTTGGGGTAGATCCATAGAGTTGGGGTATATTCATAGAGGTGGGGTAGATTCATAGAGTTGGGGTATATTCATAGAGGTGGGGTAGATTCATACATAGAGATGGGGTAGATGTATCCACTGCTTGTTCATGAGTATGAGAGGCTGTCAAATGTATGTTCACTATTTGCTGAGGGAAAATGCGAAGAGTGATGAACAGTACCGTAGCCAGAGGAACATTTCAACAGAGGCAATCTAGGGGGGGGGGGTCAGGGGGCAGCATGTGCCCTCTTTAAAATTATTGGGGTATAGAAGCGATTATATATATATATATATATATATATATATATATATATATATATATATATACATATAGAACATTTTATACAGCAAAGGGATATTTTTGGAATTTTATTTATTTACTTTTTCATTTATTTTTTGTTTGCTTTGGAAAATTTACAGAGGCAGCTGCCTCGGTGTGCCTCAGTGTGGCTACGGGCCTGATGAACATTCACATTCCGCTGGGCAACGTTTTAAGAAGGTATTTGGCTTTATATTGGGACTAGTTTATATAAATTTATTTTAGCTCGATTGCGAAACAAGTTCTTACAACTTATATTAATCACTCTCGAGACCTCATTCCTGATGGAATCCATCGCCACGAGAGAGAGAGAAGAGGAAACGTGGAAATTAAATGCCTTGCCTAAGGGCACAATCGTAACGGCTCCAGCGGGGCTCGAACTCCAGACCTTTTGCACTTGAAGCGAACTGCGCTATCACGACTTCCATTGTGACTAAAGTTACAATGCGAAGTTAATATACAGTAGATACACGAGGTTGTTGCTTTCAATATGTTGGAAAGACAGAGGTTTTTGCAGGGGAGTTCACTTCATAATCATATAGGACAAATGAGTGACTGACTTTTGTTACAGTTCAAACACTTCATAATCCTCTCTACGTCTCTGTGATCTTTTGGCTGGTAGTCTCCTAGATTCTTCATTCTCTCCAGATACATTATTCTCTATACCGACGTCCTTATTTATCTTATTATTACTGTCCTCATTATTAACGTATTCATAATTAACTGGACTTGTTGGTCTTGGCTTTTCGTCTACCGTCATGTCGCATTCCTCATAAACAGCCTCTTCATTAGCAACGCTCTTGATTTCTTGCAACTTGTTTCAATGTCTTCGCGTGATTTATGTTCACTATGTGCAATTTCTAGAGTGTCTTCAATTGGACTACATTCATCGTAAATATCATCTATGTGCATATCTTCTTCAGTTTCTTCAATAATAATATTAGTCGTATTGGTAAAAGGATTTTGTCTAGGTAATTCTTTATCTGAACTATTTTGTCTCTGCGTTTTCGTTTTGGAAATGTCAGGAGTTTCACCATTACATGTTTTATTCTCTAAGCGGATGTGATGGTATGTATCATGGTTTAGGACAGCAGATTTGGATAGTGGCATGTTCTTGTGCAATAAGTTATACACATCATCGTCATTGTTTTTAACCCGCAAGCTAAGTTTTCGAACTTGTTCAAAACTAGAATATCTCTCTTCTTGGCCAGTTTTCTGAGAGTTCTTGTGTGAGATCACATCATAGTCTTCCTCAGTTTCATGTTCTTTATTACATGCAGCTTCCTGTAGTTTGCGAACATCTTCAAACGTATTATATTCATTTGGAGCTGTTTCATCCATGACTATGTCGTCGTCAGCATATTTATTTTTAACCCGCAAGCTAAGTTTTCGAACTTGTTCAAAACTAGAATATCTCTCTTCTTGGCCAGTTTTCTGAGAGTTCTTGTGTGAGATCACATCATAGTCTTCCTCAGTTTCATGTTCTTTATTACATGCAGCTTCCTGTAGTTTGCGAACATCTTCAAACGTATTATATTCATTTGGAGCTGTTTCATCCATGACTATGTCCTCGTCAGCATATTTATTTTTAACCCGCAAGCTAAGTTTTCGAACTTGTTCAAAACTAGAATATCCCTCTTCCTGGCCAGTTTTCTGAGATTTCTTGTGTGAGATCACATCATAGTCTTCCTCAGTTTCATGTTCTTTATTACATGCAGCTTCCTGTAGTTTTTTGCGAACAGCTTCAAATGTATCATATTCATTTGGAGCTGTTTCATCTATGACTATGTCCTCTGTTGTGTCTGCATATTCTAGTATCATTTTACCAGTGGCTTTCCCAGTGGACCCGCCAAGGGTGTCCATATCAGGGTGTTCGGTTTCTGGTTTGGATTCTTTGCTTGTGAGTACATCTGGGGAACTATAATAATCTTCCTCGGCAGAATGTCGATTCGTGATTGGTTCTGAGCATCCTGCGCATGCGTCTTTCTCAGCCGTATCTGCAGAAGTCTCAATAGTGCCACTGTTTGGAACTTTGGTCTGGTTCTCATCGTCGATTCTTGTATCTTCGTATGTATTTAACTGTTCAAGTTTTATGTTATGATTCCCACCTGTAAGAATAGTGAATTACACATCCAGTCCTCACCAACACCTTAATACCATAGACATAAACCCGATATCTATATTAAAGCGACATTACATTGCAAAATGCCCCAAAATGCTTCTTTACGTATAAATAACATTCCTAATACAAATTCTTTCGAAATAATTCGAAACCTAACTTTCTATACATAAACATTGTTTTTGTTGTATATAAACACTCAAAAGTGAAAGTAGGATTTCATATAACTGTCTACGCTCTTGAATTGATGTTTGTTTACTATTGGAGTCTATACCAAGAGTGTGCTACTGTCGTTTAGATATATTTTAAATGGTATTAGTCTAAAAATAAATATGCATAGGCACAAAGTGTGAGATATAACGGAATAAATGTGTACCATAAATCGTTTTATTCAGGATACACACATTGCATTACGCATCGATGTTGACCCTGTTTACATTAGTTTGTTATGTCAACAAACGTCGTATACGATGTTAGTTTATTAGTTGAAATACTCAGCTTTTGAGGCAAATATTCGGAAAACATCAATACCATATAATAGGGAAATACATTCTGTAGAAATTTGCGTTTTCACCGATGTAATGTTGCTTTAAATGTATTCTAATAAAGAACGTTTTATTCTATGAATATTCATTCGTCTTGTTATTTAAATATACAGATGTTTACTAGTACAGTCCGATTTATAAACAAACGTGTTTATAAACATGGCCTAGTCCAATCAAAATAATTACAAGGGAGTGAAGCTACGTGCCAAGAAGGTGAAATGTTATTTTAAATTGAATAGTTATAGAGGTGAGTTACCTCGTTACTGGGCAAGTCTATTTTAAAAGTACACAAATACGTATGACCTACATTACGAACTGTAGTTACATTGTATTCTATGACGTAAGAGTATTGGTATATCCAACTAACACTGTTACAGTCTGATTATTTAGGGCAGTCACTTGTATACATAACATTCGAAAACCAAAACAATCGTTGTTGAACCATCAAACATAAAAATATTTTTCTGTAAGCCTACAGCTTTGACCAGTGCACGGTGTAAAGCACCGACACGAGATCTCGGTTTAACGTCCCATCCGAAAGACTGTTAATTTTATTAGGGTCAGACGGGGGATCGAACCTGCGATCCCTGGATTACCAGTTCAGCGTGTTACCACTGGACTACAGATCCGTCTGTAACAGTGTTTTAACTCGCCAATGTTTATACTATGGCCCAACGATAACGTGTTATTTACAAGCATGATAACGTGTTATTTACAAGCATGATAACGTGTTATTTACAAGCATTACTATAAATAGGTTTGGAATAAGCCAAATCATTACGTAGGGTGTAATAAATAATCCTGCGTGCCAAGTAATGCATACATAAATGATAATAAACTTCTTTTTACCCGTTATAATAATATTAGCCTGTGCTATCTTTTTCGAGGGAATCACGTTATCGTTGGGGTATAGTATAGATCAGCATGTTTGTATACATCAGCATGTTTGTATACATCAGCATGTTTGTATACATCAGCATGTTTGTATAGATCAGCATGTTTGTATACATCAGCATGTTTGTATACATCAGCATGTTTGTATAGATCATCATGTTTGTATACATCAGCATGTTTGTATACATCAGCATGTTTGTATACATCAGCATGTTTGTATACATCAGCATGTTTGTATACATCAGCATGTTTGTATACATCAGCATGTTTGTATACATCAGCATGTTTGTATACATCAGCATGTTTGTATATGCATGTTTGTATACATCAGCATGTTTGTATATGCATGTTTGTATACATCAGCATGTTTGTATACATCAGCATGTTTGTATACATCATCATGTTTGTATACATCAGCATGTTTGTATACATCAGCATGTTTGTATACATCAGCATGTTTGTATAGATCAGCATGTTTGTATAGATCAGCATGTTTGTATACATCAGCATGTTTGTATAGATCAGCATGTTTGTATACATCAGCATGTTTGTATAGATCAGCATGTTTGTATACATCAGCATGTTTGTATACATCAGCATGTTTGTATACATCAGCATGTTTGTATACATCAGCATGTTTGTATATATCAGCATGTTTGTATAGATCAGCATGTTTGTATATGCATGTATGTATACATCAGCATGTTTGTATACATCAGCATGTTTGTATACATCATCATGTTTGTATACATCAGCATGTTTGTATACATCAGCATGTTTGTATATGCATGTTTGTATACATCAGCATGTTTGTATACATCAGCATGTTTGTATACATCATCATGTTTGTATACGCATGTTTGTATACATCAGCATGTTTGTATACATCAGCATGTTTGTATGTTTGTATACATCAGCATGTTTGTATACATCAGCATGTTTGTATACATCATCAGGTTTGTATACGCATGTTTGTATACATCAGCATGTTTGTATACGCATGTTTGTATGCATCAGCATGTTTGTATACAAGTTACTGACCTGATTAATTGAACTGTAACTGATATTTGAACTTAATTTGTACCTAATTCGTAACTTTGATTGTCTTGTGAATTAACTACTACCGCCCCGAGTATCTTTTTCCTGAAACAGAAGGCAACTCAAAATTAAAAGCAATTTCATATATTTTGTTACAGCATATGTTTATAGATCTAGGTATATATTTTGCATACTGTTTATTTACATAATTTGCATCCACTCTCTTACCCCATTTCATTCTGGATACATTTCACGGCTTTTGCAAACAACATAGATCCAGATCAGCTGCAGCGTGACGCTGCGTGCTGATCAGGATCTATGATGTGTTTGCTACATAGCAAGATCATCTGAATAGCAAACAGCATATAGCCTGATCAGACGGCACGTTCCGTGGCAGCTGATCTGGCTCTATGTTCTTTGCAAATACTGTTTGAATGGTACCCAGAATCAAATGGGTTAAGTTGAGTTCATAGACGTTTGTGTTTGATACTGTCCAAATACTCTGCCAGTCTGACATGAAATACTGTCCAAATACTCTGCCAGTCTGACATGAAATACTGTCCAAATACTCTGCCAGTGTGACATGAAATACTGTCCAAATACTCTGCCAGTGTGACATGAAATACTGTCCAAATACTCTGCCAGTGTGACAGGAAATACTGTCCAAATACTCTGCCAGTGTGACATGAAATACTGTCCAAATACTCTGCCAGTCTGACATGAAATACTGTCCAAATACTCTGCCAGTGTGACATGAACAGAAACTTGATCAGATTGAAGTTTAATTAACATTGTGGTGTATGACGTACATCATACAGTTGTATTTACGTTCATGCATTCCAATCAAATTAGAAGTCGAATAAAATGCATGCACTCTCATAACGACCCCTCTGTATTACACGACCACCCCTCTGTATTACGACCACCCTCTGTATTATGACCACCCTCTGTATTATGACCACCCTCTGTATTACAACCACCCCTCTGTATTACGACCACCCCTCTGTATTACGACCACCCCTCTGTATTATGACCACCCCTCTGTATTACGACCACCCCTCTGTATTACGACCACCCCTCTGTATTATGACCACCCCTCTGTATTACGACCACCCCTCTGTATTACGAACCAGTTGACCACCCCTCTGTATTACGACCACCCCTCTGTATTACACGACCACCCCTCTGTATTACACGACCACCCCTCTGTATTACGACCAACCCTCTGTATTACACGACCACCCCTCTGTATTACACGACCACCCCTCTGTATTACGACCAACCCTCTGTATTACGACCAGTCGACCACCCCTCTGTATTACGACCAGTCGACCACCCCTCTGTATTACGACCAGTCGACCACCCCTCTGTATTACACGACCACCCCTCTGTATTACACGACCACCCCTCTGTATACGACCAATCCTCTGTATTACGACCAACTCTCTGTATTATGACCACCCCTTTGTATTACGATCACCCCTCTGTATTACGACCACCCCTCTGTATTACGACCACCCCTCTGTATTACGACAACCCCTCTGTATTATGACAACACCTCTATTAAAATAACCCTATTTAAAAAGAAAATAGCATGACTATTCTACGACTACCACTCTATTAAGACCACCTTATTATTAAGACTACCGCTATCCTACGACCACTCCCCTATTAAGACCACCTTATTTTAAGACCATCGCTATCCTGCGACCACTCCTCTATTAAGACCAACGCTATCAGTTACACCCATGTACTAAGACCAACGCTATCAGTTACACCCATGTACTAAGACCAACGCTATCAGTTACACCCATGTACTAAGACCAACGCTATCAGTTACACCCATGTACTAAGACCAACGCTATCAGTTACACCCATGTACTAAGACCAACGCTATCAGTTACACCCATGTACTAAGACCAATGCTATCAGTTACACCCATGTATTAAGTCCAACGCTATCAGTTACACCCATGTATTAAGACCACCACTATCAGTTACATCCATGTATTAAGAACACCACTATCAGTTACACCCATGTACTAAGACCACTGCTATCAGTTACACCCATGTACTAAGACCACCACTATCAGTTACATCCATGTATTAAGTCCAACGCTATCAGTTACATCCATGTATTAAGAACACCACTATCAGTTACACCCATGTACTAAGACCACTGCTATCAGTTACACCCATGTATTAAGACCACCACTATCAGTTACACCCATGTATTAAGTCCAACGCTATCAGTTACACCCATGTATTAAGACCACCACTATCAGTTACATCCATGTATTAAAAACACCACTATCAGTTACACCCATGTATTAAGACCACCACTATCAGTTACACCCATGTATTAAGACCACCACTATCAGTTACACCCATGTATTAAGTCCAACGCTATCAGTTACACCCATGTATTAAGTCCAACGCTATCAGTTACACCCATGTATTAAGACCATCCCTCAATTAACGCGTTGAAATTATTCAAACGGAATATAATCCTCTTTATCAGTGGCGTAGCTAAGGGGTACACAGTGGGCTACCCCCAATGAACAGATGTGTCCCCAAGTGATCCCCAGTGGAAATGTTGCTTTGCGAAATATAAAATCTCATTGAGATACGTAATAGATGATCTGCAAGAAATTAAGTACATATATGTGCACCTTAGCAGTACATATATGTGCACCATAGCAGTACTTATATGTGCACCTTAGCAGTACATATATGTGCACCTTAGCAGTACTTATATGTGCACCTTAGCAGTACATATATGTGCACCTTAGCAGTACTTATATGTGCACCTTAGCAGTACTTATATGTGCACCTTAGCAGTACATATATGTGCACCTTAGCAGTACATATATGTGCACCTTAGCAGTACATATATGTGCACCTTAGCAGTACTTATATGTGCACCTTAGCAGTACATATATGTGCACCTTAGCAGTACATATATGTGCACCTTAGCAGTACTTATATGTGCACCTTAGCAGTACATATATTTGCACCTTAGCAGTACATATATGTGCACCTTAGCGGTACATATATGTGCACCTTAGCGGTACATATATGTTCACCTTAGCGGTACATATATGTGTACCTTAGCAGTACATATATGTGCACCTTAGCAGTAATTATATGTGCACCTTAGCAGTACATATATGTGCACCTTAGCAGTACATATATGTGCACCTTAGCAGTACTTATATGTGCACCTTAGCAGTACATATATTTGCACCTTAGCAGTACTTATATGTGCACCTTAGCAGTACATATATGTGCACCGTAGCAGTACTTATATGTGCACCTTAGCTGTACATATATGTGTACCTTAGCAGTACATATATGTGCACCTTAGCAGTACTTATATGTGCACCTTAGCAGTACATATATGTGCACCGTAGCAGTACTTATATGTGCACCTTAGCAGTATATATATCTGCACCTTAGCAGTACTTATATGTGCACCTTAGCAGTACATATATGTGCACCTTAGCAGTACCTATATGTGCACCTTAGCAGTACTTATTTGTGCACCTTAGCAGTACATATATGTGTACCTTAGCAGTACATATATGTGCACCTTAGCAGTACATATATGTGCACCTTAGCAGTACTTATATGTGCACCTTAGCAGTACATATATGTGCACCTTAGCAGTACATATATGTGCACCTTAGCAGTACTTATATGTGCACCTTAGCAGTACATATATGTGCACCTTAGCAATTTAAGATAATTTCCATATATGTACTTTATTCTGTGTATGTGTTTTACATTTATTTATCGTCGCTACCGGTTGCCCATATGAGCGACGCCTCCTGAAGAGATTATTCATTTTAGATTTTTGGAGGATAGTGCAATGATACAGACAGAGACCCATTCCAGAGTCTCCTCTGGTTCTTTTACGTGCACGGTGTAAAGCACCGACACGAGACCTCGGTTTAACGTCCCATCTGAAAGACTGTTAATTTTATTAGGGTCAGACGGGGGATCCCTGGATTACCAGCCCAGCGTGTTACCACTGGACTATAGATCCGTCTGTGTGGAATTCCTCTCCACCGCCCAACCTCAATAGGTGATTCCTAGTTACAAATATGACCATCATTTCATATAAATATGACGGTGTTATTGGTATAGTGGTCTGGGACTGGTTGAAAAAGTGTAGGGAAGCCCTTAAGAGTTATTGATACATGAACTGATTGGCTGAGTAGGTATTGTCAGCAATAGCGAAAATGACTTCTAAATATTAAAATACAATATATGAGCTGCATTTTGGAATATTTTAGAATATTTACATATTATTTGGTGACAAATAAACAGCTTACTATATTATAAATTCAGATGTCCGTGCAACATTCACCATCAAATTACTTTCAGAGTAGTGGGAAATAAAAAATAAATCGCAATTGGTCAACCCCATTGAAATTTGACATTTTCCTGTGGCTCAAAGTCCAGTCTGTTGAAAACTACTGTCATTTGTGCCAACTTATTTTTGGGGAAAATCTAATGGCACTGTGTTATAATGGTATGTAAATTTCAATAGCGGTGTCTGACCTAAACTCTGGCCTTTATTTCATACCTCGTATGAGTTGACCTTCGACATGAACAGACAGTGAATATGACAGCTATGGATACGATAAACATCCCAGCACCAGCTGACACTAGGTAAACAATTTTCTTCTCAATTAATCCTAGTCTCGAACTGCTTCCGGTGGTATCTACATCTGAAATATGCTGCTACATAATAATGACAGAGAATACATATAACGTGAATACACATGACGACACGAGCATCTGACTTATTGACCCACAACATGGCGGCGTGTTTGGAAGTCACGTGATATGTACCTGTATTGGGAGGCCGGTCTGTATTGGGAGGCCGGTCTGTATTGGGAGGCCGGTCTGTATTGGGAGGTCAGTCTGTATTGGGAGGCTGGTTTGTATTGGGAGGTCAGTCTGTATTGGGAGATCAGCATTGGGAGGTTGGTCAGTATTGGGAAGTCAGTCTGTATTGGGAGGTCAGTCTGTATTGGGAGGTCAGTCTGTATTGGGAGGTCAGTCTGTATTGGGAGGTCAGTCTGTATTGGGAGGTCGGTCTGTATTGGGAGGTCGGCCTGTATTGGGAGGTCAGTCTGTATTGGGAGGTCAGTCTGTATTGGGAAGTCAGTCTGTATTGGGAGGCCGGTCTGTATTGGGAGGCTGGTCTGTATTGGGAGGTTGGTCTGTATTGGGAGGTCGTCTGGTATTGGGAGGTCAGTCTGTATTGGGACTGTATTGGGAGGCTGGTCTGTATTGGGAGGTCGGTCTGTATTGGGAGGCTGGTCTGTATTGGGAGGCTGGTCTGTATTGGGAGGTCGGTCTGTATTGGGAGGCTGGTCTGTATTGGGAGGCTGGTCTGTATTGGGAGGTCGGTCTGTATTGGGAGGCTGGTCTGTATTGGGAGGTCAGTCTGTATTGGGAGGCTGGTCTGTATTGGGAGGTCAGTCTGTATTGGGAGGCTGGTCTGTATTGCCACGTTGTTAGTGGGCATGCATGGTGACTTTGTAATGCCACAGTGTTAGTGGGCATGCATGGTGACTTTGTAATGCCACGGTGTTAGTGGGCATGCATGATGACTGTATTGCCATAGTGTTAGTGGGCTGGCATGGTGACTATGTATTGCCGTAGTGTTAGTGGGCTGGCATGGTGACTGTGTATTGCCACGGTGTTAGTGGGCATGCATGGTGACTGTGTATTACCGTGGTGTTAGTGGGCTGGCATGGTGACTGTGTATTGCCGTAGTGTTAGTGGGCATGCATGGTGACTGTGTATTGCCGCTGTGTTAGTGGGCTGGCATGGTGACTGTGTATTGCCGCTGTGTTAGTGGGCTGGCATGGTGACTGTGTATTGCCACAGTGTTAGTGGGCTGGCATGGTGACTGTATTGCCGCAGTGTTAGTGGGCATGCATGGTGACTGTGTATTGCCATAGTGTTAGTGGGCATGCATGGTGACTGTGTATTGCCGTAGTGTTAGTGGGCATGCATGGTGACTGTGTATTGCCGTAGTGTTAGTGGGCATGCATGGTGACTGTGTATTGCCGCAGTGTTAGTGGGCTGGCATGGTGACTGTGTATTGCCGTAGTGTTAGTGGGCATGCATGGTGACTGTGTATTGCCGTAGTGTTAGTGGGCATGCATGGTGACTGTGTATTGCCGTAGTGTTAGTGGGCATGCATGGTGACTGTGTATTGCCGTAGTGTTAGTGGGCATGCATGGTGACTGTGTATTGCCGTAGTGTTAGTGGGCATGCATTGTGAATGTGTATTGCCGTAGTGTTAGTGGGCATGCATTGTGACTGTGTATTGCCGTAGTGTTAGTGGGCATGCATGGTGACTGTGTATTGCCGTAGTGTTAGTGGGCTTGCATGGTGACTGTGTATTGCCGTAGTGTTAGTGGGCATGCATGGTGACTGTGTATTGCCGTAGTGTTAGTGGGCATGCATGGTGACTGTGTATTGCCGTAGTGTTAGTGGGCATGCATGCCGTAGTGTTAGTGGGCATGCATGGTGACTGTGTATTGCCGTAGTGTTAGTGGGCATGCATGGTGACTGTGTATTGCCGTAGTGTTAGTGGGCATGCATGGTGACTGTGTATTGCCGTAGTGTTAGTGGGCATGCATGGTGACTGTGTATTGCCGTAGTGTTAGTGGGCATGCATGGTGACTGTGTATTGCCGTAGTGTTAGTGGGCATGCATTGTGACTGTGTATTGCCGTAGTGTTAGTGGGCATGCATGGTGACTGTGTATTGCCGTAGTGTTAGTGGGCATGCATGGTGAATGTGTATTGTCGTAGTGTTAGTGGGCATGCATTGTGACTGTGTATTGCCACGGTGTTAGTGGGCATGCATGGTGACTGTGTATTGCTGTAGTGTTAGTGGGCTGGTATTGTGAATGTGTATTGCCATAGTGTTAGTGGGCATGCATGGTGACTGTGTATTGCCGTAGTGTTAGTGGGCATGCATTGTGACTGTGTATTGCTGTAGTGTTAGTGGGCATGCATTGTGACTGTGTATTGCCACGGTGTTAGTGGGCATGCATTGTGACTGTGTATTGCCATAGTGTTAGTGGGCATGCATGGTGACTGTGTATTGCCGTAGTGTTAGTGGGCATGCATGGTGACTGTGTATTGCTGTAGTGTTAGTGGGCTGGTATTGTGAATGTGTATTGCCATAGTGTTAGTGGGCATGCATGGTGACTGTGTATTGCTGTAGTGTTAGTGGGCTGGTATTGTGAATGTGTATTGCCATAGTGTTAGTGGGCATGCATTGTGACTGTGTATTGCCACGGTGTTAGTGGGCATGCATGGTGACTGTGTATTGCTGTAGTGTTATTGGGCTGGTATTGTGAATGTGTATTGCCATAGTGTTAGTGGGCATGCATGGTGACTGTGTATTGCTGTAGTGTTAGTGGGCTGGTATTGTGAATGTGTATTGCCATAGTGTTAGTGGGCATGCATTGTGACTGTGTATTGCCATAGTGTTAGTGGGCATGCATGGTGACTGTGTATTGCCATAGTGTTAGTGGGCATGCATGGTGACTGTGTATTGCCGTAGTGTTAGTGGGCATGCATGGTGACTGTGTATTGCCATAGTGTTAGTGGGCATGCATGGTGACTGTGTATTGCCGTAGTGTTAGTGGGCATGCATGGTGACTGTGTATTGCCGTAGTGTTAGTGGGCATGCATGGTGACTGTGTATTGCCGGAGTGTTAGTGGGCATGCATGGTGACTGTGTATTGCCATAGTGTTAGTGGGCATGCATGGTGACTGTGTATTGCCGTAGTGTTAGTGGGCATGCATGATGACTGTGTATTGCCGTAGTGTTAGTGGGCATGCATGGTGACTGTGTATTGCCGTAGTGTTAGTGGGCATGCATGGTGACTGTGTATTGCCGTAGTGTTAGTGGGCATGCATGGTGACTGTGTATTACCGTAGTGTTAGTGGGCATGCATGGTGACTGTGTATTGCCACAGTGTTAGTGGGCATGCATGGTGAATGTGTATTGCCGTAGTGTTAGTGGGCATGCATGGTGACTGTGTATTGCCGTAGTGTTAGTGGGCATGCATGGTGACTGTGTATTGCCACGGTGTTAGTGGGCATGCATGGTGACTGTGTATTGCCGTAGTGTTAGTGGGCATGCATGGTGACTGTGTATTGCCACGGTGTTAGTGGGCATGCATGGTGACTGTGTATTGCCACAATGTTAGTGGGTATGCATGGTGACTGTGTATTGCCGTAGTGTTAGTGGGCATGCATGGTGACTGTGTATTGCCGTAGTGTTAGTGGGCATGCATGGTGACTGTGTATTGTCGTAGTGTTAGTGGGCATGCATGGTGACTGTGTATTGTCATAGTGTTAGTGGGCATGCATTGTGACTGTGTATTGCCACGGTGTTAGTGGGCATGCATGGTGACTGTGTATTGCCGTAGTGTTAGTGGGCATGCATGGTGACTGTGTATTGCCGTAGTGTTAGTGGGCATGCATGGTGACTGTGTATTGCCGTAGTGTTAGTGGGCATGCATGGTGATTGTGTATTGCCGTAGTGTTAGTGGGCATGCATGGTGACTGTGTATTGCCGTAGTGTTAGTGGACATGCATGGTGACTGTGTATTGCCGTAGTGTTAGTGGGCATGCATGGTGACTGTGTATTGCCGTAGTGTTAGTGGGCATGCATTGTGACTGTGTATTGCCACGGTGTTAGTGGGCATGCATGGTGACTGTGTATTGCTGTAGTGTTAGTGGGCATGCATGGTGACTGTGTATTGCCGTAGTGTTAGTGGGCATGCATGGTGACTGTGTATTGCCGCAGTGTTAGTGGGCATGCATGGTGACTGTGTATTGCCGTAGTGTTAGTGGGCATGCATGGTGACTGTGTATTGCCGTAGTGTTAGTGGGCATGCATGGTGACTGTGTATTGCCGTAGTGTTAGTGGGCATGCATGGTGACTGTGTATTGCCGTAGTGTTAGTGGGCATGCATGGTGACTGTGTATTGCCGTAGTGTTAGTGGGCATGCATGGTGACTGTGTATTGCCGTAGTGTTAGTGGGCATGCATGGTGACTGTGTATTGCCGTAGTGTTAGTGGGCATGCATGGTGACTGTGTATTGCCGTAGTGTTAGTGGGCATGCATGGTGACTGTGTATTGCCGTAGTGTTAGTGGGCATGCATGGTGACTGTGTATTGCCGTAGTGTTAGTGGGCATGCATGGTGACTGTGTATTGCCGTAGTGTTAGTGGGCTGCATGGTGACTGTGTATTGCCGTAGTGTTAGTGGGCATGCATGGTGACTGTGTATTGCCGCGTGTTAGTGGGCATGCATGGTGACTGTGTATTGCCGTAGTGTTAGTGGGCATGCATGGTGACTGTGTATTGCCGCGGTGTTAGTGGGCTGGCATGGTGACTGTGTATTGCCGCTGTGTTAGTGGGCATGCATGGTGACTGTGTATTGCCGTAGTGTTAGTGGGCATGCATGGTGACTGTGTATTGCCGTAGTGTTAGTGGGCATGCATGGTGACTGTGTATTGCCGTAGTGTTAGTGGGCATGCATGGTGACTGTGTATTGCCGTAGTGTTAGTGGGCATGCATTGTGACTGTGTATTGCCATAGTGTTAGTGGGCATGCATGGTGACTGTGTATTGCCGTAGTGTTAGTGGGCATGCATGGTGACTGTGTATTGCCGTAGTGTTAGTGGGCATGCATGGTGACTGTGTATTGCCGTAGTGTTAGTGGGCATGCATGGTGACTGTGTATTGCCGTAGTGTTAGTGGGCATGCATGGTGACTGTGTATTGCCGTAGTGTTAGTGGGCATGCATGGTGACTGTGTATTGCCGTAGTGTTAGTGGGCATGCATGGTGACTGTGTATTGCCGTAGTGTTAGTGGGCATGCATGGTGACTGTGTATTGCCACGGTGTTAGTGGGCATGCATGGTGACTGTGTATTGCCGTAGTGTTAGTGGGCATGCATGGTGACTGTGTATTGCCGTAGTGTTAGTGGGCATGCATGGTGACTGTGTATTGCCACGGTGTTAGTGGGCATGCATGGTGACTGTGTATTGCCGTAGTGTTAGTGGGCATGCATGGTGACTGTGTATTGCCGTAGTGTTAGTGGGCATGCATGGTGACTGTGTATTGCCGTAGTGTTAGTGGGCATGCATGGTAACTGTGTATTGTCACGGTGTTAGTGGGCATGCATGGTGACTGTGTAGTGCCGTAGTGTTAGTGGGCATGCATTGTGACTGTGTATTGTCACGGTGTTAGTGGGCATGCATGGTGACTGTGTATTGCCGTAGTGTTAGTGGGCATGCATGGTGACTGTGTATTGCCGCAGTGTTAGTGGGCATGCATGGTGACTGTATTGTCACGGTGTTAGTGGGCATGCATGGTGAATGTGTATTGCCACGGTGTTAGTGGGCATGCATGGTGACTGTGTATTGCCGTAGTGTTAGTGGGCATGCATGGTGACTGTGTATTGCCGTAGTGTTAGTGGGCATGCATGGTGACTGTGTATTGTCACGGCGTTAGTGGGCATGCATGGTGACTGTGTATTGTCACGGTGTTAGTGGGCATGCATGGTGACTGTGTATTGTCACGGTGTTAGTGGGCATGCATGGTGACTGTGTATTGCAACAGTGTTAGTGGGCATGCATGGTGACTGTGTATTGTCGTAGTGTTAGTGGGCATGCATGGTGACTGTGTATTGCCGTAGTGTTAGTGGGCATGCATGGTGACTGTGTATTGCCGTAGTGTTAGTGGGCATGCATGGTGACTGTGTATTGCCGTAGTGTTAGTGGGCATGCATGGTGACTGTGTATTGCCGTAGTGTTAGTGGGCATGCATGGTGACTGTGTATTGTCGTAGTGTTAGTGGGCTGGCATGGTGACTGTGTATTGCCGTAGTGTTAGTGGGCATGCATGGTGACTGTGTATTGTCGTAGTGTTAGTGGGCTGGCATGGTGACTGTGTATTGCCGTAGTGTTAGTGGGCTGGCATGGTGACTGTGTATTGCCGTAGTGTTAGTGGGCATGCATGGTGACTGTGTATTGCCGCGGTGTTAGTGGGCATGCAATGTGAATGTGTATTGCCGTAGTGTTAGTGGGCTTGCATGGTGACTGTGTATTGCCGTAGTGTTAGTGGGCTTGCATGGTGACTGTGTATTTCCGTAGTGTTAGTGGGCATGCATTGTGACTGTGTATTGCCATAGTGTTAGTGGGCATGCATTGTGACTGTGTATTGCAACAGTGTTAGTGGGCTGGCATGGTGACTGTGTATTGCCGTAGTGTTAGTGGGCATGCATGGTGACTGTGTATTGCCGTAGTGTTAGTGGGCATGCATGGTGACTGTGTATTGCCACAGTGTTAGTGGGCATGCATGGTGACTGTGTATTGCCGTAGTGTTAGTGGGCATGCATGGTGACTGTGTATTGCCGTAGTGTTAGTGGGCATGCATGGTGACTGTGTATTGCCGTAGTGTTAGTGGGCATGCATGGTGACTGTGTATTGCCGTAGTGTTAGTGGGCATGCATGGTGACTGTGTATTGCCGTAGTGTTAGTGGGCATGCATGGTGACTGTGTATTGCCGCGGTGTTAGTGGGCATGCATGGTGACTGTGTATTGCCGTAGTGTTAGTGGGCATGCATGGTGACTGTGTATTGCCGTAGTGTTAGTGGGCTGGCATGGTGACTGTGTATTGTCACAGTGTTAGTGGGCTGGCATGGTGACTGTGTATTGCCGCTGTGTTAGTGGGCATGCATGGTGACTGTGTATTGCCGCGGTGTTAGTGGGCATGCATGGTGACTGTGTATTGCCGTAGTGTTAGTGGGCATGCATGGTGACTGTGTATTGCCGTAGTGTTAGTGGGCATGCATGGTGACTGTGTATTGCCGTAGTGTTAGTGGGCATGCATGGTGACTGTGTATTGCCGTAGTGTTAGTGGGCATGCATGGTGACTGTGTATTGCCGTAGTGTTAGTGGGCATGCATGGTGACTGTGTATTGCCGTAGTGTTAGTGGGCTGGCATGGTGACTGTGTATTGCCATAGTGTTAGTGGGCTGGCATGGTGACTGTGTATTGCCGTAGTGTTAGTGGGCATGCATGGTGACTGTGTATTGCCATAGTGTTAGTGGGCATGCATGGTGACTGTGTATTGCCACGGTGTTAGTGGGCATGCATGGTGACTGTGTATTGCCGTAGTGTTAGTGGGCATGCATGGTGACTGTGTATTGCCGTAGTGTTAGTGGGCTGGCATGGTGACTGTGTATTGCCGTAGTGTTAGTGGGCTGGCATGGTGACTGTGTATTGCCGTAGTGTTAGTGGGCATGCATGGTGACTGTGTATTGCCGTAGTGTTAGTGGGCTGGCATGGTGACTGTGTATTGCCGTAGTGTTAGTGGGCTGGCATGGTGACTGTGTATTGCCGTAGTGTTAGTGGGCATGCATGGTGACTGTGTATTGCCGCGGTGTTAGTGGGCATGCATTGTGAATGTGTATTGCCGTAGTGTTAGTGGGCTTGCATGGTGACTGTGTATTGCCGTAGTGTTAGTGGGCTTGCATGGTGACTGTGTATTGCCGTAGTGTTAGTGGGCATGCATTGTGACTGTGTATTGCCATAGTGTTAGTGGGCATGCATTGTGACTGTGTATTGCCACAGTGTTAGTGGGCTGGCATGGTGACTGTGTATTGCCGTAGTGTTAGTGGGCATGCATGGTGAATGTGTATTGCCGTAGTGTTAGTGGGCATGCATGGTGACTGTGTATTGCCACAGTGTTAGTGGGCATGCATGGTGACTGTGTATTGCCGTAGTGTTAGTGGGCATGCATGGTGACTGTGTATTGCCGTAGTGTTAGTGGGCATGCATGGTGACTGTGTATTGCCGTAGTGTTAGTGGGCATGCATGGTGACTGTGTATTGCCGTAGTGTTAGTGGGCATGCATGGTGACTGTGTATTGCCGTAGTGTTAGTGGGCATGCATGGTGACTGTGTATTGCCGTAGTGTTAGTGGGCATGCATGGTGACTGTGTATTGCCGTAGTGTTAGTGGGCTTGCATGGTGACTGTGTATTGCCGTAGTGTTAGTGGGCATGCATGGTGACTGTGTATTGCCATAGTGTTAGTGGGCATGCATGGTGACTGTGTATTGCCACGGTGTTATTGGGCATGCATGGTGACTGTGTATTGCCGTAGTGTTAGTGGGCATGCATGGTGACTGTGTATTGCCGTAGTGTTAGTGGGCTGGCATGGTGACTGTGTATTGCCGTAGTGTTAGTGGGCTTGCATGGTGACTGTGTATTTCCGTAGTGTTAGTGGGCATGCATTGTGACTGTGTATTGCCATAGTGTTAGTGGGCATGCATTGTGACTGTGTATTGCAACAGTGTTAGTGGGCTGGCATGGTGACTGTGTATTGCCGTAGTGTTAGTGGGCATGCATGGTGAATGTGTATTGCCGTAGTGTTAGTGGGCATGCATGGTGACTGTGTATTGCCACAGTGTTAGTGGGCATGCATGGTGACTGTGTATTGCCGTAGTGTTAGTGGGCATGCATGGTGACTGTGTATTGCCGTAGTGTTAGTGGGCATGCATGGTGACTGTGTATTGCCGTAGTGTTAGTGGGCATGCATGGTGACTGTGTATTGCCGTAGTGTTATTGGGCATGCATGGTGACTGTGTATTGCCGCGGTGTTAGTGGGCATGCATTGTGACTGTGTATTGCTAGTGTTAGTGGGCATGCATGGTGACTGTGTATTGCCGTATGTTAGTGGGCTGGCATGGTGACTGTGTATTGTCATAGTGTTAGTGGGCTGGCATGGTGACTGTGTATTGCCGCGGTTAGTGGGCATGCATGGTGACTGTGTATTGCCGCGTGTTAGTGGGCATGCATGGTGACTGTGTATTGCCGTAGTGTTAGTGGGCATGCATGGTGACTGTGTATTGCCGTAGTGTTAGTGGGCATGCATGGTGACTGTGTATTGCCGTAGTGTTAGTGGGCATGCATGGTGACTGTGTATTGCCGTAGTGTTAGTGGGCATGCAAGGTGACTGTGTATTGCCGTAGTGTTAGTGGGCATGCATGGTGACTGTGTATTGCCGTAGTGTTAGTGGGCATGCATGGTGACTGTGTATTGCCGTAGTGTTAGTGGGCTGGCATGGTGACTGTGTATTGTCATAGTGTTAGTGGGCTGGCATGGTGACTGTGTATTGCCGTAGTGTTAGTGGGCATGCATGGTGACTGTGTATTGCCATAGTGTTAGTGGGCATGCATGGTGACTGTATATTGCCACGGTGTTATTGGGCATGCATGGTGACTGTGTATTGCCGTAGTGTTAGTAGGCATGCATGGTGACTGTGTATTGCCGTAGTGTTAGCGGGCTGGCATGGTGACTGTGTATTGCCGTAGTGTTAGTGGGCATGCATGATGACTGTGTATTGTCGTAGTGTTAGTGGGCGTGCATGGTGACTGTGTATTGCTGTAGTGTTAGTGGGCATGCATGGTGACTGTGTATTGTCATAGTGTTAGTGGGCTGGCATGGTGAATGTGTATTACCGTAATGTTAGTGGGCATGCATGATGACTGTGTATTGCCGTAGTGTTAGTGGGCTGGCATGGTGACTGTGTATTGTCGTAGTGTTAGTGGGCTGGCATGGTGACTGTGTATTGCCGTAGTGTTAGTGGGCATGCATGGTGACTGTGTATTGCCGCGGTGTTAGTGGGCATGCATGGTGACTGTGTATTGTCGTAGTGTTAGTGGGCATGCATGGTGACTGTGTATTGCCGTAGTGTTAGTGGGCATGCATGGTGACTGTGTATTGTCGTAGTGTTAGTGGGCTGGCATGGTGACTGTGTATTGCCGTAGTGTTAGTGGGCATGCATGGTGACTGTGTATTGTCGTAGTGTTAGTGGGCTGGCATGGTGACTGTGTATTGCCGTAGTGTTAGTGGGCTGGCATGGTGACTGTGTATTGCCGTAGTGTTAGTGGGCATGCATGGTGACTGTGTATTGCCGCTGTATTAGTGGGCATGCATTGTGACTGTGTATTGCCGTAGTGTTAGTGGGCATGCATTGTGACTGTGTATTGCCGTAGTGTTAGTGGGCATGCATGGTGACTGTGTATTGCCGTAGTGTTAGTGGGCATGATTTGTGACTGTGTATTGCCGTAGTGTTAGTGGGCATGCATGGTGACTGTGTATTGTCGTAGTGTTAGTGGGCTGGCATGGTGACTGTGTATTGCCGTAGTGTTAGTGGGCATGCATGGTGACTGTGTATTGTCGTAGTGTTAGTGGGCTGGCATGGTGACTGTGTATTGCCGTAGTGTTAGTGGGCTGGCATGGTGACTGTGTATTGCCGTAGTGTTAGTGGGCATGCATGGTGACTGTGTATTGCCGCGGTGTTAGTGGGCATGCAATGTGAATGTGTATTGCCGTAGTGTTAGTGGGCTTGCATGGTGACTGTGTATTGCCGTAGTGTTAGTGGGCTTGCATGGTGACTGTGTATTTCCGTAGTGTTAGTGGGCATGCATTGTGACTGTGTATTGCCGTAGTGTTAGTGGGCATGCATGGTGACTGTGTATTGTCGTAGTGTTAGTGGGCTGGCATGGTGACTGTGTATTGCCGTAGTGTTAGTGGGCATGCATGGTGACTGTGTATTGTCGTAGTGTTAGTGGGCTGGCATGGTGACTGTATATTGCCGTAGTGTTAGTGGGCTGGCATGGTGACTGTGTATTGCCGTAGTGTTAGTGGGCATGCATGGTGACTGTGTATTGCCGTAGTGTTAGTGGGCATGCATGGTGACTGTGTATTGCCGTAGTGTTAGTGGGCTGGCATGGTGACTGTGTATTGCCGTAGTGTTAGTGGGCATGCATTAAATTATGAGAACAAAAATCAAAAAATGAGAAAAATACATACAATTCACTTTATATAAAATATAAATTTGAAAAAAAACTAGTAATAATACACCCAGTGAGATTTGAACTCGCAACTACAAAATATATCATTTTTTATAAGATATTTTATCTGTATTCCTCCGTCGTTACCGTTTGGCCACGTATCATGTTCATTGATTTTGCGATGTTTATATTTTATTATATTAATGTTATTATAATAATAAATCCACCATGTTATATGAAAGCTTCCACCCCTCTGAAATGGATTTGGGCGATCTTTGATCGTTCAAAGTTGGAAGTTTATTTATAGTTATTATGCAACATCTATATTGTTCGTCTGCGTAATATGATTACAGGAGATTAGTGACAGAGTAGTATAAACATTAATTATTTGTTCTGTTGCATATGTGGGTACATAATAAAAGAGGGTGACACCCCCTCCTCCCTGAATCCCGAATACTTCTTATTTGTTCAGTGAGTCCCGAATACCAGCTTATTTTTTCGCTGAATCCCGAATACTTTTTAACCAGTTTAACACATTGAAAACACCTGTTTATAATAAAAAAGATAACGTATCATCATCTATGTTCAATCCAAAACTGCGCGCTTCAAACCTGCGTGTGGTGTCCCGAAAGTTTAATCGGCAGCACGCCTCCAAGAACATTTTGTCTATTTACAGTAGTGCAAATGGTAAATTTGTTTATAAGGGAAGTAACCCTGGACATTATCTAAAGTCTGAATAGATCGTATAGGTCCGTACATCAACAATTTACGTTTTATACACATAAAATCGCTTTTGAAGCATGTTTCGTGGTATTGTTGTCGTTAAATTGGTAATAGAACGTAGATTATTGTCCAAGAAAACAATTTATATTGGAAATCTTGCGTACTGAATACCAAAAGATGTTTTAATTGCGTACTGCGTACGACGCTCTTTCGTCCCGAATACGGACTAAATAGATCTTTTAATTATAAGTAAGAGTCTCTAATATTCTTTTATTCTCTTTAAAGCAGCATTACATCGTGAAAAGGATGTTTTGGGTAAAATATAAATATGATTGTGTGTGTGTTAACAAATATCGAAATAGTCGCTCAGAAACGATAAAATTCCAATAAATTTAAACCGTCGTATACGTGAATTTGTTTATCAACACATGAAATGTAAACAAGCACAGCGAGCATGCGTGAAACAACAGAGGATGTAGAAAACAACGTATATATTTTGAACATGAAATACTATCTCTCTAATGTCGAACCCCTCGCTGGGATGTAGAAATGTCCCTAAAAGACTTAGCTAACATAGGTATGAATCAACATATCAAGTAATTTAATTAAAAAAGACAACGTGGGACAAATGGGGACGATGCATTCCGAATGTAAACAAGTGCGGACGATGCATTCCGGTTGTAAACAAGTGCGTGACTGATCGACTCGGAAAGTCCTACTTTCGGTTTCGAGTTTGTTTTATCGCAAAAAAACACTGTTTACCAAATGAACATAAGCATACAAAGTATAATGTTAGATTGTGTAGCAGCATTGCTACCCATACGTAAAAATTGAATTTTTCAAATATCTTTTATTTCATACGATATAATTCTGCTTTAATAAGCATTGACGTCGCACTATATTGTATGATTTTATGATAGCTGACTTAAATATTAATTGTATTGCAATCGGGTCTTCTCTGATATAACAAGGGAGGTAAATTGATTTAATAGAGAACTATTTTGCTAAAATGGCATTTGCAGCACTAGCATATAGATGCATGAAACCGCACACATGACGACCGAGCAGCGTACGCTATCAATCTTTTATTTCTAACAAAACTAGAAGATAAGTTGTAGAATATAACGTTCAGGTGTGTGTATAGTGTGATACATTTCGAAAACAATTATATATTCCTGGTACAAGAGGTTTGTGAATGGTTATTAATCTACTAGTGACTTACCACCCATTGGCCGTATAGCGACGTCGTCGACAAGCAAGAACGATTGCGAAGCAAGTTTCAACAACTTATATTAATCACTCTCGTTGGCGCAGATGAAAGCGTAAATGTGGTTATTCGTGTGGGAGGAAACCGGAGTACCCGGAGAAAACCCACCTGTCCGATCTGGCGACCAACGTTTCATCTCGCATGCGTCCCGGTCCGAGGCTCATACAGTGTAAATATACCGGGTATGGCTATAATCAAAAGATCCAATTTACAATTTAAATTGATGAAACGTTTATTTTTATTTATTTATGCGTACATCTGGTACAGAGTTCTGGAGTTAAGCATGAAACCAGAATCTAATAATCCAGCTATTTGGACCTGCACATGCGCAGTTCGAACACACGCCTGCTCAGATTGGGCAGCCAATGGGTGAATCGATGTTTGTAACTGTTCTCAACAGGACCGCCTATAATCTATATATATTTTTGTGACAACATGTCCTAATTGGATACGTTTATGATAGTTGTATCTGTATATATGTAACAGAATAAATAATGTTTAAACTAATCTGACACTAATCCCAACTGCGAAGCCAGCTAGTTAAAATGGGAATCGAACGATGGACCAAACTTCTCTTCTCTACGCAGTGTTTTTGATCTCGATGCCATCCTATTACGAAGACAAGTAATCGTCCCTGTAAGCGGGTATGTTTGCATAATAATTATCTAGTCTGAAAGGCAGTAATTGTCTGCGTAACGATATAAAAATTGTGATGTGTTTAATTGTTATGAACACAGATTCTAAATGTACAAATCTCCGAAATTTAGTAAGGTTGAAAACAGTTACTTATTAGTTATGAAATTAAAGTCTCTATAAATAAATGACTTCCTTATTTTATATACAGAATGTATATTAAAAATTATGAATAGAAATGAAGAGGCTATGAATTGGAGCTTGGTATCACTAGTTTAGACTACATACCATGACTACAGTTTTGACCGATATACCCTGGCATACACATGCAGTATCCCGTCACTTTATCACAATACTCCGTGTATGTAGAATTACACGTGCAAACTCCCATGCAGTCAACGCCGAACAAATGACTTTCACATGGTGCAAAGAAAATGCAAATTTTTAAAAATCTATGGTCCGTAACAAATAAATAGTTCAAAATTCGCTAATCGTGTCCTATATAATACATCTCATTACAGACGGATCTGTAGTCCAGTGGTTAACACGCTAAACTGGTAATCCAGGGATCGCAGGTTCGATCACCCGCCTGACCCTAGTAAAATTAACAGTCTTTCAGATGGGACGTTAAACCGAGGTCTCTTGCCAGTGCTTTACCCCGAGCACGTACAAGAACCAGAGGAGACTCTAGAATGGGCCTCTGTCTGTATCACTGCACTATCCTCCAAACATCTCAAATGACTAATCTCTTCATATGGGCAACCGGTAACGACGATAAATAAACAAAGCACACCCATATATCTGCTTGCAAAACGTTAGCCTTAAACACTCTGTTCCTTTGTTTCCGTTTGTGAAAATGACTGCACTGCTATGAGTTATACCTAATTGGAATTGGCACACACAGCGTTCACATAGAATACATCCACATGAAGGAAATCTATTGTATAGACGTACACCGCTTCCATTATTCTGCGTCTATGTGTACAGCGTACATGGGATCCCGAAACATTAGAACTAATGTCGGCTGAAAGGTCCGTCACAACAGACCCCAGTTATAATCAGAACATGGATATATATAGAGAGAGAGAATCACTTACGTTAATGAAGTTTTTAATCACAGATTTCTCGAGTGACTCCATGTGTTTATTTCGGCTTTACATGTTGTCTATGCGCGCGCACACAAGTTATATTTAGATGACATGTATACCACAAGTTATATTTAGATGGCATTTACACCACATGCTATTTATATACGCAGGGAATTTGAAAGAAACAAATGAAATCAGTTAGTAAACGTTATACATTTGCTTAGAATGTTACTCTAAATGTCCGGCATGTAAATGCATCTAGAGCCTCGTGTAGGTTCCATAAATCAGTACCTGCATCATGTCTTACTGGATTACCTTGTGAACAGTTTTCTCCTTTCCAACCAGGTTTACACGTGCACGACCCATTTACAGTGTTACATGTCTGATTCATATTGCACGTGCAATTGTCCGTACAGTGCAACCCGTATGTGTCTTCCATACACTCTGAATAGAATCAATAAGTACATTAAAGTACATGTATATAACACTGAAATAATGATTCCAGAAATATTTCATTTTATTTCTTCATAAGTATTTGCAAACTGAAAGCCCCATAAAAAGATCAGAAAACGTTATTTTATCACAAAATATATGGCTGTTGATTTAAAAATAAGCTAATCCGATTATAAAGTAGCTGATATTAGAACTGCCATAAATATCTCGTCATTGCTTGTTTGTTATAAATAGTAGTAGCCTATACCATACGACTGTGTATTGCCGCGGTGTTAGTGGGCATGCATGTTGACTGTGTATTAC
>CM026402.1:65208787-65237895 GCA_014843695.1 Archivesica marissinica
CATGGTGACTGTGTATTGCCGCTGTGTTAGTGGGCTGGCATGGTGACTGTGTATTGCCGTAGTGTTAGTGGGCATGCATGGTGACTGTGTATTGCCGCTGTGTTAGTGGGCTGGCATGGTGACTGTGTATTGCCGCTGTGTTATTGGGCATGCATGGTGACTGTGTATTGCCGCTGTGTTAGTGGGCTGGCATGGTGACTGTGTATTGCCGCTGTGTTAGTGGGCTGGCATGGTGACTCTGTATTGCCGCGGTGTTAATGGGCTGGCATGGTGACTGTGTATTGCCGCGGTGTTAGTGGGCATGCATGGTGACTGTGTATTGCCGCGGTGTTAGTGGGCTGGCATGGTGACTGTGTATTGCCGCTGTGTTAGTGGGCTGCATGGTGACTGTGTATTGCCGCTGTGTAGTGGGCTGGCATGGTGACTGTGTATTGCCGCTGTGTTAGTGGGCATGCATGGTGACTGTGTATTGCCGTAGTGTTAGTGGGCATGCATTGTGACTGTGTATTGCCGTAGTGTTAGTGGGCTTGCATGGTGACTGTGTATTGCCGTAGTGTTAGTGGGCATGCATTGTGACTGTGTATTGCCGTAGTGTTAGTGGGCATGCATTGTGAATGTGTATTGCCGTAGTGTTAGTGGGCATGCATGGTGACTGTGTATTGCCGTAGTGTTAGTGGGCATGCATGGTGACTGTGTATTGCCGTAGTGTTAGTGGGCATGCATGGTGACTGTGTATTGCCGCAGTGTTAGTGGGCATGCATGGTGACTGTGTATTGCCGTAGTGTTAGTGGGCATGCATGGTGACTGTGTATTGCCGTAGTGTTAGTGGGCATGCATGGTGACTGTGTATTGCCGTAGTGTTAGTGGGCATGCATGGTGACTGTGTATTGCCGTAGTGTTAGTGGGCATGCATGGTGACTGTGTATTGCCGTAGTGTTAGTGGGCATGCATGGTGACTGTGTATTGCCGTAGTGTTAGTGGGCATGCATGGTGACTGTGTATTGCCGTAGTGTTAGTGGGCATGCATGGTGACTGTGTATTGCCGTAGTGTTAGTGGGCATGCATGGTGACTGTGTATTGCCGTAGTGTTAGTGGGCATGCATGGTGACTGTGTATTGCCGTAGTGTTAGTGGGCATGCATGGTGACTGTGTATTGCCGTAGTGTTAGTGGGCATGCATGGTGACTGTGTATTGCCGTAGTGTTAGTGGGCATGCATGGTGACTGTGTATTGCCGTAGTGTTAGTGGGCATGCATGGTGACTGTGTATTGCCGCTGTGTTAGTGGGCTGGCATGGTGACTGTGTATTGCCGCTGTGTTAGTGGGCTGGCATGGTGACTGTGTATTGCCGCTGTGTTAGTGGGCTGGCATGGTGACTGTGTATTGCCGTAGTGTTAGTGGGCATGCATGGTGACTGTGTATTGCCGCTGTGTTAGTGGGCTGGCATGGTGACTGTGTATTGCCGCTGTGTTAGTGGGCATGCATGGTGACTGTGTATTGCCGCTGTGTTAGTGGGCTGGCATGGTGACTGTGTATTGCCGCTGTGTTAGTGGGCTGGCATGGTGACTGTGTATTGCCGCGGTGTTAATGGGCTGGCATGGTGACTGTGTATTGCCGCGGTGTTAGTGGGCATGCATGGTGACTGTGTATTGCCGCGGTGTTAGTGGGCTGGCATGGTGACTGTGTATTGCCGCTGTGTTAGTGGGCTGGCATGGTGACTGTGTATTGCCGCTGTGTTAGTGGGCTGGCATGGTGACTGTGTATTGCCGCTGTGTTAGTGGGCATGCATGGTGACTGTGTATTGCCGTAGTGTTAGTGGGCATGCATTGTGACTGTGTATTGCCGTAGTGTTAGTGGGCATGCATGGTGACTGTGTATTGCCGTAGTGTTAGTGGGCATGCATGGTGACTGTGTATTGCCGTAGTGTTAGTGGGCATGCATTGTGAATGTGTATTGCCGTAGTGTTAGTGGGCATGCATGGTGACTGTGTATTGCCGTAGTGTTAGTGGGCATGCATGGTGACTGTGTATTGCCGTAGTGTTAGTGGGCATGCATGGTGACTGTGTATTGCCGTAGTGTTAGTGGGCATGCATGGTGACTGTGTATTGCCGTAGTGTTAGTGGGCATGCATGGTGACTGTGTATTGCCGTAGTGTTAGTGGGCATGCATTGTGAATGTGTATTGCCGTAGTGTTAGTGGGCATGCATTGTGAATGTGTATTGCCGTAGTGTTAGTGGGCATGCATTGTGAATGTGTATTGCCGTAGTGTTAGTGGGCATGCATGGTGACTGTGTATTGCCGTAGTGTTAGTGGGCATGCATGGTGACTGTGTATTGCCGTAGTGTTAGTGGGCATGCATTGTGAATGTGTATTGCCGTAGTGTTAGTGGGCATGCATTGTGACTGTGTATTGCCGTAGTGTTAGTGGGCTTGCATGGTGACTGTGTATTGCCGTAGTGTTAGTGGGCTTGCATGGTGACTGTGTATTGCCGTAGTGTTAGTGGGCATGCATGGTGACTGTGTATTGCCGTAGTGTTAGTGGGCATGCATGGTGACTGTGTATTGCCGTAGTGTTAGTGGGCATGCATGGTGACTGTGTATTGCCGTAGTGTTAGTGGGCTTGCATGGTGACTGTGTATTGCCATAGTGTTAGTGGGCATGCATGGTGACTGTGTATTACCGTAGTGTTAGTGGGCATGCATTGTGACTGTGTATTGCCGTAGTGTTAGTGGGCATGCATTGTGAATGTGTATTGCCGTAGTGTTAGTGGGCATGCATTGTGACTGTGTATTGCCGTAGTGTTAGTGGGCATGCATGGTGACTGTGTATTGCCGTAGTGTTAGTGGGCATGCATGCTGACTGTGTATTGCCACGGTGTTAGTGGGCTGGCATTGTGACTGTGTATTATCACGGTGTTAGTGGGCTGGCATGGTGACTGTGTATTGCCGCTGTGTTAGTGGGCATGCATGGTGACTGTGTATTGCCGCGGTGTTAGTGGGCATGCATGGTGACTGTGTATTGCCGTAGTGTTAGTGGGCATGCATGGTGACTGTGTATTGCCGCTGTGTTAGTGGGCTGGCATGGTGACTGTGTATTGCCGTAGTGTTAGTGGGCATGCATGGTGACTGTGTATTGCCATAGTGTTAGTGGGCATGCATGGTGACTGTGTATTGCCGCTGTGTTAGTGGGCATGCATGGTGACTGTGTATTGCCGTAGTGTTAGTGGGCATGCATGGTGACTGTGTATTGCCATAGTGTTAGTGGGCATGCATGGTGACTGTGTATTGCCGTAGTGTTAGTGGGCATGCATGGTGACTGTGTATTGCCGTAGTGTTAGTGGGCATGCATGGTGACTGTGTATTGCCGTAGTGTTGGTGGGCATGCATGGTGACTGTGTATTGCCGCTGTGTTAGTGGGCTGGCATGGTGACTGTGTATTGCCGCTGTGTTAGTGGGCTGGCATGGTGACTGTGTATTGCCGCTGTGTTAGTGGGCTGGCATGGTGACTGTGTATTGCCGTAGTGTTAGTGGGCATGCATGGTGACTGTGTATTGCCGCTGTGTTAGTGGGCTGGCATGGTGACTGTGTATTGCCGCTGTGTTAGTGGGCATGCATGGTGACTGTGTATTGCCGCTGTGTTAGTGGGCTGGCATGGTGACTGTGTATTGCCGCTGTGTTAGTGGGCTGGCATGGTGACTGTGTATTGCCGCTGTGTTAGTGGGCTGGCATGGTGACTGTGTATTGCCGCTGTGTTAGTGGGCTGGCATGGTGACTGTGTATTGCCGCTGTGTTAGTGGGCTGGCATGGTGACTGTGTATTGCCGCTGTGTTAGTGGGCTGGCATGGTGACTGTGTATTGCCGCGGTGTTAGTGGGCTGGCATGGTGACTGTGTATTGCCGCTGTGTTAGTGGGCATGCATGGTGACTGTGTATTGCCACGGTGTTAGTGGGCTGGCATGGTGACTGTGTATTGCCGCTGTGTTAGTGGGCATGCATGGTGACTGTGTATTGCCGTAGTGTTAGTGGGCATGCATTGTGACTGTGTATTGCCGTAGTGTTAGTGGGCATGCATGGTGACTGTGTATTGCCATAGTGTTAGTGGGCATGCATGGTGACTGTGTATTGCCGTAGTGTTAGTGGGCATGCATGGTGACTGTGTATTGCCGTAGTGTTAGTGGGCATGCATGGTGACTGTGTATTGCCGTAGTGTTAGTGGGCATGCATGGTGACTGTGTATTGCCGTAGTGTTAGTGGGCATGCATGGTGACTGTGTATTGCCGTAGTGTTAGTGGGCATGCATGGTGACTGTGTATTGCCGTAGTGTTAGTGGGCATGCATGGTGACTGTGTATTGCCGTAGTGTTAGTGGGCATGCATGGTGACTGTGTATTGCCGTAGTGTTAGTGGGCATGCATGGTGACTGTGTATTGCCGTAGTGTTAGTGGGCATGCATGGTGACTGTGTATTGCCGTAGTGTTAGTGGGCATGCATGGTGACTGTGTATTGCCGTAGTGTTAGTGGGCATGCATGGTGACTGTGTATTGCCGTAGTGTTAGTGGGCATGCATGGTGACTGTGTATTGCCGTAGTGTTAGTGGGCATGCATGGTGACTGTGTATTGCCGTAGTGTTAGTGGGCATGCATGGTGACTGTGTATTGCCGTAGTGTTAGTGGGCATGCATGGTGACTGTGTATTGCCGTAGTGTTAGTGGGCATGCATGGTGACTGTGTATTGCCGTAGTGTTAGTGGGCATGCATGGTGACTGTGTATTGCCGTGTGTTAGTGGGCATGCATGGTGACTGTGTATTGCCGTAGTGTTAGTGGGCATGCATGGTGACTGTGTATTGCCGTAGTGTTAGTGGGCATGCATGGTGACTGTGTATTGCCGTAGTGTTAGTGGGCATGCATGGTGACTGTGTATTGCCGTAGTGTTAGTGGGCATGCATGGTGACTGTGTATTGCCGCGGTGTTAGTGGGCTGGCATTGTGACTGTGTATTATCACGGTGTTAGTGGGCTGGCATGGTGACTGTGTATTGCCGCTGTGTTAGTGGGCATGCATGGTGACTGTGTATTGCCGCGGTGTTAGTGGGCATGCATGGTGACTGTGTATTGCCGTAGTGTTAGTGGGCATGCATGGTGACTGTGTATTGCCGCTGTGTTAGTGGGCTGGCATGGTGACTGTGTATTGCCGTAGTGTTAGTGGGCATGCATGGTGACTGTGTATTGCCATAGTGTTAGTGGGCATGCATGGTGACTGTGTATTGCCGCTGTGTTAGTGGGCATGCATGGTGACTGTGTATTGCCGTAGTGTTAGTGGGCATGCATGGTGACTGTGTATTGCCATAGTGTTAGTGGGCATGCATGGTGACTGTGTATTGCCGTAGTGTTAGTGGGCATGCATGGTGACTGTGTATTGCCGTAGTGTTAGTGGGCATGCATGGTGACTGTGTATTGCCGTAGTGTTAGTGGGCATGCATGGTGACTGTGTATTGCCGTAGTGTTAGTGGGCATGCATGGTGACTGTGTATTGCCGTAGTGTTAGTGGGCATGCATGGTGACTGTGTATTGCCGTAGTGTTAGTGGGCATGCATGGTGACTGTGTATTGCCGTAGTGTTAGTGGGCATGCATGGTGACTGTGTATTGCCGTAGTGTTAGTGGGCATGCATGGTGACTGTGTATTGCCGTAGTGTTAGTGGGCATGCATGGTGACTGTGTATTGCCGTAGTGTTAGTGGGCTTGCATGGTGACTGTGTATTGCCGTAGTGTTAGTGGGCTGCATGGTGACTGTGTATTGCCGCTGTGTTAGTGGGCTGCATGGTGACTGTGTATTGCCGTAGTGTTAGTGGGCTGGCATGGTGACTGTGTATTGCCGCTGTGTTAGTGGGCATGCATGGTGACTGTGTATTGCCATGTTAGTGGGCTGGCATGGTGACTGTGTATTGCCGCTGTGTTAGTGGGCTGGCATGGTGACTGTGTATTGCCGCTGTGTTAGTGGGCTGCATGGTGACTGTGTATTGCCGCTGTGTTAGTGGGCATGCATGGTGACTGTGTATTGCCAGTGTTAGTGGGTGGCATGGTGACTGTGTATTGCCGCTGTGTTAGTGGGCATGCATGGTGACTGTGTATTGCCGCTGTGTTAGTGGGCATGCATGGTGACTGTGTATTGCCGCTGTGTTAGTGGGCTGGCATGGTGACTGTGTATTGCCGCGTGTTAGTGGGCATGCATGGTGACTGTGTATTGCCGCTGTGTTAGTGGGCTGGCATGGTGACTGTGTATTGCCGCGGTGTTAGTGGGCTGGCATGGTGACTGTGTATTGCCGCTGTGTTAGTGGGCATGCATGGTGACTGTGTATTGCCACGGTGTTAGTGGGCTGGCATGGTGACTGTGTATTGCCGCTGTGTTAGTGGGCATGCATGTTGACTGTGTATTACCATAGTGTTAGTGGGCATGCATGGTGACTGTGTATTGCCGTAGTGTTAGTGGGCATGCATGGTGACTGTATTGCCGCGGTGTTAGTGGGCATGCATGGTGACTGTGTATTACCATAGTGTTAGTGGGCATGCATGGTGACTGTGTATTACCATAGTGTTAGTGGGCATGCATGGTGACTGTGTATTGCCGTAGTGTTAGTGGGCATGCATGGTGACTGTGTATTGCCGTAGTGTTAGTGGGCATGCATGGTGACTGTGTATTGCCGTAGTGTTAGTGGGCATGCATGGTGACTGTGTATTGCCGCGGTGTTAGTGGGCATGCATGGTGACTGTGTATTGCCGCGGTGTTAGTGGGCATGCATGGTGACTGTGTATTGCCGTAGTGTTAGTGGGCATGCATGGTGACTGTGTATTGCCGTAGTGTTAGTGGGCATGCATGGTGACTGTGTATTGCCGTAGTGTTAGTGGGCATGCATGGTGACTGTGTATTGCCGCGGTGTTAGTGGGCATGCATGGTGACTGTGTATTGCCGGTGTAGTGGGCATGCATGTGATGTGTATTGCCGTAGTGTTAGTGGGCATGCATGGTGACTGTGTATTGCCGTAGTGTTAGTGGGCATGCATGGTGACTGTGTATTGCCGTAGTGTTAGTGGGCATGCATGGTGACTGTGTATTGCCGTAGTGTTAGTGGGCATGCATGGTGATGTGTATTGCCGTAGTGTTAGTGGGCATGCATGGTGACTGTGTATTGCCGTAGTGTTAGTGGGCATGCATGGTGACTGTGTATTGCCGTAGTGTTAGTGGGCATGCATGGTGACTGTGTATTGCCGTAGTGTTAGTGGGCATGCATTGTGAATGTGTATTGCCGTAGTGTTAGTGGGCATGCATGGTGACTGTGTATTGCCGTAGTGTTAGTGGGCATGCATTGTGAATGTGTATTGCCGTATTGTTAGTGGGCATGCATGGTGACTGTGTATTGCCGTAGTGTTAATGGGCATGCATTGTGAATGTGTATTGCCGTAGTGTTAGTGGGCATGCATTGTGAATGTGTATTGCCGTAGTGTTAGTGGGCATGCATTGTGAATGTGTATTGCCATAGTGTTAGTGGGCATGCATTGTGAATGTGTATTGCCGTAGTGTTAGTGGGCATGCATGGTGACTGTGTATTGCCGTAGTGTTAGTGGGCATGCATGGTGACTGTGTATTGCCGTTGTGTTAGTGGGCATGCATGGTGACTGTGTATTGCCACGGTGTTAGTGGGCTGGCATGGTGACTGTGTATTGCCGCTGTGTTAGTGGGCATGCATGGTGACTGTGTATTGCCGTAGTGTTAGTGGGCATGCATTGTGAATGTGTATTGCCGTAGTGTTAGTGGGCATGCATTGTGAATGTGTATTGCCATAGTGTTAGTGGGCATGCATTGTGAATGTGTATTGCCGTAGTGTTAGTGGGCTTGCATGGTGACTGTGTATTGCCGTAGTGTTAGTGGGCATGCATTGTGACTGTGTATTGCCGTAGTGTTAGTGGGCATGCATTGTGACTGTGTATTGCCGTAGTGTTAGTGGGCATGCATGGTGACTGTGTATTGCCGTAGTGTTAGTGGGCATGCATGGTGACTGTGTATTGCCGTAGTGTTAGTGGGCATGCATGGTGACTGTGTATTGCCGCAGTGTTAGTGGGCATGCATGGTGACTGTGTATTGCCGTAGTGTTAGTGGGCTTGCATGGTGACTGTGTATTGCCATAGTGTTAGTGGGCATGCATGGTGACTGTGTATTACCGTAGTGTTAGTGGGCATGCATTGTGACTGTGTATTGCCGTAGTGTTAGTGGGCATGCATTGTGAATGTGTATTGCCGTAGTGTTAGTGGGCATGCATGGTGACTGTGTATTGCCGTAGTGTTAGTGGGCATGCATGGTGACTGTGTATTGCCGTAGTGTTAGTGGGCTGGCATGGTGACTGTGTATTGCCGCTGTGTTAGTGGGCTGGCATGGTGACTGTGTATTGCCGTAGTGTTAGTGGGCATGCATGGTGACTGTGTATTGCCGTAGTGTTAGTGGGCATGCATGGTGACTGTGTATTGCCGCTGTGTTAGTGGGCATGCATGGTGACTGTGTATTGCCGTAGTGTTAGTGGGCATGCATGGTGACTGTGTATTGCCATAGTGTTAGTGGGCATGCATGGTGACTGTGTATTGCCGTAGTGTTAGTGGGCATGCATGGTGACTGTGTATTGCCGTAGTGTTAGTGGGCATGCATGGTGACTGTGTATTGCCGTAGTGTTAGTGGGCATGCATGGTGACTGTGTATTGCCGCTGTGTTAGTGGGCTGGCATGGTGACTGTGTATTGCCGCTGTGTTAGTGGGCTGGCATGGTGACTGTGTATTGCCGCTGTGTTAGTGGGCTGGCATGGTGACTGTGTATTGCCGTAGTGTTAGTGGGCATGCATGGTGACTGTGTATTGCCGCTGTGTTAGTGGGCTGGCATGGTGACTGTGTATTGCCGCTGTGTTAGTGGGCATGCATGGTGACTGTGTATTGCCGCTGTGTTAGTGGGGGCATGGTGACTGTGTATTGCCGCTGTGTTAGTGGGCTGCATGGTGACTGTATTGCCGCGTGTTAGTGGGCTGGCATGGTGACTGTGTATTGCCGAGTGTTAGTGGGCATGCATGGTGACTGTGTATTGCCGCAGTGTTAGTGGGCTGGCATGGTGACTGTGTATTGCCGCAGTGTTAGTGGGCATGCATGGTGACTGTGTATTGCCACAGTGTTAGTGGGCTGGCATGGTGACTGTGTATTGCCGCTGTGTTAGTGGGCATGCATGGTGACTGTGTATTGCCGCTGTGTTAGTGGGCTGGCATGGTGACTGTGTATTGCCGCTGTGTTAGTGGGCATGCATGGTGACTGTGTATTGCCGCAGTGTTAGTGGGCTGGCATGGTGACTGTGTATTGCCGCTGTGTTAGTGGGCATGCATGGTGACTGTGTATTGCCGCTGTGTTAGTGGGCTGGCATGGTGACTGTGTATTGCCGCTGTGTTAGTGGGCTGGCATGGTGACTGTGTATTGCCGTGTTAGTGGGCTGGCATGGTGACTGTGTATTGCCGCTGTGTTAGTGGGGGCATGGTGACTGTGTATTGCCGCTGTGTTAGTGGGCATGCATGGTGACTGTGTATTGCCACAGTGTTAGTGGGCTGGCATGGTGACTGTGTATTGCCGCTGTGTTAGTGGGCATGCATGGTGACTGTGTATTGCCGCGGTGTTAGTGGGCATGCATGGTGACTGTGTATTGCCGCGGTGTTAGTGGGCTGGCATGGTGACTGTGTATTGCCGCTGTGTTAGTGGGCATGCATGGTGACTGTGTATTGCCGCTGTGTTAGTGGGCATGCATGGTGACTGTGTATTGCCGCAGTGTTAGTGGGCATGCATGGTGACTGTGTATTGCCGCTGTGTTAGTGGGCTGGCATGGTGACTGTGTATTGCCGCTGTGTTAGTGGGCATGCATGGTGACTGTGTATTGCCGCTGTGTTAGTGGGCATGCATGCTGACTGTGTATTGCCGCTGTGTTAGTGGGCTGGCATGGTGACTGTGTATTGCCGCTGTGTTAGTGGGCATGCATGGTAACTGTGTATTGCCGCTGTGTTAGTGGGCATGCATGCTGACTGTGTATTGCCGCTGTGTTAGTGGGCTGGCATGGTGACTGTGTATTAAATGTTATACTAAAATAGTGGTATACGACAGGGCACACCTTGGTCACATCTGCTTCCTGTCCAGCCTTCCATACACGAGCATTGACCAGTGATATTATCACAAGATTTATTACGCATGGTTGCACTACAGTTGCACGGCCATGCACAATCAGGTCCATATTTACCAACATCACAGTCTGAAAATGCACAAAATGTAGCTTTGTCAACCACGTATCGTACATCATAATCATTGAGGCACGTACCGTCTATCTCTGTCTATCATCAAAGCCGGAAGACACATATTCACATCTAAATTAGAAGCTAAAAAAATCAATATTATTATTTTTCACATATGCCGTAATACAGAATGACGAGATCCGCTTTTAGATATTTGGCATAGGCTGTAAATGCGGGTGTCACACGGTCGCCATTTTGATCCACGATCACTTGACTATGCGAAAAAAAGAAAAAGCAGAGTCCCTCGCGCCACCAGAAAGGTCTACAGGCTTTGATATACAGTCTACATCCGTTACGTCGAATTCCGTCGGACTGAACAAAATACTTCGACATAACCGAAGTTTGACTTAACGAAATTCTATACTCAAACGCAAAAGAAACGCAAAAGAAAGTGTGCACGTTTGTTTTTATGATAGCTATAGTTATATCGGTTATAAATCTTTCATCTGTGCAGCACGTGCAGCACGTGCAGCATGCCTGTCCCTGTGTTGAACAATGGCTACATCGGTCAGTATTGTGTCAGTAACGTCCCTATACAAGCGTTTTGCACGATTTGCCCGTGCAATGTCTGGACAAATTTGAATTCGGTCAAATAATCTCTCATTACTTTCTTACAACATCTAGGAGTAAGAAAACCACACAGCAATTTGAATATTTTCAAAACTCGCCTTGCCCAGACTCTCTCAGCGTCAACGTATTGAAGCTTTGATGATGCTTAGCAGAGGTGACTCCATCGATACTGTTTCACGGGCATTTAATTGCCACAGAAACACAGTAAGTAAAGTTCATGCTAGGTTCCAGCAAACAGGAACAGTTGCCGATCGTCCTCGAACCGGCATGTCTCATGTAACTGACGTCAGATTAGACCGTCATTTTGAACTGACGCACACCAGTGCTAGCGCTACAGCGAGGCAGTACGGTATTAGCAGGGACACAGTTCTGAGGCGTCTGTGTCATTGTGTTCGGCCTATCAGACCTAAACGGGCTTACGTTGGTAATGTACTCGAACGACGTCATGGTGTTGCTCGTTTGAACTGGGCACGGCTTCATCTCCGTTGGCAAACACGTCAGTGGGATAGACTTGTCTTCTCCGATGAATCTTGGTTTAACCGGAGTCATCATGATGGGAGGGTGAGGGTATTCAGGAGGAGAGGGGAGCGATGTGAGGGTATTCAGGAGAAGGGAGCGATGGGAGGGTGAGGGTATTCAGGAGGAGAGGGGAGCGATGTGAGGGTATTCAGGAGGAGAGGGGAGCGATGGGAGGGTGAGGGTATTCAGGAGAGGGGAGCGATGGGAGAGTGAGGGTATTCAGGAAGAGAGGGGAGTGATGGGAGGGTGAGGGTATTCAGGAGGAGAGGGGAGCGATGGGAGGGTGAGGGTATTCAGGAGGAGAGGGGAGCGATGGGAGGGTGAAGGTATTCAGGAGAGGGGAGCGATGGGAGAGTGAGGGTATTCAGGAAGAGAGGGGAGTGATGGGAGGGTGACTGTATTCAGGAGGAGAGGGGAGCGATTTGCTGACGCCTGTGTTGTAGAGAGAAACAGGTTTGGCGGGGGCAGTGATATGGTTTGGGGCGGGATCATGGGAAACAGGAAAAATGATCTGGTTATTGTTAATGGCAATCTTAATGCAGCCGAGTACATTAACCAGGTGTTAAGTGGCGGTGGATAGGGCACACTCTACGACGAGACCAGCCCAACATAGCACGCCAAGCACTGGATTGGAATCCACAGGGCACACGGAAAAGAGGTCGACCAGTTACGACATGGCAAAGGACTCTGGACAGTGAGCTGCGCCGAAGCAGGATGTCCTGGGGGGGGGAAGCCAAGGCAGCAGCAACGGACCGGTCCAAGTGGAGAGCAGTGGTGAAGGCCCTATACCCCAACCGGGGTGAAGAGGATTAAGTAAGTAAGTAAGACCAGTAGCTGTTCCATTCGTTAATCAGCATGAACCATATACCAAAATATTATTTGGGTTTGTAGGCAATTGAATAAGCTAAAGAGTGGTACCATCTATTATGGATATAAGGAATATTAAGAAAAACCTCTATGTACACTTTCTTTTGCGTTTGAGTATATATAAACGGAACCAGTTGTATGTAAAATGATAGTGTCTGAAACGGGACTTTGATCCGACTTCGAGATAACCGGAGAATTTGACATAACCGACTTTGGCATAACGGATGTAGACTGTATGACTTAATTTGTCTTGAAAGACGAGAAACGTCGACACACTCTTACGAGAGTCAGCTGATCTACCTTGGTCGGGTAGCGAATGCCAATCCGTCGTCAACTGCGCCGATCTACCTTGGTCGGGTAGCGAATGCCAATCTGTCGACAACTGCCCCAATCTACCTTGGTCGGGTAGCTAACGACAATCCGTCGTCAACTGCGCCGATCTACCTTGGTCAGGTAGCGAACGCCAATCCATCGTCAACTGCTCTTAATGGCATTGGCGGTCGGAATCGCTCGTTACATCATGCTTAATGGTCGGACCTGGTCTCAAGCAATGTGAGTGTGGCGTTCCACTCACAACCATTCCGAGCGATACACGTGCTCCACTGTGTTTGCGCACGATAGCTCACGAGGCGTGCTGATTGATCTCCAGTCCTACTCTAACTCGTGCAAATACAAATATCTGGTGCATGATCATGGTGTCTGGTGCATTCTGGTGTGTGATGCATTCTGGTGCATGCTCAGGGTGTTTGATGCATTCTGGTGCATGCTCAGGGTGTGTGATGCATTCTGGTTCATGCATTCTGGTGCATGTTCAGGGTGTTTGATGCATTCTGGTGCATGCTCAGGGTGGTTGATGCATTCCGGTGCATGCTCAGGGTGGTTGATGCATTCTGGTGCATGCTCAGGGTGGTTGATGCATTCTGGTGCATGCTCAGGGTGGTTGATGCATTCTGGTGCATGCTCAGGGTGGTTGATGCATCCTGGTGCATGCTCAGGGTGGTTGATGCATTCCGGTGCATGCACAGGGTGGTTGATGCATCATGGTGCATGCTCAGGGTGGTTGATGCATTCTGGTGCATGCTCAGGGTGTTTGATGCATTCTGGTGCATGCTCAGGGTGGTTGATGCATTCTGGTGCATGCTCAGGGTGGTTGATGCATCCTGGTGCATGCTCAGGGTGGTTGATGCATCCTGGTGCATGCACAGGGTGGTTGATGCATTCTGGTGCATGCTCAGAGTATGTTGTGCCAAATCACCTTTATACAGAGGCAACTATTGCGATTCTAATACCCATGTAATGTACACTCAGAAAGCTCAGCATTGCCAGTATTCACCATACCATTGACGCATATATGAGGATGTGTGTGTGTGGGAGGGGGGGGTCTTACCGTCAGTACAGTTATATCCCTGTTTCCCAAGACAAATACACGTGCCGTTAATATGGTGACAGTAGTTGGTGTTCCTGTCTGTGCATCGTACAGAACAGCTCATAGAACAGTTGTGTCCGTACATACCCAGTGGACATTCTGCAAATATATCCCGATATTGCAAGTAAATAAATAATAAATAATAATAAATAATAAATAATACTTGTTTCACCTTATTGCTCTCTTTATTATTACCCTAAATTAAAATATATAATTGCATTTTTTTTCAAATTCAAATTGATTGTTTAGAACTTTACACACGATTACAGCACTGTACAACACTAACTACGTGCTCAAATTGATAGCCTGTTCATTTCATAGCCTGTTCATTTCATAGCCCGTTCATTTCATAGCCCGTTCATTACATAGCCCGTTCATTTCATAGCCCGTTCATTTCATAGCACGTTCATTTCATAGCCCGTTCATTTCATAGCCCGTTCATTTCATAGCCCGTTCATTTCATAGCACGTTCATTTCATAGCCCGTTCATTTCATAGCCCGTTCATTTCATAGCACGTTCATTTCATAGCCCGTTCATTTCATAGCCCGTTCATTTCATAGCACGTTCATTTCATAGCCTGTTCATTCCTATTAGATGTACATTTTGTATATACAATAAGGGAGTCAATTTATTTATAGAGACTTCAATTTCATAACTAATAAGTAACCGTTTTCAACCTTACTAAATTTCGAAGAGTTTATACATTTAGAATTTTTGTTTGTTACAATTAAGCACATCAAATACTTCATATCTGTACACAGATAATTACTGCCATTCACACTAGATAGTTATTATGCAACATCTATATTACTCGTCTTTGCAATATGATGACAGGAGATTAGTGACAGAGTAGTATAAACATTAATTATTTGTTCTGTTGCATATGTGGGTACATAATAAAAGAGGGTGACACCCCCTCCTCCCTGAATCCCGAATACTTCTTATTTGTTCAGTGAGTCCCGAATACCAGCTTATTTTTTCGCTGAATCCCGAATACTTTTTAACCAGTTTAACACATTGAAAACACCTGTTTATAATAAAAAAGATAACGTATCATCATCTATGTTCAATCCAAAACTGCGCGCTTCAAACCTTCGTGTGGTGTCCCGAAAGTTTAATCGGCAGCACGCCTCCAAGAACATTTTGTCTATTTACAGTAGTGCAAATGGTAAATTTGTTTATAAGGGAAGTAACCCTGGACATTATCTAAAGTCTGAATAGATCGTATAGGTCCGTACATCAACAATTTACGTTTTATACACATAAAATCGCTTTTGAAGCATGTTTCATGGTATTGTTGTCGTTATATTGGTAATAGAACGTAGATTATTGTCCAAGAAAACAATTTATATTGGAAATCTTGCGTACTGAATACCAAAAGATGTTTTAATTGCGTACTGCGTACGACGCTCTTTCGTCCCGAATACGGACTAAATAGATCTTTTAATTATAAGTAAGAGTCTCTAATATTCTTATATTCTCTTTAAAGCAGCATTACATCGTAAAAAGGATGTTTTGGGTAAAATATAAATATGATTGTGTGTGTGTTAACAAATATCGAAATAGTCGCTCAGAAACGATAAATCCCAATAAATTTAAACCGTCGTATACGCGAATTTGTTTATCAACACACGAAATGTAAACACGCACAGCGCACATGCGTGAAACAACAGAGGATATAGAAAACTACGTATATATTTTGAACATGAAATACTATCTATCTAATGTCGAACCCCTTGCGGGGATGTAGAAATGTCCCTAAAAGACTTAGCTAACATAGGTATGAATCAACATATCAAGTAATTTAATCAAAAAAGACAACGTGGGACAGATGGGGACGATGCATTCCGAATGTAAACAAGTGCGGACGATGCATTCCGGTTGTAAACAAGTGCGTGACTGATCGACTCGGAAAATCCTACTTTCGGTTTCGAGTTTGTTTTATCGCAAAAAAACACTGTTTACCAAATGAACATAAGCATACAAAGTATAATGTTAGAATGTGTAGCAGCATTGCTACCCATACGTAAAAATTTAATTTTTCAAATATCTTTTATTTCATACGATGTAATTCTGCTTTAATAAGCATTGACGTCGCACTATATTGTATGATTTTATGATAGCTGACTTAAATATTAATTGTATTGCAATCGGGTCTTCTCTGATATAACAAGGGAGGTAAATTGATTTAATAGAGAACTATTTTGCTAAAATGGCATTTGCAGCACTAGCATATAGATGCATGAAACCGCACACACATGCCGACCGAGCAGCGTACGCTATCAATCTTTTATTTCTAACAAAACTAGAAGATAAGTTGTAGAATATAACGTTCAGGTGTGTGTATAGTGTGTATTTCGAAAACAAGTATAATTATATTCCTGGTACAAGAGGTTTGTGAATGGTTATTACTATCTACTAGTGACTTACCACCCATTGGCCGTACAGCGACGTCGTCGACAAGCAAGAACGTACAGCGCCTCAAAGAAGTAATTAAACTTTATTTAATTTACAACGATTGCGAAGCAAGTTTCAACAACTTATATTAATCACTCTCATTGACGCAGATGAAGGGCGTAAATGTGGTTATTCGTGTGGGAGGAAACCGGAGTACCCGGAGAAAACCAACCTGTCCGATCTGGCGACCAACGTTTCATCTCGCATGCGTCCCGGTCCGAGGCTCATACAGTGTAAATATACCAGGTATGGCTATAATCAAAAGATCCAATTTACAATTTAAATTGATGAAACGTTTATTTTTATTTATTTATGCGTACATCTGGTACAGATTTCTGCAGAACTTTAAGCGTGAAACCAGAATCTAATAATACAGCTATTTGGACCTGCACATGCGCAGTTCGTACACACGCCTGCTCAGATTGGGCAGCCAATGGGTGAATCGATGTTTGTAACTTTTCTCAACAAGACCGCCTATAATCTATATATAATTTTGTGACAAGTTGTGTAAGCCTTGTTGCGAACATGTCCTAATTGGATACGTTTATGATAGTTGTATCTGTATATATGTAACAGAATAAATAAATAAATAATGTTTAAACTAATCTGACACTAATCCCAATTGCGAAGCCAGCTAGTTAAAATGGGAATCGAACGATGGACCAAACTTCTCTTCTCTACGCAGTGTTTTTGATCTCGATGCCATCCTATTACGAAGACAAGTAATCGTCCCTGTAAGCGGGTATGTTTGTATAATAATTATCTAGTCTGAAAGGCAGTAATTGTATGCGTAAAGATATAAAAATTGTGATGTGTTTAATTGTTATGAACACAGATTCTAAATGTACAAATCTCCGAAATTTAGTAAGGTTGAAAACAGTTACTTATTAGTTATGAAATTAAAGTCTCTATAAATAAATGACTTCCTTATTTTATATACAGAATGTATATTAAAAATTATGAATATAAATGAAGAGGCTATGAATTGGAGCTTGGTATTATTAGTTTAGATTACATACCATGACTACAGTTTTGACCGATATACCCTGGCATACACATACAGTATCCCGTCACTTTATCACAATACTCCGTGTATGTAGAATTACACGTGCAAACTTCCATGCAGTCAACGCCGAACATATTACTTTCACATACTGCAAAGATAATGCAAAATTTTAAAAATCTCTAGTCCGTAACAAATAAATAGTTCAAGATTCGCTAATCGTGTCCTATATAATACATCTCATTACAGACGGATCTGTAGTCCAGTGGTTAACACGCTAAACTGGTAATCCAGGGATCGCAGGTTCGATCGCCCGCCTGACCCTAATAAAAATAACAGTCTTTCAGTTGGGACTTTAAACCGAGGTCTCTTGCCAGTGCTTTACCCCGAGCACGTAAAAGAACCAGAGGAGACTCTGGAATGGGTCTCTGTCTGTGTCACTGCACTATCCTCCAAACATCTCAAATGACTAATCTCTTCATATGGGCAACCGGTAACGACGATAAATAAACAAAGCACACCCATATATCTGCTTGCAAAACGTTAGCCTTAAACACTCTGTTCCTTTGCTTCCGTTTGTGAAAATGACTGCACTGCTATGATTTATACCTAATTGGAATTGGCACACACAGCGTTCACATAGAATACATCCACATGAAGGAAATCTATTGTATAGACGTACACCGCTTCCATTATTCTGCGTCTATGTGTACAGCGTACATGGTATCCCGAAACATTAGAACTAATGTCGGCTGAAAGGTCCGTCACAACAGACCCCAGTTATAATCAGAACATGGATATATATAGAGAGAGAGAATCACTTACGTTAATGAAGTATTTAATCACAGATTTCTCGCGTGACTCCATGTGTTTATTTCGGCTTTACATGTTGTCTATGCGCGCGCACACAAGTTATATTTAGATGACATGTACACCACAAGTTATATTTAGATGGCATTTACACCACATGCTATTTATATACACAGGGAATTTGAAATAAACAAATGAAACCAGTTAGTAAACGTTATACATTTGCTTAGAATGTTACTCTAAATGTCCGGCATGTAAATGCATCTAGAGCCTCGTGTAGGTTCCATAAATCAGTACCTGCATCATGTCTTACTGGATTACCTTGTGAACAGTTTTCTCCTTTCCAACCAGGTTTACAAGTGCACGACCCATTTACAGTGTTACATTTCTGATTAATATTGCACGTGCAATTGTCCGTACAGTGCAACCCGTATGCGCCGTCCATACACTCTGAATAGAATCAATAAGTGCATTAAAGTACATGTATATACCACTGAAATAATGATTCCAGAACTATTTCATTTTATTTCTTCATAAGTATTTGCAAACTGAAAGCCCCATAAAAAGATCAGAAAACGTTATTTTATCACAAAATATATGGCCGTTGATTTAAAAATAAGCTAATCCGATTATAAAGTAGCTGATATTAGAACTGCCATCAATATCTCGTCATTGCGTATGTTTGTTATAAATAGTAGTAGCCTATACCATACGACCAGACTGTATAAAATGTCGTTTCCAAACTTTAATGCGGTTTTAAAAAATATTATTTATTGTTTTTTATTCCTCATAATTTCATAGTATTATTAACATAATATATATACAGATACGTACATAGCATGACAGTATCAACGTTATGCATTACTTAATATAGTATGTGCATAGTCATTATTATAAACAAATGAGGTTTTTATATATGGTGTGGGGGGACACTATAAAAATATGTTTATGGGATCAGTGTAGACATGAACATTAATGTTGACCAAACGGGGTTATATAAGGTGTTTATGTAAACCATTATGATTGACTTTTGTAGTTATATGGGTAGCTATCGTTGGGGATTGGTGTAGGGGACACTGATAGGGAAGGATGGTGGAGAGTGGAATGGAGAGAGGAGGGATACCTGTATATTACATTGTATATTCTCAATTAAGTATTTTTAGATTTCAATATGACAATGAGGGGAATATATGGTGTATAATTGACACTGTGTTATATACATTGTATATCCATACCCTTATGAATGTGTTTATATTTGACGATGGTTATGCTAATAAATGGGTAACAAGTAATTTAAATAATTGACTTGTCATATTACTGACTGAAAAAAGTATTTCCATTTATTGTCATACATTTCCATTTTATCTTTAATTGTTGTGTCATATGGTGAACTACTTTCAGTGCTCTGGTATATATTTCATATTTTTGATTGTGTATTAACTTGATAAGAGATATATCACGTGCAACTATGTTGCTACACCAGCGTACATGTACTAGTAGTCCTAATGCCATTAGCAAACTATGACTAGACACGTAATGCTATATGTTTTAGTCACGTAGTTCTACATATTGTTAGTAACGTAGTTCTACATGTTGTTAGTCATGTAGTTCTACATGTTTTAGTCACGTAATGCTATATATTGTTAGTCATGTAGTTCTGGGGTGTTGCATTATTTCGTGTGATGAAGCTATCCAGCTGGCTTTTGAAAGATCAGTGGTTCTACACTGAAATAAACTGTGTCTTCCTCAATATCGCCATGAAACCCAGCTGTAGGTGCGATATTAAATCCGTACAATACAACACTGTGTCTTCCTAAATATCGCCATGTAACCAAGCTGTAGGTACGATATTAAACCCGTACAATACAACACTGTGTCTTCCTAAATATCGCCATGTAACCAAGCTGTAGGTACGATATTAAACCCGTACAATACAACACTGTGTCATCCTCAATATCGCCATGTAACCAAGCTGTAGATGCGATATTAAACCTGTACAATACAACACTGTGTCATCCTCAATATCGCCATGTAACCAAGCTGTAGGTGCGATATTAAACCCGTACAATACAACACTGTGTCTTCCTCAATATCGCCATGTAACCCAGCTGTAGGTGCGATATTAAACCCGTACAATACAACACTGTGTCTTCCTCAATATCGCCATGTAACCAAGCTGTAGGTGCGATATTAAACCTGTACAATACAACACTGTGTCTTCCTCAATATCGCCATGTAACCAAGCTGTAGGTGCGATATTAAACCCGTACAATACAACACTGTGTCTTCCTCAATATCGCCATGTATAACCAAGCTGTAGGTGCGATATTAAACCCGTACAATACAACACTGTGTCTTCCTAAATATCGCCATGTAACCAAGCTGTAGGTACGATATTAAACCCGTACAACACAACACTGTGTCTTCCTAAATATCGCCATGTAACCAAGCTGTAGGTACGATATTAAACCCGTACAATACAACACTGTGTCATCCTCAATATCGCCATGTAACCAAGCTGTAGGTGCGATATTAAACCCGTACAATACAACACTGTGTCTTCCTCAATATCGCCATGTAACCAAGCTGTAGGTGCGATATTAAACCCGTACAATGCAACACTGTGTCTTCCTCAATATCGCCATATAACCCAGCTGTAGATGCGATATTAAACCGTACAATACAACACTGTGTCTTCCTCAATATCGCCATGTAACCCAGCTGTATGTGCGACATTAAACTCGTACAATACAACACTGTGTCTTCCTCAATATCGCCATGTAACCCAGCTGTAGGTACGATATTAAACTCGTACAATACAACACTGTGTCTTCCTCAATGTCGCCATGTATAACCCAGCTGTAGGTGCGATATTAAATCTGTACAATACAACACTGTGTCTTCCTCAATATCGCCATGTAACCCAGCTGTATGTGCGATATTAAACCTGTACAATACAACACTGTGTCTTCCTCAATATCGCCATATAACCCAGCTGTAGGTGCGATATTAAACCTGTACAATACAACACTGTGTCTTCCTCAATGTCGCCATGTATAACCAAGCTGTAGGTACGATATTAAACCCGTACAATACAACACTGTGTCTTCCTCAATATCGCCATGTAACCCAGCTGTAGGTGCGATATTAAACCCGTACAATACAACACTGTGTCTTCCTCAATATCGCCATGTAACCAAGCTGTAGGTGCGATATTAAACCCGTACAATACAACACTGTGTCTTCCTCAATATCGCCATGTAACCAAGCTGTAGATGCGTTATTAAACCCGTACAATATAACACTGTGTCTTCCTCAATATCGCCATGTAACCAAGCTGTAGGTGCGATATTAAACCCGTACAATACAACACTGTGTCTTCCTCAATATCGCCAAGTAACCAAGCTGTAGGTACGATATTAAACCCGTACAATGCAACACTGTGTCTTCCTCAATACCGCCATGTAACCAAGCTGTAGGTGCGATATTAAACCGTACAATACAACACTGTGTCTTCCTCAATATCGCCATGTAACCATGCTGTATGTGCGATATTAAATCCGTACAATGCAACACTGTGTCTTCCTCAATATCGCCATATAACCAAGCTGTAGGTACGATATTAAATCCGTACAATGCAACACTGTGTCTTCCTCAATATCGCCATGTAACCCAGCTGTAGGTGCGATATTAAACCTGTACAATACAACACTGTGTCTTCCTCAATGTCGCCATGTATAACCCAGCTGTAGGTGCGATATTAAACCTGTACAATACAACACTGTGTCTTCCTCAATATCGCCATGTAACCCAGCTGTATGTGCGATATTAAACCTGTACAATACAACACTGTGTCTTCCTCAATATCGCCATATAACCCAGCTGTAGGTGGGATATTAAACTTGTACAATTCAACACTGTGTCTTCCTCAATGTCGCCATGTATAACCAAGCTGTAGGTACGATATTAAACCGTACAATACAACACTGTGTCTTCCTCAATATCGCCATGTAACCCAGCTGTAGGTGCGATATTAAACCTGTACACTACAACACTGTGTCTTTCTCAATATCGCCATGTAATCCAGCTGTAGGTACGATATTAAACCCGTACAATACAACACTGTGTCTTCCTCAATATCGCCATGTAACCCAGCTGTAGGTGCGATATTAAACCCGTACAATACAACACTGTGTCTTCCTCAATATCGCCATGTAACCAAGCTGTAGGTGCGATATTAAACCCGTACAATACAACACTGTGTCTTCCTCAATATCGCCAAGTAACCAAGCTGTAGGTACGATATTAAACCCGTACAATGCAACAATGTGTCTTCCTCAATATCGCCATATAACCAAGCTGTAGGTACGATATTAAATCCGTACAATGCAACACTGTGTCTTCCTCAATATCGCCATGTAACCCAGCTGTAGGTGCGATATTAAACCAGTACAATACAACACTGTGTCTTCCTCAATGTCGCCATGTATAACCCAGCTGTAGGTGCGATATTAAACCTGTACAATACAACACTGTGTCTTCCTCAATATCGCCATGTAACCCAGCTGTATGTGCGATATTAAACCTGTACAATACAACACTGTGTCTTCCTCAATATCGCCATGTAATCCAGCTGTAGGTACGATATTAAACCCGTACAATACAACACTGTGTCTTCCTCAATATCGCCATATAACCAAGCTGTAGGTGCGATATTAAACCCGTACAATGCAGCACTGTGTCTTCCTCAATATCGCCATGTAACCAAGCTGTAGATGCGATATTAAACCTGTACAAAACAAAACTGTGTCTTCCTCAATATCGCCATGTAACCAAGCTGTAGGTACGATATTAAACCCGTACAATGCAACACTGTGTCTTCCTCAATACCGCCATGTAACCAAGCTGTAGGTGCGATATTAAACCGTACAATACAACACTGTATCTTCCTCAATATCGCCATGTAACCAAGCTGTAGATGCGATATTAAACCCGTACAATGCAACACTGTGTCTTCCTCAATATCGCCATGTAACCCAGCTGTAGGTGCGATATTAAACATGTACAATACAACACTGTGTCTTCCTCAATATCGCCATATAACCCAGCTGTAGGTACGATATTAAACCGTACAATACAACACTGTGTCTTCCTCAATATCGCCATGTAACCCAGCTGTAGGTGCGATATTAAACCTGTACAATACAACACTGTGTCTTCCTCAATATCGCCATGTAACCCAGCTGTAGGTACGATATTAAACGCGTACAATACAACACTGTGTCTTCCTCAATATCGCCATGTATAACCAAGCTGTATGTGCGATATTAAACCCGTACAATGCAGCACTGTGTCTTCCTCAATATCGCCATGTAACCAAGCTGTAGGTGCGATATTAAACCTGTACAATAAAACACTGTGTCTTCCTAAATATCGCCATATAACCAAGCTGTAGGTGCGATATTAAACCCGTACAATACAACACTGTGTCTTCCTCAATATCGCCATGTAACCAAGCTGTAGGTGCGATATTAAACCTGTACAATACAACACTGTGTCTTCCTCAATATCGCCATATAACCAAGTTGTAGGTGCGATATTAAACCGTACAACAACACTGTGTCTTCCTCAATATCGCCATATAACCAAGCTGTAGGTGCGATATTAAACCCGTACAATGCAACACTGTGTCTTCCTCAATATCGCCATGTAACCAAGCTGTAGGTGCGATATTAAATCGTACAATACAACACGGTGTCTTCCTCAATATCGCCATGTAACCAAGCTGTAGGTGCGATATTAAACCTGTACAATACAACACTGTGTCTTCCTCAATGTCGCCATGTATAACCAAGCTGTAGGTACGATATTAAACCGTACAATACAACACTGTGTCTTCCTCAATATCGCCATAGAACCCAGCTGTAGGTGCGATATTAAACCCGTACAATACAACACTGTGTCTTCCTCAATATCGCCATGTAACCCAGCTGTATGTGCGATATTAAACCCGTACAGTACAACTCTGTGTCTTCCTCAATATCGCCATGTAACCCAGCTGTAGGTGCGATATTAAACCCGTACAATACAACACTGTGTCTTCCTCAATATCGCCATGTAACCCAGCCGTAGGTGCGATATTAAACCCGTACAATACAATACTGTGTCATCCTCAATATCGCCATGTAACCAAGCTGTAGGTGCGATATTAAACCCGTACAATACAACACTGTGTCTTCCTCAATATCGCCATGTAACCAAGCTGTAGGTGCGATATTAAACCCGTACAATACAACACTGTGTCTTCCTCAATATCGCCATGTAACCCAGCTGTAGGTGCGATATTAAACCCGTACAACGCAACACTGTCTCTTCCTCAATATCGCCATGTAACCAAGCTGTAGGTGCGATATTAAACCCGTACAATACAACACACACTGTGTCTTCCTCAATATCGCCATGTAACCAAGCTGTAGGTGCGATATTAAACCCGTACAATACAACACTGTGTCTTCCTCAATATCGCCATGTAACCCAGCTGTATGTGTGATATTAAACCCGTACAATACAACACTGTGTCTTCCTCAATATCGCCATGTAACCAAGCTGTAGGGGCGATATTAAACCCGTACAATACAATACTGTGTCTTCCTCAATATCTCCATGTAACCAAGCTGTAGGTGCGATATTAAACCCGTACAATGCTACACTGTGTCTTCCTCAATATCGCCATGTAACCAAGCTGTAGGTGCGATATCAAACCCGTACAATACAATACTGTGTCTTCCTCAATATCGCCATATAACCAAGTTGTAGGTGCGATATTAATCCGTACAATACAACACTGTGTCTTCCTCAATATCGCCATGTAACCCAGCTGTAGGTGCGATATTAAACCCGTACAATGAAACACAATAGTACCTTCATTACAGTGAGTTCCTCGCCAGCCAGGCTCTGTGCAGTTGCAGGAACCGTCTGTGCCGTTACACGTGCCGTGGTCACTACACATGCAGTTGTACAGACAATCACTTCCATAGAATCCAGGTTCACACGCTGAAAGGTATACATGCAAAGAGGGTTTTGTTAGTTGTGGCTCCACGACACAAACATAAGATATGTTATCACATCCCCGCAACGTGTACATGTTCTCCGACATTATCAACATAAATGACATACTTCACACGTGTGTGTGTGTGTTTTACGTTTATTTATCGTCGCTACCGGTTGCCCATATGAGCGACGCCTCCTGAAGAGATTAGTCATTTTAGATTGTTGGAGGATAGTGCAATGATACAGAGAGAGACCCATTCCATGCACAATGTAAAGCACCGACACGAGACCTCGGTTTAACGTCCCATCTGAAAGACTGTTACTTTTATTAGGGTCAGACGGGGGATCGAACCTGCGATCCCTAGATTACAAGTCCAGCGTGTTACCACTGGACTTCAGATCAGTCTGTGACATTGTAAGTGTACCTCGATAGGTAAACCATGTGTGTGTGTTTACGTTTATTTATCGTCGCTACCGGTTGCCCATATGAGCGACGCCTCCTGAAGATATTAGTCATTTTAGATTTTGGAGGATAGTGCAATGATACAGACAGAGACCCATTCCAGAGTCTCCTCTGGTTCTTTTATGTGCACGGTGTACAGCACTGACACGAGACCTCGGATTAATGTCCCATTATTAGTGTCAGACGGGGGATCGAACCTGCGATCCCTGGATTATAAGTCCAGCGTGTTACCACTGGACTTCAGATAGTATGTGACATTGTAATTGTACCTCGATAGGTATAGCATACACTTACCCGAGTATTTATGCAACAACGATACAAATATTAGTACTGTTCTGAACGTGTGAAGTCGATAATCACTCGCCGTACGCGTGAAAAACACATGCTCTGTCCTATACACGTGTAGGACAGTGACCCTAGTTCTCGAGCTACTAAGAATTTACCCAGCACCAGCTCATTTAAAAGCTACATTTCCAAATATATGTTGCCTTCAATTAAAATAATGTTTTAAGATAATTATGTTTCCAATAATATTTATAGACAACATAGATTATTTTCAATATGGCAACTTCACAAGCATTGCTGTATGCGTGTGTCACTTTATGCGTGTGTCTTCGCATTGACGGTTCCATTAGACACATTTCCGGTTCCGTTTGACACATTTCCGGTTCCGTTTGACACATTGACCGTTCCGTTAGACACATTGACGGTTCCGTTAGATACATTGACGGTTCCATTAGACACATTGACGGTTCCGTTAGATACATTGACGGTTCCGTTAGACACATTGACGGTTCCATTAGACACATTGACGGCTCCGTTAGATACATTGACGGTTCCGTTAGACACATTGACGGTTCCATTAGACACATTGACGGCTCCGTTAGATACATTGACGGTTCCGTTAGACATATTGACGGCTCCGTTAGATACATTGACGGTTCCGTTAGACACATTGACGGCTCCGTTAGACATATTGACGGCTCCGTTAGATACATTGACGGTTCCGTTAGACATATTGACGGTTCCGTTAGATACATTGACGGTTCCGTTAGACATATTGACGGTTCCGTTAGACACATTGACGGTTCCGTTAGATACATTGATGGTTCCGTTAGACATATTGACGGTTCCGTTAGACACATTGACGGTTCCGTTAGATACATTGACGGTTCCGTTAGACATATTGACGGTTCCGTTAGACATATTGACGGCTCCGTTAGATACATTGACGGTTCCGTTAGACATATTGACGGCTCCGTTAGATACATTGACGGTTCCGTTAGACACATTGACGGCTCCGTTAGACATATTGACGGCTCCGTTAGATACATTGACGGTTCCGTTAGACATATTGACGGTTCCGTTAGACACATTGACGGTTCCGTTAGATACATTGACGATTCCGTTAGACATATTGACGGTTCCGTTAGACATATTGACGGCTCCGTTAGATACATTGACGGCTCCGTTAGACATATTGACGGCTCCGTTAGATACATTGACGGCTCCGTTAGATACATTGACGGTTCCGTTAGACACATTGACGGTTCCGTTAGACACATTGACGGTTCCGTTAGATACATTGACGGTTCCGTTAGACACATTGACTGTTCCGTTAGACATATTGACGGTTCCGTTAGATATGAATATAACTTCGTAAATAACAATGCATGATTTGTAACTCTTGCGCTGAAACTGATTTGTTTTATGTGTATACGTATTAAATATTGCTCTGCCATAACATTTGATAAACCATACCTTCCGTGCAGTTTTCTCCCGTGAATCCATCATCGCATATACAGGCACCTGTCGTTTTGTTGCAATACGACCGACAGTAGGAGCAGTTCTGCGTGCAGTTCTCCTGTCCGTATGTACCAGCCGGACAACCTTTGAATGGACCAAACATTATATAACTACAAACAACTACATTATATACAAACAACTACATTATATAACTACAAACAACTACATTATATACAAACAACTACATTATATAACTACAAACAACTACATTATATACAAACAACTACATTATATAACTACACACAACTACATTATATACAAACAACTACATTATATAACTACAAACAACTACATTATATACAAACAACTACATTATATAACTACAAACAACTACATTATATACAAACAACTACATTATATAACTACAAACAACTACATTATATACAAACAACTACATTATATAACTACAAACAACTACATCATATAACTACAAACAACTACATTATATAACTACAAACAACTACATTATATAACTACAAACAACTACATTATATAACTACAAACAACAACATTATATAACTACAAACAACTACATTATATAACTACAAACAACTACATTATATAACTACAAACAACTACATTATATAACTACAAACAACTACATTATATAACTACAAACAACTACATTATATAACTACAAACAACTACATTATATAACTACAAACAACTACATTATATAACTACAAACAACTACATTATATAACTACAAACAACTACATTATATAACTACAAACAACTACATTATATAACTACAAACAACTACATTATATAACTACAAACAACTACATTATATAACTACAAACAACTACATTATATAACTACAAACAACTACATTATATAACTACAAACAACTACATTATATAACTACAAACAACTACATTATATAACTACAAACAACTACATTATATAACTACAAACAACTACATTATATAACTACAAACAACTACATTATATAACTACAAACAACTACATTATATAACTACAAACAACTACATCATATAACTACAAACAACTACATTATATAACTACAAACAACTACATTATATAACTACAAACAACTACATTATATAACTACAAACAACTACATTATATACAAACAACTACATTATATAACTACAAACAACTACATTATATACAAACAACTACATTATATAACTACAAACAACTACATCATATAACTACAAACAACTACATTATATAACTACAAACAACAACATTATATAACTACAAACAACTACATTATATAACTACAAACAACTACATTATATAACTACAAACAACTAACATATAACTACAAACAACTACATTATATAACTACAAACAACTACATTATATAACTACAAACAACTACATTATATAACTACAAACAACTACATTATATAACTACAAACAACAACATTATATAACTACAAACAACTACATTATATAACTACAAACAACTACATTATATAACTACAAACAACTACATTATATAACTACAAACAACTACATTATATAACTACAAACAACTACATTATATAACTACAAACAACTACATTATATAACTACAAACAACTACATTATATAACTACAAACAACTACATTATATAACTACAAACAACTACATCATATAACTACAAACAACTACATCATATAACTACAAACAACTACATCATATAACTACAAACAACTACATTATATAACTACAAACAACTACATTATATAACTACAAACAACTACATTATATAACTACAAACAACTACATTATATAACTACAAACAACTACATTATATAACTACAAACAACTACA
>CM026402.1:65238895-65275057 GCA_014843695.1 Archivesica marissinica
TATAACTACAAACAACTACATTATATAACTACAAACAACTACATTATATAACTACAAACAACTACATCATATAACTACAAACAACTACATTATATAACTACACACAACTACATTATATAACTACAAACAACTACATTATATAACTACAAACAACTACATTATATAACTACAAACAACTACATTATATAACTACAAACAACTACATTATATAACTACAAATATTACTATGTCTCATAACTATGCTAAACCAGACCAGTTCGAATAAAGAAAATATACGAATAACGACCACCATCGAATAACCAACGAATAACGACCACCAACGAATAACCAACGAATAACGACCTCCAACTAATAACGACCCCAACGAATAACGACCACAAACAAACAACGACCATCAACGAATAACGACAACCAACGAATAACCAACGAATAACGACCACCAACGAATAACGACCATCAACGAATAACGACAACCAACGAATAACCAACGAATAACGACCATCAACGAATAACGACCACCAACGAATAACGACCATCAACGAATAACCAACGAATAACGACCATCAACGAATAACGACCACCAACGAATAACGACAACCAACGAATAACCAACGAATAACGACCATCAACGAATAACGACCACCAACGAATAACGACCATCAACGAATAACGACCACCAACGAATAACGACCATCAACGAATAACGACAACCAACGAAAAACGACCTCCAAAGAATAAAGACAACCAACGAACAACGACCATCTGCGAATAAGAACACCAACGAATAACAACCAGTTCCGAATATTGACACGCTTCAAATTAAGACTATTTCCGTATATGTTGAATCATGCGTGCGTGCGTGCGTGCGTGCGTGCATTAACAACACTATTAAGATGCTATCGTTTAATGTTAATACATATAGTACTACTGCCATGGTAACTACCAAACTTTGTGCGTGTAGTTGGTTGGGGATGTCCGCCTCGTGGTCGAGTGGTTAAGGTCGCTGACTTATATACCACTGCTGTCTGTAACATATCATCACTGATGGTCACGGGTTCGAGCCTCGTTCAGACCGTGTCTCATTTATATGAACAAGTTGGCAGTTTCTTACGGAGAATGGTGCACCAAGTACTGGTTAACGACTGGAAACTGCTCGTCGCTCAAATGGACAATCAGTAGCAACGTTAAAGAAACTTAAACACAATAAAAACGTACTAAGGAGATTAATAAATGGGGCTAACCACAGACGGATATGTAGTCCAGTGGTAACACACTGGACTGGTAATCCAGGGATCGCAGGTTCGATCCCCCGTTTGACCATAATACAATTAACAGTCTTTCAGATGGGACGTTAAACCGAGGTCTCGTGTCGGTGCTTTACACCGTGCACGTAACAGAACCAGAGGAGATTCTGGAATGGGTTAGGGTTAGTCTGTATCATGCACTAGCCTCCAAAATCTAAAATAACTAATCTCTTCAGGAGGCGTCGCTCATATAGGCAACCGGTAGCGACGATAAATAAACGTACACATTTTTTTTTTAAATGGGGCTAACCAAATTTGGGACCAAAGGTTATTTGTAGCATACCTTGAATGCATACGTTACTAACGTTGTTATAGCCCGGACAACATCTAATTACGTTATAAGATTCCACGGTTAAACGTGGCACCGTTTTAGTTTGGAATCTTTCTCTGAAAATAAGATTATAGATAAATATATAAGCGAAAAATAAATGCAGCATATAATTGTCAACAATACACAAAACGCGTAGACATCAATAGTGGTTTAAACATATTTATTTATCAGGATACATGTAATATACATTGAGAAATATACATAAACATACATTTATATCGTGCTATGTGGATTGGTTTAAACATATTTATTTATCAGGATACATGTAATATACATTGAGAAATATACAGAAACATACACTTATATCGTGATATGTGGATTGAACTGAAAGCTATAAGCTTACGGTAATTCTTTCCACTGCGTGCTAGATGTTAGTACCATGTATATATTATATGGCAATTTTAATAACTTGGCGTAATATCGAAGATGACCAGAACTTAAATATGTTTAATTCAAATTGGAAACGCATCGAAACGCTTATAAATATCTGAAAATTGGTAGCTAATGGCTTAGAAATAGAAAAAGGAAATAAGGATGAAAATGGAATAGAATAAATTATTCAGAAATGAGATCTAGAAGTAGGTCAATATTATGAACATTGGTGATAATTTCTAGGAAATATGTTGCCGCACTTCGTGGGTGGGTGGTTAATTACTCTAGAAATGCACCTATATGAGATATTCCTACTAATCTACAATAGAGCATGAACTGTATCTAGACCTGGAACTGCTTATATACCCTTTCCTTGGGGGGGGGGGGTTTTCTTGAAGGGCATGGTTATAGACCCCTCCCGTTCTTTGGGGATTCTTGAAGGGCATGGTTATAGACCCCTCCCGTTCTTTGGGGATTCTTGTAGGGCATGGTTATAGACCCCTCCCTTCCGTGGGGGATTCTTGAAGGGCATGGTTATAGACCCCTCCCTTCCTTGGGGGATTATTGTAGGGCATGGTTATAGACCCCTCCCCTTCCTTGGGGGATTCTTGAAGGGTATGGTTATAGACCCCTCCCTTCCTTGGGGGATTCTTGTAGGGCATGGTTATAGACCCCTCCCCTTCCTTGGGGGATTCTTGAAGGGCATGGTTATGGTTATAGACCCCTCCCTTCCTTGGGGGATTCTTGTAGGGCATGGTTATAGACCCCTCCCGTTCCTTGGGGGATTCTTGTAGGGCATGATTATAGACCCTCCCGTTCCTTGGGGGATTCTTGTAGGCCATGGTTATAGACCCCTCCCGTTCCTTGGGGGATTCTTGTAGGGCATGATTATATACCCCTCCCGTTCCTTGGGGGATTCTTGAAGGGCATGATTATAGACCCCTCCCTTCCTTGGGGGATTCTTGTAGGGCATGGTTATAGACCCCTCCCGTTCCTTGGGGGATTCTTGTAGGGCATGGTTATAGACCCTCCCCTTCCTTGGGGGATTCTTGAAGGGTATGGTTATAGACCCCTCCCTTCCTTGGGGGATTCTTGTAGGGCATGGTTATAGACCCCTCCCCTTCCTTGGGGGATTCTTGAAGGGCATGGTTATGGTTATAGACCCCTCCCTTCCTTGGGGGATTCTTGTAGGGCATGGTTATAGACCCCTCCCCTTCCTTGGGGGATTCTTGTAGGGCATGGTTATAGACCCCTATCCTTCCTTGGGGGGATTCTTGAAGGGCATGGTTATAGACCGCTCCCGTTCCTTGGGGGGATTCTTGTAGGGCATGATTATAGACCCCTCCCGTTCCTTGGGGGATTCTTGTAGGGCATGGTTATAGACCCCTCCCGTTCCTTGGGGGGATTCTTGTAGGGCATGGTTATAGACCCCTCCCGTTCCTTGGGGGATTCTTGCAGGGCATGGTTATAGACCCCTCCCCTTCCTTGGGGATTCTTGTAGGGCATGGTTATAGACTCCTCCCGTTCCTTGGGGGATTCTTGCAGGGCATGGTTATAGACCCCTCCCCTTCCTTGGGGGGATTCTTGTAGGGCATGGTTATAGACCCCTCCCGTTCCTTGGGGGATTCTTGCAGGGCATGGTTATAGACCCCTCCCCTTCCTTGGGGGATTCTTGTAGGGCATGGTTATAGACCCCTCCCGTTCCTTGGGGGATTCTTGCAGGGCATGGTTATAGACCCCTCCCCTTTCCTTGGGGGATTCTTGTAGGGCATGGTTATAGACCCCTCCCCTTCCTTGGGGGATTCTTGTAGGGCATGGTTATAGACTCCTCCCGTTCCTTGGGGGATTCTTGAAGGGCATGGTTATAGACCCCTCCCTTCCTTGGGGGATTCTTGAAGGGCATGGTTATAGACCCCTCCCCTTCCTTGGGGATTCTTGTAGGCATGGTTATAGACCCCTCCCGTTCCTTGGGGATTCTTGCAGGGCATGGTTATAGACCCCTCCCGTTCCTTGGGGGATTCTTGTAGGGCATGGTTATAGACCCCTCCCGTTCCTTGGGGGATTCTTGTAGGGCATGGTTATAGACCCCTCCCTTCCTTGGGGGATTCTTGTAGGGCATGGTTATAGACCCCTCCCCTTCCTTGGGGGATTCTTGAAGGGAATGGTTATAGACCCCTCCCCTTCCTTGGGGGAGTCTTGCAGGGCATGGTTATAGACCCCTCCCTTCCTTGGGGGATTCTTGAAGGGAATGGTTATAGACCCCTCCCCTTCCTTGGGGGATTCTTGTAGGGCATGGTTATAGACCCCTCCCCTTCCTTGGGGGATTCTTGAAGGGTATGGTTATAGACCCCTCCCTTCCTTGGGGGATTCTTGAAGGGCATGGTTATATACCCCTCCCGTTCCTTGGGGGATTCTTGTAGGGCATGGTTATAGACCCCTCCCGTTCCTTGGGGGATTCTTGTAGGGCATGGTTATAGACCCCTCCCGTTCCTGGGGGATTCTTGTAGGGCATGGTTATAGACCCCTCCCTTTCCTTGGGGGATTCTTGTAGGGCATGGTTATAGACCCCTCCCTTCCTTGGGGGATTCTTGAATGGCATGGTTATAGACCCCTCCCTTCCTTGGGGGATTCTTGAAGGGCATGGTTATAGACCCCTCCCCTTCCTTGGGGGATTCTTGTAGGGCATGGTTATAGACCCCTCCCTTTCCTTGGGGGATTCTTGTAGGGCATGGTTATAGACCCCTCCCCTTCCTTGGGGGAGTCTTGAAGGACATGGTTATAGACCCCTCCCCTTCCTTGGGGGAGTCTTGAAGGACATGGTTATAGACCCCTCCCCTTCCTTGGGGGATTCTTGAAGGGCATGGTTATAGACCCCTCCCGTTTCTTGGGGGATTCTTGAAGGGCATGATTATAGACCCCTCCCGTTCCTTGGGGGATTCTTGAAGGGCACGGTTATAGACCCCTCCCCTTCCTTGGGGGATTCTTGAAGGGCATGGTTATAGACCCCCCCTTCCTTGGGGGATTCTTGAAGGGCATGGCTATAGACCCCTCCCGTTCCTTGTGGGGGGATTCTTGAAGGGCATGGTTATAGACCCCTCCCGTTCCTTGGTGGATTATTGAAGGGCACGGTTATAGACCCCTCCCGTTCCTTGTGGGGGGATTCTTGAAGGGCACGGTTATAGACCCCTCCCGTTCCTTGTGGGGGGATTCTTGAAGGGCATGGATTTCTGAAAGTACGTAGCACAAGGTTTATAATGACTTGTTCACACTCTGAGCGTTGCTGATTTACTGAGTAATCGTCACGTAAATTACACCGTGATACGTTACTTTAACGACAATCAGTGACTACGCTATATATCCAACATGTAACCACTAAAGTGGTGGTAAATGAAACAATAAGGCTTGTAGTTAATAGTAGATATATTTGAAGGCTTAATCACACTTAGCTGTCCCATCAGCGCAGTGGTTAGCGCGCTCGCTTCTCACCAATGCATGATACATGCACAACTTTCAACCCAAGTACATAGACATATATACAAAATGTTATAAAATGAAGTTGCCCAACCCCTCATCCCACATCGTGCACACCCCACCATCCCACAACATGCACACCCCCACCATCCCACATCGTGCACACCCCCACCATCCCACAACATGCACACCCCCACCATCCCACATCGTGCACACTCCACCATCCCACAACATGCACACCCCCCACCATCCCACATCGTGCACACCCCCACCATCCCACAACATGCACACCCCACCATCCCACATCGTGCACACTCCACCATCCCACAACATGCACACCCCCACCATCCCACAACGTGCACACCCCACCATCACACAACATGCCCACCCCACCATCCCACAACATGCACACCCCACTATCCCACAACGTGCGCACCCCACCATCCCACAACGTACCCACCCCACCACCCCACAACATACACACCCCCCATCCCACAACGTGCACACCCACCATCCCACAACGTGCACACCCCCACCATCCCACAACATGCACACCCCACCATCCCACAACATGCACACCCACCATCATGCACACCCCACCATCCACACACACCCACCATCACCACCACACATCGTGCACATCCCACCATCCCACAACATGCACACCCCACCACCCACCACCCCACCACCACCACACCCCACCACCCACCACCCCACATCGTGCACACCCCACCATCCCACAACATGCACACCCCACCATCCCACAACATGCACACCCCACCATCCCACATCGTGCACATCCCACCATCCCACAACATGCACACCCCACCATCCCACACATGCACCCCCACCATCCCACATCGTGCACAACATACACACCCCACCATCCCACAACATACACACCCCACCATCCCACAACATACACACCCCACCATCCCACATCGTGCACACCCCACCATCCCACATCGTGCACACCCCACCATCCCACAACATACACACCCCACCATCCCACAACATACACACCCCACCATCCCACAACATACACACCCCACCATCCCACATCGTGCACACCCCACCATCCCACAACATACACACCCACCATCCCACAACATACACACCCCACCATCCCACAACATACACACCCCACCACCCCACATCGTGCACACCCCACCATACACACATGCACACCCCACCATCCCACAACATACACACCCCACCATCCCACCACATACACACCCCACCATCCCACAACATACACACCCACCATCCCACAACATGCACACCCCACCATCCCAACATGCACATCCCACCATCCCACATCGTGCACACCCCACCATCCCACACACACATCCCACCATCCCACAACATGCACACCCCACCATCCCACATCGTGCACACCCCACCATCCCACATCGTGCACACCCCACATCCCACATCCACACCCCCCATCCCACAACGTACACACCCCACCATCCCACAACATGCATACCCCACCACCCCACAACATGCATACCCACCATCCCACAACATGCACCACCCACACCACCCCACCAACATGCCACCCCACCATCCCACAACATGCACACCCACCACCCACAACATGCACCCCACACCCCACCATCCCACATCGTGCACACCCACCATCCCACAACATGCACACCCCACCATCCACACCCACCACCCACATCATGCACACCCCACCATCCCACATCGTGCACACCCCACCACCCCACATCGTGCACACCATCCACATCATGCACACCCCACCACCCCACATCGTGCAACGTGCACCCCACCACCCCACAACATGCATACCCCACCATCCCACATCGTGCACACCCCACCATCCCACATCGTCCACACCCCACCATCCCACATCATGCACACCCCCCATCCCACATCGTGCACACCCCACCATCCCACAACATGCACACCCACCACCCACATCGTGCACACCCACCATCGTGCACACCCCCACACCATCGTGCACACCCCACCACCCCACATCGTGCACACCCCCACACATCCCACATCGTGCACACCCCACCATCCCACAACATGCACACCCCACCATCCCACAACGTGCACACCCACCACCCCCACACACGTGCACACCCCACCACCCCACATCGTGCACACCTCACCATCCCACAACATGCACACCCCACCATCTCACAACGTACCTACCCCCACCATCCACATCGTGCACACCCCACCATCCCACAACGTGCACACCCCACCATCCCACAACGTGCACACACAACATGCACACCCACCATCCCACAACGTGCACACCCCACCACCCCACATCGTGCACACCCCACCATCCCACAACGTCACCATCCCACAACGCACACCCCACCATCTCACCTACCCCCACCATCCCACACGTGCACACCCCACCACCCCACCATCCCACAACGTGCACACCCCCACCATCCCACAACGTGCACACCCCACCACCCCACCATCCCACAACGTGCACACCCCACCATCCCACAACGTGCACACCCCCACCATCCCACAACGTGCACACCCCACCACCCCACCATCCCACAACGTGCACACACCCACAATCCCACAATATGCTCACCCCACCATCCCACAATGTGCACACCCCACCATCCCACAGCGTGCCCACCCCACCATCCCACAGCGTGCACACCCCACCATCCCACAGCGTGCCCACCCCACCATCCCACAGCGTGCACACCCCCACAATCCCACAATGTGCACACCCCACCATCCCACAACATGCACATCCTCATCATCCCACAACGTGCCTACCCCACAATCCCACAACGTGCCCACCCCAACTATCCTAAAACGTGCCGAACCCCCAACCGAGACATTTTGTAAAACCAAAGATGTATTTAAAATCATTACTCTGGTTTCGGTTCACATTTGTCGGGCCACCAGAATGCTAAATAATCAAGCACTTCCTCCAATAGATTGCAATGGTCTGTGGAAATAGTCCATACTGATGTGGTTTCATTCACATCGTCACTCACTTCTTTACTGAAAATATCAAAGAGTTGAGACATTTAATTGCATATTATCTATGTGTATAAAGACATTTAATTGCATATTATCTATGTTTATAAAGACATTTAATTGCATATTATCTATGTTTATAAAGACATTTAATTGCATATTATCTATGTTTATAAAGACATTTAATTGCATATTATCTATGTTTATAAAGACATTTAATTTCATATTTCCGATGTGTATAAAGACATTTAATTGCATATTTTCGATGTTTATAAAGACATTTAATTGCATATTTTCGATGTTTATAAAGACATTTAATTGCATATTTTCGATGTTTATAAAGACATTTAATTGCATATTTTCGATGTTTATAAAGACATTTAATTGCATATTTTCGATGTTTATAAAGACATTTAATTGCATATTTTCGATGTGTGTATAGACATTTAATTGCATATTTTCTATGTGTATATAGACATTTAATTTCATATTTTCGATGTTTATAAAGACATTTAATTGCATATTTTCGATGTTTATAAAGACATTTAATTGCATATTTTCGATGTTTATAAAGACATTTAATTGCATATTTTCTATGTGTATATAGACATTTAATTGCATATTTTCGATGTGTGTATAGACATTTAATTGCATATTTTCGATGTTTATAAAGACATTTAATTGCATATTTTCGATGTGTGTATAGACATTTAATTGCATATTTTCGATGTTTATAAAGACATTTAATTGCATATTTTCGATGTTTATAAAGACATTTAATTGCATATTTTCTATGTGTATATAGACATTTAATTGCATATTTTCGATGTGTGTATAGACATTTAATTGCATATTTTCGATGTTTATAAAGACATTTAATTGCATATTTTCGATGTTTATAAAGACATTTAATTGCATATTTTCTATGTGTATATAGACATTTAATTTCATATTTTCGATGTTTATAAAGACATTTAATTGCATATTTTCGATGTTTATAAAGACATTTAATTGCATATTTTCGATGTTTATAAAGACATTTAATTGCATATTATCCATGTGTATAAAGACATTTAATTGCATATTTTCGATGTGTGTATACTCCTATAAACAATAATCTACGTTGCTCCTCTAACCAATAATATACGTTACTCATCTAAACAATAATATACGTTACGCCTCTAACCAGTTATATACGTTACTCCTCTAACCAATAAGATACGTTACTCCTCTCAACAGCAATATACGTTATTCCTCTAAACAATAATATACGTTACTCCTCTAAACAATAATATACATTACTCATCTAAACAATAATATACGTTACTCATCTAAGCAATAATATACGTTATTCCTCTAAGCAATAATATACGCTACTTATCTAAGCAATAAGATACGTTACTCCTCTAAACAATAATATACGTTACTCATCTAAACAATAATCTACGTTACACATCTAAACAATAATATACGTTACTCATCTAAACAATAATATACGTTACTCATCTAAACAATAATATACGTTACTCCTCTAAGCAATAATATACGTTACTCATCTAAACAATAATATACGTTACTCATCTAAACAATAATATACGTTACTCATCTAAACAATAATATACGTTACTTATCTAAACAACAATATACGTTACTCCTCTAAACAACAATATACGTTACTCTGACAGACAAGAAATTGACATTTTTAAAAAAGAGGCCTTGAAATGGTTGTTTGTCCTCTTTTTATTTGATTTTGCAAATTCGTGTGAACGTTTGTACTGAATACATGGATATGAAATGAAAGTAACACTTACTATTCCTGCTTTGTATAGTTTGTCTGGTTCCCACAACACACGTCTTGTCCATTGGTACGAAGGTCATAGAAGACAGTCAGTAATGCACAGTAGATCACCAACATTCTCCTTCAATAACACAAACACATCAGGCTAGTCTGGGCTGGTTCTCGCGGAGGTTATAAACATGTTATCAAGTCTCCAGCTAGAGTGATATGTTCAACTTGATATTTGCTCTTGACTCAAACAATGAGAAGGCTTGAGGCTGGGTGTGAGATTGGAGGAGAGGCTTCACGGAACATTATACACACATACTTGCACAAGCAGCTTCGTGGCCCCAAACATATGTGCACGTATGCATTGTCTCTGCTTGAGTATATTAGTGATTTAAGACAATTTGCAGAACCCATATAATATATTATCAAGTTTTGCTTTTATATATGTCTTATCATTTAATCATCTGGCAAACGTTGTACCAAACGTTGTACCAAACGTTGTACCAAACGTTGTACCGTACCAAACGTTGTACCAAACGTTCTGTTCTCTACTGTAACAAAATAATATTCTATTATGATAATAACTGTTCCCTTAGAAATACAAAGATTGCATTGCTTTTATTTTGAAAATGATCAAATAGGTTACATGAACACATTGCATTGTTTATGGAAGGAAGTATATACGCATGAACAAATAGGTTACATGAACACATTGTATTGTTTATGGAAGGAAGTATATACGCATGAACAAATAGGTTACATGAACACATTGTATTGTTTATGGAAGGAAGTCTATACGCGTGAACAAATAGGTTACATGAACACATTGCAGTATTCCAGCCCATAACACAAACACACCAGATTTGTATCCCCCCCCCACATATCTTACACAGATACCCGTATCAGTATTCCAGCCCATAACACAAACACACCAGATTTGTATCCCCCCCCCACATATCTTACACAGATACCCGTATCAGTATTCCAGCCCATAACACAAACACACCAGATCTGTATCCCCCCCACATCTAACACATATACCCGTATCAGTATCCCAGCCCATAACACAAACACACCAGATCTGTATCCCCCCCCACATATCTTACACAGATACCCGTATCAGTATTCCAGCCCATAACACAAACACACCAGATATGGACCCCCCCCCACATATCTAACACAGATACCCGTATCAGTATCCCAGCCCATAACACAAACACACCAGATCTGTATCCCCCCACATATCTTACACAGATACCCGTATCAGTATCCCAGCCCACAACACAAACACACCAGATATGTACCCCCCACATATCTAACACAGATACCCGTATCAGTATCCCAGCCCATAACACAACACACCAGATATGTACCCCCCCCCCCACATATCTAACACAGATACCCGTATCAGTATCCCAGCCCATAACACAAACACACCAGATATGTACCCCCCCCCACATATCTAACACAGATACCCGTATCAGTATCCCAACCCATAACACAAACACACCAGATATGTATCCCCCCCCCACATATCTAACACAGATACCCGTATCAGTATCCCAGCCCATAACACAAACACACCAGATCTGCATCCTCCACCTACTCCACATACTCCGGAATATGTGCCCCTCATCTCAACGGATTAACAGGTACCCAGACTATACACCCCATCAATACAACACACAGAGAACCAGCGAGGGAAATAATGGACGTACAATTCATTAACAGGTACCCAGCATATACACCTCATCAATACAACACACAGAGAACCAGAGAAGGAAATAATGGACGTACAAATCATTAACAGGTACCAGTATATGCACCCACTCAATACAACACACAGAGAACCAGCGAAGGAAATAATGGACGTAAGATATGAGTCATATGCTCACACTATCCTATAAGCATATGTTTAGTTTTACCCGGAAGCACTTATACAATACTTGGCTCGTATAGTGTCACTTTTATTTCCTTATTGTAAGCGAAACCAAAACTCGATCTATTTGTCATAGACATCTCTGAAATCCAAACTCACATCGTGGTTCCGGTTAATTTGACCAAGAAATATAGATTGTTTAACCATATTAAAGAAACATGCGTTTACCAAAATATACACTCTGGCTTAGTTCGAACAAAATACACATTCTGGCAAAATACACATTCTGGCAAAGTACACATTCTTGCGAATTATGCATTCTCATACACATTCTGATACACATTCTGGCAAAGTACACCTTCTAGCGAATTATACATTCTGGCAAAATACACATTCTGATACACATTCTGGTCACATGGATTCGGCACGTTTGGGGGTACTAGTATATATATTTAAGTACAGGGATTCTACTCTGTGGGATGTCAGATTTCGTATCGATCAGTAAAATGGCCCTATCTGAAACAATTTTGTACAAATCTGTCCAAATATAACGCCTATCCCGAGTCTTTATATTGTTCTTCAAATAAAACACAACTTTAAGCTGCATGCATGTATACTTTGCAAACAATTGCCACATACATTGGCCATAGCAGGTCACATTTCCATACTAGGACATGCGCAGGATCGGGCATACAATATACAGTATAACATGTGTGCAGGGTCGGGCATACAATATACAGTATAACATGTGTGCAGGGTCGGGCATACAATATACATTACAACATGTGTGCAGGGTCGGGCATACAATATACAGTATAACATGTGTGCAGGGTCGGGCATACACTATACAGTATAACACGTGTGCAGGGTCGGGCATACAATATACAGTATAACTGTGTGCAGGGTCGGGCATACACTATACATTATAACATGTGTGCAGGGTCGGGCATACAATATACAGTATAACATGTGTGCAGGGTCGGGCATACACTATACAGTATAACATGTGTGCAGGGTCGGGCATACAATATACAGTACAACATGTGTGCAGGGTCGGGCATACAATATACAGTATAACACGTGTGCAGGGTCGGGCATACAATATACAGTACAACATGTGTGCAGGGTCGGGCATACAATATACATTATAACATGTGTGCAGGGTCGGGCATACAATGAAGTTATTAGATGATGTTTCGGACACGGACTGACATATATGTAGAACCACCGACCTTCCGGCCACGGAGAGCCACGGAGAACCACGGAGAGCCACGGAGTGTGTACATGCTTTTATTGGAACATCGGCCACAAATCATATCGGTTTAGAAAAGGACAACATCGTGTCAAAAGTGAATAAACTGAGTTCGTTTCAACACTAGTCGTCGTCTAGGAGAAGACAATACATTCTGCTACAACGTGTTATCAAGAACACGTGATAGGATGAGCCTGATCGCCAAAATAGGCTTAAAATTGGGACGTACATTTATGTGGTATTTACAGTACTGGCTTAAACGTTTAATGAAAATCTACATGAACGTTTCTTCAATTTTATAATACTTACGTAATGTTTCATATTCCGGATCTATCAATGTATATGATATCAAAATTATACATATTATATATATAGTTTAAAACAATTACGCAGTATCACCCAAGATAAGTAGTTACAACCTCATGCATTGTCATGCACACTAGTAAACTACTTGTCAGCGTCAAATTGTATTCAAACTTATATCGCTATATTGAGATCGGATGTAACATATTTCTTCCGGGATTACGACTTTGATATACGATTTCACAAAGTGTATTTACAGAATGTTTGAAAGATCAGTTTATCTCATTTGTCAATCAAAACTAACATAATTAGTTGCATATTTAGATGAATAAAATTTATAGTGTATTGTCCTAAAACATGTTTTGGTTTTTCATTTCTTTTTGTATTGAGATAAAGTCAATTGAAATATGATTCCATATTGGCAACTATCAACACAGACATGCTAATGTTAAAGTTAAGTGTGTATTCCGGGTACCATATCGCTGTAATGCTACAGTTAGGTGTGTATTCCGGGTACCATATCGCTGTAGTGTTACAGTTAGGTGTGTATTCCGGGTGCCATATCGCTGTAATGTTACAGTTAGATTTGTATTCCGGGTGCCATATCGCTGTAATGTTACAGTTAGATTTGTATTCCGGCTCCCATATCGCTGTAATGCTACAGTTAGGTGTGTATTCCGGGTGCCATATCGCTGTAATGTTACAGTTAGGTGTGTATTCCGGGTGCAATATCGCTGTAGTGTTACAGTTAGGTGTGTATTCCGGGTGCCATATCGCTGTAGTGTTACAGTTAGGTGTATATTCCGGGTGCCATATCGCTGTAGTGTTACAGTTAGGTGTGTATTCCGGGTGCCATATCGCTGTAGTGTTACAGTTAGGTGTGTATTCCGGGTGCCATATCGCTGTAGTGTTACAGTTAGTTGTGTATTCCGGGTGCCATATCGCTGTAGTGTTACAGTTAGGTGTGTATTCCGGGTGCCATATCGCCGTAGTGTTACAGTTAGGTGTGTATTCCGGGTGCCATATCGCTGTAGTGTTACAGTTAGGTGTGTATTCCGGGTGCCATATCGCTGTCGTGTTACAGTTAGGTGTGTATTCCGGGTGCCATATCGCTGTAGTGTTACAGTTAGGTGTGTATTCCGGGTGCCATATCGCTGTAGTGTTACATTTAGATGTGTATTCCGGGTGCCATATCGCTGTAGTGTTACAGTTAGGTGTGTATTCCGGGTGCAATATCGCTGTAGTGTTACAGTTAGGTGTGTATTCCGGGTGCCATATCACTGTAGTGTTACAGTTAGGTGTGTATTCCGGGTGCCATATCGCTGTAGTGTTACAGTTAGGTGTGTATTCCGGGTGCCATATCGCTGTAGTGTTACAGTTAGTTGTGTATTCCGGGTGCCATATCGCTGTAGTGTTACAGTTAGGTGTGTATTCCGGGTGCAATATCGCTGTAGTGTTACAGTTAGGTGTGTATTCCGGGTGCCATATCACTGTAGTGTTACAGTTAGGTGTGTATTCCGGGTGCAATATCGCTGTAGTGTTACAGTTAGGTGTGTATTCCGGGTGCCATATCGCTGTAGTGTTACAGTTAGGTGTGTATTCCTGGTGCCATATCGTTGTAGTGTTACAGTTAGGTGTGTATTCCGGGTGCCATATCGCTGTAGTGTTACAGTTAGGTGTGTATTCCGGGTGCAGTATAATTACCATAAGAATATATGTGTGTGTTTTTACGTTTATTTATCGTCGCTACCGGTTACCCATAAGAGCGACGCCTCCTGAAGAGATTAGTCATTTTAGATTTTGGAGGATAGTGCAATGATACAGACAGAGACCCATTCCAGAGTCTCCTCTGGTTCTTTTACGATCACGATGAATATAAGTATGTCACCTGTAATATAGATTGTATTTAGACAACGACTAAGTCGCTTTGCTCGGTGTATATTTCGTTAAGACGGGTCAATTCGTGATTGGACCTATACATAGTATATATATATGGCCTACCGCTGCCTAGTTGTTCAGGTCGTTGACTTTAAATGGCATACACATGTATGTTCTTATTGTACTGGGGTATCAACTTATCATGTTAGGAAGCTATAGAACTGGCTTGTGTAAGGTCGGTGGTTCTACCCAGTTGTGTGAAATACTACTCCGGGTAGCATCCTTCATCAACAGCTGAACAATTGGAGAAAATCTAAATAAGCTACTAGCTTCCGATTTAATCCATTTGTTCTTGTATATTAATGTTACAACATGATGTAAATATTGATAAAATAAAATATGTTTAAACTAACAGCTGAACACAAATATAGTTCAATTGAAGCCAAATTATACATTAAGTCTATACAAAATTATTTTAGCTCGATTGCGAAACAAGTTCTTTCAACTTATATTAATCACTCTCGAGACCTCATTCCTGATGGAATCCATCGCCACGAGGGAGAGAGAAGAGGCAACGTGGAATTTAAATGCCTTGCCTAAGGGCACAATCGTAACGGCTCCAGCGGGGCTCGAACTCCGGACATTTCGCACCTGAAGCGAAGGCGCATCCACTGGTGTACATTAAGTACTTAAATAAATGGTTACTACATGACTGGTAGGCGTCCAGTGGTAACACGCTGGACTGGTAATCCAGCGATCACAGGTTCGATCCCCCGTCTGACCCTAATACAATTAACAGTATTTCAGATAGGACCTTAACGCGAGGTCTCGTGTCGGTGCTTTACACCGTGCACGTAAAAGAACCAGATGAGACTCTGGAATGGGTCTCTGTCTGTATCATTGCACTGTCCTCCAAAATCTAAACTGACTAATCTCTTCAGGAGGCGTCGCTCATATGTGCAACCGGTAGCGACGATAAATAAACGTAAAACACACAACTGGTAGGCATAGGGGTCAACCTCTCAGGGGTTAGTTAAACAATATATGTACATACATGGTCGTTTATAATATACACTGTAGGGGTCAACCTCTCAGGGGTTAGTTAAACAATATATGTACATACATGGTCGTTTATAATATACACTGTAGGGGTCAACCTCTCAGGGGTTAGTTAAACAATATATGTACATACATGGTCGTTTATAATATACACTGTAGGGGTCAACCTCTCAGGGGTTAGTTAAACAATATATGTACATACATGGTCGTTTATAATATACACTGTAGGGGTCAACCTCTCAGGGGTTAGTTAAGCAATATATGTACATACATGGTCGTTTATAATATACACTGTAGGGGTCAACCTCTCAGGGGTTAGTTAAACAATATATGTACATACATGGTCGTTTATAATATACACTGTAGGGGTCAACCTCTTAGGGGTTAGTTAAGCAATATATGTACATACATGGTCGTTTATAATATACACTGTAGGGGTCAACCTCTCAGGGGTTAGTTAAGCAATATATGTACATACATGGTCGTTTATAATATACACTGTAGGGGTCAACCTCTCAGGGGTTAGATAAGCAATATATGTACATACATGGTCGTTTATAATATACACTGTAGGGGTCAACCTCTCAGGGGTTAGTTAAACAATATATGTACATACATGGTCGTTTATAATATACACTGTAGGGGTCAACCTCTCAGGGGTTAGTTAAACAATATATGTACATACATTGTCGTTTATAATATACACTGTAGGGGTCAACCTCTCAGGGGTTAGTTAAACAATATATGTACATACATGGTCGTTTATAATATACACTGTAGGGGTCAACCTCTCAGGGGTTAGTTAAGCAATATATGTACATACATGGTCGTTTATAATATACACTGTAGGGGTCAACCTCTCAGGGGTTAGTTAAACAATATATGTACATACATGGTCGTTTATAATATACACTGTAGGGGTCAACCTCTCAGGGGTTAGTTAAACAATATATGTACATACATGGTCGTTTATAATATACACTGTAGGGGTCAACCTCTCAGGGGTTAGTTAAACAATATATGTACATACATGGTCGTTTATAATATACACTGTAGGGGTCAACCTCTCAGGGGTTAGTTAAACAATATATGTACATACATGGTCGTTTATAATATACACTGTAGGGGTCAACCTCTCAGGGGTTAGTTAAACAATATATGTACATACATGGTCGTTTATAATATACACTGTAGGGGTCAACCTCTCAGGGGTTAGTTAAGCAATATATGTACATACATGGTCGTTTATAATATACACTGTAGGGGTCAACCTCTCAGGGGTTAGTTAAACAATATATGTACATACATGGTCGTTTATAATATACACTGTAGGGGTCAACCTCTCAGGGGTTAGTTAAGCAATATATGTACATACATGGTCGTTTATAATATACACTGTAGGGGTCAACCTCTCAGGGGTTAGTTAAGCAATATATGTACATACATGGTCGTTTATAATATACACTGTAGGGGTCAACCTCTCAGGGGTTAGTTAAACAATATATGTACATACATTGTCGTTTATAATATACACTGTAGGGGTCAACCTCTCAGGGGTTAGTTAAACAATATATGTACATACATGGTCGTTTATAATATACACTGTAGGGGTCAACCTCTCAGGGGTTAGTTAAACAATATATGTACATACATGGTCGTTTATAATATACACTGTAGGGGTCAACCTCTCAGGGGTTAGTTAAGCAATATATGTACATACATGGTCGTTTATAATATACACTGTAGGGGTCAACCTCTCAGGGGTTAGTTAAACAATATATGTACATACATTGTTGTTTATAATATACACTGTAGGGGCCAACCTCTCAGGGGTTAGTTAAACAATATATGTACATACATGGTCGTTTATAATATACACTGTAGGGGTCAACCTCTCAGGGGTTAGTTAAACAATATATGTACATACATGGTCGTTTATAATATACACTGTAGGGGTCAACCTCTCAGGGGTTAGTTAAACAATATATGTACATACATGGTCGTTATAATATACACTGTAGGGGTCAACCTCTCAGGGGTTAGTTAAACAATATATGAATACATGTTGTTTATAATATACACTGTAGGGGCCAACCTCTCAGGGGTTAGTTAAACAATATATGTACATACATGGTCGTTTATAATATACACTGTAGGGGTCAACCTCTCAGGGATAGTTAAACAATATATGTACATACATGGTCGTTTATAATATACACTGTAGGGGTCAACCTCTCAGTGGTTAGTTAAACAATATATGTACATACATGGTCGTTTATAATATACACTGTAGGGGTCAACCTCTCAGGGGTTAGTTAAACAATATATGTACATACATGGTCGTTTATAATATACACTGTAGGGGTCAACCTCTCAGGGGTAGTTAAACAATATATGTACATACATGGTCTTTATGATATACACTGTAGGGGTCAACCTCTCAGGGGTTAGTTAAACAATATATGTACATACATGGTCGTTTATAATATACACTGTAGGGGTCAACCTCTCAGGGGTTAGTTAAACAATATATGTACATACATGGTCGTTTATAATATACACTGTAGGGGTCAACCTCTCAGGGGTTAGTTAAACAATATATGTACATACATGGTCGTTTATAATATACTATGATTTATGATAACAACAAGAATTATATTTTGAGTTGTGAGTAAATATTGACAAACCTTTTGAAGAATAAATATATTACAAAAATATCTGATCAAATCTAGCCGGATTAACTGTCTACTTCCTGTTAAGGTATTTAAAACCACATGTGATATATAAACAACAAATGAGTAATATGGGTTGACTACTTGCCAATTGTGTAGTAATATACTTGATTTTGGACGGACTATTAAAGCGACATTACATAGCAAAAAGCAAATAAAATGCATTCAAGTATAAATACATTGCTACTACACATTCTTCTGAATACATTCGAACACTAACATTGAATCTATAAACAGTGTTTTTGTTGTATACAAACTTTCAAAAGTGAAGGTAGGATTTCATATAATGGTCATCCGCGTTCCTGAGTTGATGTTTGTTTGTCATTTGAGTCAATACTAAACACGCGATATTTTCGATAAGAGATACTTAACTAAGATTAGTCTACACATAAATAAACGAGAAATCTGCTTCCTGTAAAAACTGGTTCTATTTTGTTAAGAAACATTTTACGGATATTGATTTTGCAGAATTTTGTAACTTATATGCTCCAATTTCTAAGCCTCATTGTGTCGAATGTGTGGGTATTTGGTATGAACAAATAGATAACAGATTGGTATGCCTCTATAAATAGCATTCATGGTACTACTGGACGAGGTCGTAACAAATTAAGAACGTATTGTAAGTTTAAGCATGTATTTGAACCTGAGGAATATTGTAAAATGATTTTACCTACACGACACAGGTCGGCATTTAGTAAATTTAGATGCGGTGTTGCACCAATCCGTATAGAAACCGGAAGGTATGAGAATTTAAGATTAGACGATCGTAAATGTCCCTTTTGTAATGTGATAGAAGATGAACATCACGTTTTATTGGAATGTGCCATATATAATGATCTAAGAACTTTACTATTGCAGAAGGCAATATTAGCTGACCATAATTTCTGTAATATGACAAAACGTGATCAATTTCTATTTCTATTCAGTAATCAATCAGTGATAAGACTTTGTGCCAAAACCTGTTTTAACATACTACAGCGTCGTTACTTTTACCTTTGTAAATAATGCCCTTTTTTGTGTTAATTACTATATATCTATGATTTTTACAGACTACAAGAAGCAACTGCTAATTAGGTCATTCTCGATCTGATCCTGGGTGATAACTGATTTTGTAAAATATTTCTTAATATTGTTAATGTTTTTCGATTTAGTGTTTTATACCATTTTGTTTTATTTCGTATTTAAATATAAATTAGCAACTGTTTCTTGGCTTTAGAATGTAAATAAGCATTAACTAATAATAGTGTGGGATTTTATAATGTGATATGTTTTGTTGCAATATGTCTCTTATAATTCTATTCAGAATGGCTATGTACTTTTAATCTGATTATTTATATTTGTGTTTGTATTACATGTATGTACATAGATGAGACTTTAATAAAGATTAAAACCTTAAAACCTAAATATGCATAGGCACTCATGTGAGATATCACGGTAAATATGTACCATACCTCGTGTTATTCAGGATAAACGCGTTGTATTACTCAATGAATGTCGACCCTATTTACATTATTTTGTTATTATTATTATTAGTAGTAGTAGTATATACCAAACTTTTACTCACTCTGTATATTGAGTAAATCAAGTATTCACTTATCCCATGTTCCTACCAACTACAAATACAATAAAGAAACGAAATAGGATTCAGGCATTTGTATTTGACAGCATTCAATATTTATAATGTATGCATTGGTAGCAAATATCTTGTACATGCCCCCAAAGTAACCAGAGTGCGAATGATTAAAAATCTCGTGGAATAAGTATGTCTGCGATGTTACACCATATGTTCTAAAGTAAGCCAATCCCTCAGAAAATCACGTAAATACTAAACTGTAGTGCCGGCTGCTCCAACCCATTCCCCTAATTATGCATGAAGTATAATCTCCTCATCTTTTCTTATTATTTCTTTTTTGTGAAGGAGGAGGGGGAAGTAGAAAGAATCCACGCAAACTATCCAGTGTGAAAAGGCCTTCTTTGCTGCCCCGCGACCTTCCCAGGGACTAGCATAACGATAAAACTTGTTAACATCTATAGACTAGTTCCAACTCCTTTGTACAATATCAAGCTCTTAATCATTAACAACACTGTCTTAAATTGTTATTATAGTCCTGGCTCAATTCTGTCCATCGAATTCTCAATCATTAAACACTGATGGTAGGAAACACAATATAGAACGTAAGTGGATCCGGGTTGAACGTTTTGTACGGATCTTGATAAACCTGAAAAATACTAACATACTTTAAAGTAAAAGCATATTTAAAGTGTCTTAAGTAATAAATAATTATTCAAGATTACTATCAAAATTCAGTTGAAGATCGATGAAAAACAACAGCCTTGTTTAATGAGTCATATATCTTGTATTGGGAGGGCTGGCTGGGAATAACCATATATAACTAGAAAGTTCCTCACTGCTGTCAAAATATGCATCGAGTGAAGATATTGTGTAAACTGTGCTTGTATATAGGTACGCAGATGATAATCACGAAAATTACGTTCAAGAATAGAAGGCATAGAGCAAACTTATTATACTGATGGCATGAATACAGATGGACTAGAATAGAGTAACGATGGTAAACGTGAATAATTTCATATATACCGCTCTTTTCATCTAAAGATAAAAGTTCAAAAGCGCATTACAGCCTAAATATCAAAAAATAAATTGATAAAAACGTCCACATACAATGAGATCAAACAAGACACAAATAGAAAACACAATTACAATGGATTCTAAATATGCAATAAAATATTCGGATCTAAAATTATAACAATTAAAATATAGGTAATAATTAAATAAAATGTGTTCATTTGCAGTCTTAATCCTGATTGAGCACAGACACAGTTCGATATTTATGTTCCATATGAACATTTAAAAAGGTGTGTCTTCAAAGCCTTTTTGAAAGAACACAATGTTGTTGCACTTCTAAGATTTGATGGAAGAGAATTCCAAAGTTTTGGGGCAGCAGTCATGAAACTTCTATCTCCGTATGTGACAGTCCGACTTCTTGGTAACACAAGTAGTAGCTATGTCAACAAACCGCGTATACGACGTTTATTTATTTCAGTTTTTGAGGCAAAGATTTGGAGAGAAAAAATATACAAAACACATGTACCATATAATAGCAAATTACATTCTGAAGACATTTGCGTGTTCACCGATATAGTGTCGCTTTAAAGCGTTTAATGGGGTACTGTTTTTCTACACAACATAATATTGGAGTATTACAGTTACAGAAGTAGAAAGAAACAAGTAAGATAGACATGTTGAGCGATCTTTGTTCCACCACTTACTTAACAGACGGATCTGGTAATCCAAGGATCGCAGGTTCGATCCCCTGTCTGACCCTAATAAAATTAATGGTCTTTCAATTGGGACTTTAAACCGAGGTCTCGTGTCGGTGCTTTACATCGTGCACGTAAAAGAACCAGGGGAGACTCTGGAATTCGTCTGTATCATTGCACTATCCTCCAACAATCTAAAATGACTAATCTCTTCCGGAGGCGTCGCTCATATGGGCAACCGGTAGCAACGATAAATAAACGTAAAATACACACATACTGCACATATCAGGATTGGTTTAAACTCTGGGCAGTGTTGAACCGTTACTACCTCGCAGCAGTCGGAATATATTACAGCAGTCCTAGCACTGGTTAATAAACAACTGCTGCGTTTGACACACGCGTGCTAAGTTAACGAATGTAAAAACGTTCGCGTGTAAAAGCTTGCGAGTGCTAAAACAGGTCGCCTATAAACTTGTGAATGCTAAAGACCACTTTTGACACATGTTGCTGAACAACAATTGATAAATAATCACTTGTTGACTACCGTTTGCAAAATAAGCGAATGTTAAAAACCTTCGCACGCGTATAATCAGAACCACTGTTCGCACGTGTTAGAACAACTCACATCTACATGCCTTATATATTCCTAATTCCTTATCATTTATACTTGTGAAATTGACAAGTGTTCTCAGCATTCTACTATCCCTTGGTTTAACAGGTGAAACAAACCTGTACAGGCGTCTGTCTGTGCATGTGTTAAAGTTCCATGTGTTGAACACGTGTCCATGCTGGGGAATGACTGCGATGTAAAGGTTGTGGCCACTCACTAGTTAGCTGACGTATGTTGAATACATGTAACTTTATCTATATAATAAAATAATTGTATTTATATACTAATAATAAATTTATTATTTACTTAATACGTTCTTAATAATTGCATGAACGATGTTTGGTGTGTTACTTATACAAATAAAAGCATTTAAAGTAAGTTAACATGGCATGCATATATTATTACAGATTTTTTCATCTATATTATCACATATTATCACATATACATATTTGCTTTAGTGTGACATAATTAATTATAGATATATTGACATAGTGAATTGCTGTCGCCATATTTATGTATATGTACATGTATACCACATGGGTCTGAGACCTGAATTTAAACAAATAAAACTTTGAAACATGCAACCAGTTTTCATTTGTTTAAGCATGTGTCGGTTATTTACATGCGCTGGTTATTTTTTACTGTACCGTTGTCTTCAGCTATTGGACAACTTCATTTACTCCAGAATCTTAGTGTTACCAGGCTCCCTAGTTTTTGTAAGACACAGGTCACATAACCCCATTTCCTTTACATGGGAAGAACATAACACCACCAAGAATTGGTCGGTAGACGTTTCTGTTTTGTTTTTTGTCTCTGCGCATGCAAATCTTGTACCAGACAAATTCCAACAGTTGTGATTAAGACCGCTCCCAGAAGTCGTATGTGTTGGACATCACTGGCAAAATACCATACCCACTAACACGTGACTATTTTCTGTGCATTAACTGCTAACAGTAGTTACCTATCTTGCACAGTTCAAACCCTTCCAGAAAGGTACACGAGCTCCCTCGCATAAGTTGATTCACTTTAATCATAATGTATCAGATTTGATAGTAAATAAAGCCAGCGGGCTAGATGAAATTAGCCATCGTATGCTTAAAGAGAACTCTTGCAATATATGTCGCCCACTTTATATAGTGACTGAATAAACAACATTTTACCTTTCATTCACAAAATCCCGAATCAGTTGATTCGCAAACAGGTAGCCAACTGGATAGCTACTCCTACAACAAATCCCTGCTTCATTTACTGCCAGAGGTCCGACAGAGTCACTATATTGCTTATTCACCATCCGGCATACTCCAGCATCTACAGTTGAGATCCTACTAGTGAACGTCATGGGAAGCCTGGGAACAGGTGTCGATATATTTTGTCTGGTCAGTCAAATAAATATATTTTAACACCGAGACTATTGGGCCGTATTGAGTTTCTGATCATATCATTTTGCCAGAAGTTAAAAAGTGAAAAATCGACAGACTGGAACCCAGGCTAGTATAATACATGTATGCTCAGTACGAGTATACTACATCGTGGGGTGTGTGCATACAGAATTGCCGTTCAGTCTCAAGTTAGTTTGTGTGGGTCGACCAAAGTTCCCACAGTACACTATATACTTATGTTGACTGTTTGTCTATATTATATGCTATTCAAAATCAACCACAGCCTCGTAGCCGGTTGCAGCACATATAGTCAGACCCAAAGATCGGCGAACAAGGGGTTCCCAACGGCTATTCCAACCTTACACCAACATGACAGTGTACAAGCAGGCAGTCCTTCTTCCCGAGAACCATACATGACTAGAACAAACTTGCCAGCAGGCATCTGACACTTCGGACATCGAGGTATTCAAGGCTGCCCTCCACGCACAGGTACCAGTCCCTCCTCTGTCCTCAGCGTAGACTGCTAGTGGGTGTACATAGTTTTAATTGCATATATAGGGAACGTTTTAGCTGTACAGCATTGGGAGATGTGACCGTCTTGCCCAAACCTACACAGGACAAAGTACATTCCAGTCATGGATTTCTGTCCTTAAACGGGAGGAAGAAGATTTGTACTGTACAATACGGAACGTGTACGGGGAATTACATATAACAAAATAGTTTCAAATGCGGAAATAAACGTTTACCTGTGCGCATGCGCATTTCTTGTTTTGAAAATGAACAGGTGAAAAAAGTGATATTTTAGTAGAACATTTTAACTTATCTGTTTAAACATACAACCAATGTAGCTCCAAAATTGTGACCGACTAGGAAAGCTGAATAATAGATTCATCCTGAACAGAAAAGCGATTAACAGAAATATTACACGCCCTGTATACCTGGTGCAGGTGAGTCAACCAATCCAAACTTGTGAATTACCTGCAATTTCCAAATTCACCCACGACATTAGGTCAGACTTGTGTATATTTACATAGATGTACGTGTTACTCCAATACTCAATTCTGAGTATGACTGGGCAGCTATGCATGCATGTTGCATTTATGTGAAACACCGTGCGAAGTTGCGTGGTCCTAGCCTCTATTTGTTTTCGTAGTTGCCATGCGGTGATTTCACAGAAGTGACACTGGTCGTAATATGTTTTACCAAAACCTGGCACAAAAGTGTAATTATTAATTCTGAATAGCTTATCCCATTGTTACTGGTTTCCGGCGTTGTTGTAGTACATAACGGACTCCTATAACATTTTACCTTTCATTCACAAAAATCCTGAATAAAATTGATTGTTTACTTTTTGAGAAAAGTAAATCAAATGTTGTACAGTAACATGATGTGTTGTATCATTGTCCTACAGTAACATGATGTGTTGTAACATTGTCCTACAGTAACATGATGTGTTGTAACATTGTCCTACAGTAACATGATATGTTGTATCATTGTCCTGCATTAACATGATATGTTGTAACATTGTCCCCCAGTAACATGATATGTTGTATCATTGTCCTACAGTAACATGATGTGTTGTATCATTATCCTACAGTAACATGATGTGTTGTATCATTGTCCTACAGTAACATGATGTGTTGTATCATTGTCCTACTGTAACATGATGTGTTGTATCATTGTCCTACGGTAACATGATATATTTGTTGTATTGCATAAATTGTCTTCTCTACATGATTTGTCACCTCTATTTGCTAATAACTGCTATGTAGTGTATGTAAATTGCTGTAACGCATGGGTTGTATTGACCTACTGGATCAGGGATCATTCTAGTGGGCGATGTGGGCGGAAATTGTCGCCCTAGGAACCCTGACTTCGCCCTCTGGGGGCCCACTTCTCCCTTAAAAAAAAATTTTTTGGTTTTTACGATTTTCAAACAAAATTTTGTCTAGTAAGGTACACTGGCCCCTTATAAAGCACTCATTCTATTCAAATGTTGTACAGTCAAACCTGTCTTAAGCAGCCAAGCAAGTGAATCACAGAAAGTGGCTGCTTAGCACAGGTGGCTGCTTAATAGAGGTCAAATGTATAGTAAACTAACATAATAGGAATCTTGAAACTGGCTGCTTAATAGAGGTGACCACTAACATAGGTTTGACTGTATTTAATGGTTGTACTGTGCATTTTAACCCTATTTTGCAGAAGTATATTAAAGAACACCATTTAAGGAAGCGATCACGCGCTTTCTCACTTCTCCCACATATTCTGACCTAGAATGAACCCTGCTGGATTTGAAATAAAGTTCCTTTCTTATGACCATGTTGATTTTAATAATAAAATAATGTATGTTTATATATTTTGTACAGGAGATTTGAAGTGGGTATACTGACATACTGTCACCATGGCAACCGATCAACCATCATATACACCCACCATCTCTAACATGTACTCCATTACAACATCGAAGCAAGTCCTTGTAACCCGCGATCCCGTGTTCGTTCGCAAAGATGTTGTAAATGGTCATTATATTGGGAGACAACCAGATAACTACATGATGCTGTCACTGTTCCTGTGTGTGTTGAACCCTGCGTGTGGACCAATTGCACTCGTCTTTTCAAGTATGTTACAAATTTAATTAGTCACCCAGTTAGTTAACCCATTCAACCCCAAGTAACTTGACATGGACTGGTGCATGATATTTTTAGACCAATAAATTAATAAGAAAATTACCGTTGGACCAGTTTATTTATCAAAATGGTTATTTTATCTAAAAATAGTAATAATTATTACTGGCAAAAAGTGCAGATCCTGATGAGACGGCTCGTCACAAGCCGACTCATCTGGATATACACTTTTTCTAAGTCTATTTAGAGGTCTGTAGTGTTGAAAGGGTTAATAGAATAAGTGATATACATTACCTTGTTATCTATATATTGATATCAGTTTTAAACAATATATTTGGGTAGATTGTGCCGGCGACATACATTTCATGTGAGATTTTGCTAGCAATTTGAAACCTTCATGTCAATTATATCATCCAAAGTTAAACCAGGGCAGGGCGTTCACTAGACTTTGAAAGTCAAGAGTCAATGACCCTTGAGGTCAAAATCTCAAGAGTCAAGTTGGATTTTTCAAGAGTGAAACTGGATTTTTCAAGAGTCAATATGCATGTTGGTACTTTCCATACAGATAACTTTTTCCCCGACCATATAATAACCTCTGGACCAAGGTGTGTCTTGGGTGCAACCAGTAATTTTGTTATCATAATTAGAGAAAACATTGACAAGTTTGCTGAGCTTTGCATCTGGATTTAGAACGGTTCAACCTTACAAGTATTTAAGTTTCTTTGTGGTACATGTAGAGCATAGGATTTGGAATAAAACAGTCCGGATTTGATACCTCACACAAAATCCAACTTAAACATTAACTATTTTACAATGATTGCGAAACAAGCTTTAACGAGAGGTATTTGTGGGAAGAGATAGTAATGGGTTAGGTACATTTAAACACTGGGTACGAGTTTCATAACATTAATGTGTTTTGTTTCAGTTATGTCAGATCGAGCGTACAGACAGGCGGATGTGAGATATGCACATAAATGGGGAAGCTACGCGCTAACAGCCTGCATGTCGATCTTTGCCTTCACAGTGATACTATACATCGCCATCGGGTTTGCCCTCAGTCCTATAGGCATCAACGGAGGTTATAGTCTGGGCGTATAGGCGTTGCCTCTTCATCTTATACATGTATCATTGATCAGGGCTAGAATTTAACTTTTTTGTGCACTGGCAAATTATTGCAAGTGCCTAAATTGTCAACTCGCAATTTTTATAAAATGTCATTTTATTTTTAAATTAGATCTACTGGGTCCTAACGGTTGGAATAGGGCGAATGGAGTGCGGGCCATTTCATCATGCTTCGTCTCGACTTTCACTTTGTTTTTGGAGATTTTGGGCAAATTGTCTTTTTACTGGCAGAATCGTCCAACTAGACTCTGGTACATGCACTCGTAATTGTTGCCTCCTCTCACCACTGTTACTGACATTAAAACATTGGTTATTTTAGACATTTCGTCTTGGAATATCTATTACTAGAAAAATTATGCAGACTGGATTTTATTATTGAATCGAATTTTCCAAAAACTCACGCCAATTGGCCCAAAAGAAGCAAAATGAGAAATCAGTCAAACCGTTGTGTTCTATGTCATAGTTTTATGTGTGTTTACAATCGGAAAACGTTGGTAGACAAACAGGAACGTAAATTATACATTTCACAGGTTTTTAATTGAACCGTTATACAAAAATGTATATCGACTCGCAAAGTGCGAGTGCTATATTCCAGCACTGATTGATTGACCGGTTTTCGATACCATAAGCATTGTTGTTAAAGGAAAAAAGCATGGAAAGTCGTGTGTACATCCACGTGAGGGGTTTGACATTAGAGGAAGATAGATAGAAGTAATCCAAGACATACATTACCTTTAAATTTATCCATATCTCTATCATTATAAAAAGTAATGACCATCAAAACAACAAATTATAGTCGACTAAGCAATAGGTAACCGCCAACCATTTTAAATACAGGGATCATTCTAGAGGGCGATGTGGGCGAAATTGTCGCCCTAGGGACCCTGACTTCTCCCTAAAAAAAAATATTTTTTGGTTTTTACGATTTTCAAACACAATTTTGTCTAGTAAGATACACTGGCCCATTATAAAGCACTCCTTCTATTCAAATGTTGTATTTAATGGTTTTACTATGCATTTTAACCCTATTTTGCAGAAGTATATTAAAGAACACCATTTAAAGAAGCGATCTCGCGCTTTCTCACTTCTCCCAAAAATTCTGACCTAGAATGAACCCTGAAATATTGACCTATTATCGATACCCTCTAAAATGAAGAGTATCCTTGTATAGTTACTGTCCAAATGTAACCTATCACATGTAATGAATAAACAAGAACATGATAACATAGTTATGGGGTCATTCTGGAACTGTATTCACATTTACCAGTCTATTTCTCAGTGTAGTTATCATGGTAGGGACACATCAGTTCATCATTGTGTCTGACCATAGACCAGCATAGACACTGAGCCCCCTACCTGCCTGGTAGACAGTAGATGAACACATCCTGTACATAGGGACACGTGGTGTTTGTCTGGCAATGATAACCCATAATGTCCAAAGAAGGTAATGAGGATATTATCGTATGTTGACATATTATCGATACTTTTCGTCATTTCAAACATTATTTCTCAAAATGCGAGTATGAACTTGAAATTTGGCATTAGTTGGAAAGCATAAAATACATTTGAAATTTCTCACTGGTACCTAGCCGCTGCATGTTGAAATGCTGGCCACGCGAAGTGTGTGTGGTACCCAGCCGCTGCATGTTGAAATGCTGGCCACGCGAAGTGCGTGTGGTACCCAGCCGCTGCATGTTGAAATGCTGGCCATGCGAAGTGTGTGTGGTACCCAGCCGCTGCATGTTGAAATGCTGGCCACACAAAGTGTGTGTGGTACCCAGCCACTGCATGTTGAAATGCTGGCCACGCGAAGATATTGTGTATCCGGTGTGGATAGGTTAATGCAGACAATATAAGAAAGTATACACAATAGTTTCGCTGTCTGTGCGTGCGTGCGTATGTGTAGCACAATCCAATTAAACACATAAATTGGGTTTTATCAAGAATGTAAATAGTTTATATTAGTCCTCAATATTTTATACAATTTTCTTTCATTGTAAATTGTTACTATTATGTACATCATATTTTATCAATGTATCTTTATGTATATACCGTATACATCGTGATGTTCGGGAAGGTTGAATGATGTCTGGAGTGGTGGTAACAACAGAATGCTAGTGGCAAGTTTACTCACAGCCACACAGACCTGTACTCCCAACCAATTACTCGAGTATTCACAACCAATTCCTCGAGTATTCACAACCAATTCATCGAGTATTCACAACCAACTACTCAAGTATTCACAACCAATCCCTCGAGTATTCACAACCAATTCCTCGAGTATTCACAACCAATTCCTCAGGTATTCACAACCAATTCCTTGGGTATTCACAACCAATTCCTCGAGTATTCACAACCAATTCCTCGGGTATTCACAACCAATTACTCGAGTATTCACAACCAATTCCTATTATATTCTGACTGATCTGTGAATCTACCAATCTCATGTTTTTTATATTCTGTATAATCGGTCGATTTAATATTATAAATTGTTAATAATGTACATTCCTAAACCACTAATGTATATTGTATGTAATACAGCAAACACTAAAATAAAACATATCAGAATAATTAGGTTTTGTTGTTTTTGTTAACGTTTATTTATACGTTGCCCATATGAGCGACGCCTCCTGAAGAGATTAGTCATTTTAGATTTTTGGAGGACAGTACAATGATACAGACATTCCATAATCTCCTCTGGTTCTTTTACGTGCATGGTGTAAAGTACCGACACGAGACCTGGGTTTAAAGTTAAATATTAGGGTCAGACGGGGGATCGAACCTGGATTACAAGTCTAGTGTGTTACCATTGGACTACAGATCTTCTAGTGTGTTAACATTGGACTACAGATCTGTTTTGGTGAGACTCACTATTAGATATGTTGTTTAATTGCCCGTACCGTTAGTTCAGCTAGCAGACGGGAACCAATGGCTTATACACAAAAAACATTTGTGTTTTTCACAAAAATCATTTGTCTTTTTTTGTGTTTATCGGAGCTGTAGTAAGTGAAGGGAACAGACAATATATGTAGTACAGCATGTATATTGTATGTAATACAGCATGTATATTGTATGTAATACAGCAAGCCTATTGTATGTTATACAGCATGTATATTGTATGTAATACAGCAAGCCTATTGTATGTTATACAGCATGTATATTGTATGTAATACAGCGTGTATATTGTATGTAATACAGCGTGTATATTGTATGTAATACAGCGTGTATATTGTATGTAATACAGCGTGTCTATTGTATGTAATACAGCGTGTATATTGTATGTAATACAGCACGTATATTGTATGTAATACAGCACGTATATTGTATGTAATCAGCACGTATATTGTATGTAATACAGCATGTATATTGTATGTAATACAGCAAGCCTATTGTATGTAATACAGCATGTATACTGTATGTAATACAGCATGTATATTGTATGTAATACAGCGTGTATATTGGATGTAATACAGCGTGTATATTGTATGTAATACAGCATGTATATTGTATGTTATACAGCATGTATATTGTATGTAATACAGCATGTATATTGTATGTCATAGAGCATGTATAGTGTATGTAATAAAGTATGTATATTGCATGTAATACAGTATGTATAGTGTATGTAATACAGCAAGCCTATTGTATGTAATACAGCATGTATATTGTATGTAATACAGCATGTATATTGTATGTAATACAGCATGTATATTGTATGTAATACAGCAAGCCTATTGTATGTAATACAGCATGTATATTGTATGTAATACAGCATGTATATTGTATGTAATACAGCATGTATATTGTATGTAATACAGCATGTATATTGTATGTAATACAGCATGTATATTGTATGTAATACAGCATGTATATTGTATGTAATACAGCATGTATATTGTATGTAATACAGCATGTATATTGTATGTAATACAGCATGTATATTGTATGTAATACAGCATGTATATTGTATGTAATACAGCATGTATATTGTATGTAATACAGCATGTATATTGTATGTAATACAGCATGTATATTGTATGTAATACAGCATGTATATTGTATGTAATACAGCATGTATATTGTATGTAATACAGCATGTATATTGTATGTAATACAGCATGTATATTGTATGTAATACAGCATGTATATTGTATGTAATACAGCATGTATATTGTATGTAATACAGCATGTATATTGTATGTAATACAGCATGTATATTGTATGTAATACAGCATGTATATTGTATGTAATACAGCATGTATATTGTATGTAATACAGCATGTATATTGTATGTAATACAGCATGTATATTGTATGTAATACAGCATGTATATTGTATGTAATACAGCATGTATATTGTATGTAATACAGCATGTATATTGTATGTAATACAGCATGTATATTGTATGTAATACAGCATGTATATTGTATGTAATACAGCATGTATATTGTATGTAATACAGCATGTATATTGTATGTAATACAGCATGTATATTGTATGTAATACAGCATGTATATTGTATGTAATACAGCATGTATATTGTATGTAATACAGCATGTATATTGTATGTAATACAGCATGTATATTGTATGTAATACAGCATGTATATTGTATGTAATACAGCATGTATAGTGTATGTAATACAGCATGTATATTGTATGTAATACAGCAAGTATATTGTATGTAATACAGCATGTATATTGTATGTAATACAGCATGTATATTGTATGTAATACAGCATGTATATTGTATGTAATACAGCAAGCCTATTGTATGTAATACAGCATGTATATTGTATGTAATACAGCATGTATATTGTATGTAATACAGCATGTATATTGTATGTAATACAGCATGTATATTGTATGTAATACAGCATGTATATTGTATGTAATACAGCATGTATATTGTATGTAATACAGCAAGCCTATTGTATGTAATACAGCATGTATATTGTATGTAATACAGCATGTATATTGTATGTAATACAGCATGTATATTGTATGTAATACAGCATGTATATTGTATGTAATACAGCATGTATATTGTATGTAATACAGCATGTATATTGTATGTAATACAGCATGTATATTGTATGTAATACAGCATGTATATTGTATGTAATACAGCATGTATATTGTATGTAATACAGCATGTATATTGTATGTAATACAGCATGTATATTGTATGTAATACAGCATGTATATTGTATGTAATACAGCATGTATATTGTATGTAATACAGCATGTATATTGTATGTAATACAGCATGTATATTGTATGTAATACAGCACGTATATTGTATGTAATACAGCATGTATATTGTATGTAATACAGCATGTATATTGTATGTAATACAGCATGTATATTGTATGTAATACAGCATGTATATTGTATGTAATACAGCATGTATATTGTATGTAATACAGCATGTATATTGTATGTAATACAGCATGTATATTGTATGTAATACAGCATGTATATTGTATGTAATACAGCATGTATATTGTATGTAATACAGCATGTATATTGTATGTAATACAGCATGTATATTGTATGTAATACAGCATGTATATTGTATGTAATACAGCATGTATATTGTATGTAATACAGCATGTATATTGTATGTAATACAGCATGTATATTGTATGTAATACAGCATGTATATTGTATGTAATACAGCATGTATATTGTATGTAATACAGCATGTATATTGTATGTAATACAGCATGTATATTGTATGTAATACAGCATGTATATTGTATGTAATACAGCATGTATATTGTATGTAATACAGCATGTATATTGTATGTAATACAGCATGTATATTGTATGTAATACAGCATGTATATTGTATGTAATACAGCATGTATATTGTATGTAATACAGCATGTATATTGTATGTAATACAGCATGTATATTGTATGTAATACAGCATGTATATTGTATGTAATACAGCAAGTATATTGTATGTAATACAGCATGTATATTGTATGTAATACAGCATGTATATTGTATGTAATACAGCATGTATATTGTATGTAATACAGCATGTATATTGTATGTAATACAGCATGTATATTGTATGTAATACAGCATGTATATTGTATGTAATACAGCGTGTATATTGTATGTAATACAGCATGTATATTGTATGTAATACAGCATGTATATTGTATGTAATACAGCATGTATATTGTATGTAATACAGCATGTATATTGTATGTAATACAGCATGTATATTGTATGTAATACAGCATGTATATTGTATGTAATACAGCATGTATATTGTATGTAATACAGCATGTATATTGTATGTAATACAGCATGTATATTGTATGTAATACAGCATGTATATTGTATGTAATACAGCATGTATATTGTATGTAATACAGCATGTATATTGTATGTAATACAGCATGTATATTGTATGTAATACAGCATGTATATTGTATGTAATACAGCATGTATATTGTATGTAATACAGCATGTATATTGTATGTAATACAGCATGTATATTGTATGTAATACAGCATGTATATTGTATGTAATACAGCACGTATATTGTATGTAATACAGCACGTATATTGTATGTAATACAGCATGTATATTGTATGTAATACAGCATGTATATTGTATGTAATACAGCATGTATATTGTATGTAATACAGCATGTATAGTGTATGTAATAAAGTATGTATATTGTATGTAATACAGCAAGCCTATTGTATGTAATACAGCATGTATATTGTATGTAATACAGCAAGCCTATTGTATGTAATACAGCATGTATATTGTATGTAATACAGCATGTATATTGTATGTAATACAGCATGTATAGTGTATGTAAGACAGCATGTATATTGTATGTAATACAGCATGTATATTGTATGTAATACAGTGTGTATATTGTATGTAATACAGCAAGCCTATTGTATGTAATACAGCGTGTCTATTGTATGTAATACAGCGTGTATATTGTATGTAATACAGCGTGTCTATTGTATGTAATACAGCATGTATATTGTATGTAATACAGCATGTATATTGTATGTAATACAGCATGTATATTGTATGTAATACAGCATGTCTATTGTATGTAATACAGCATGTATATTGTATGTAATACAGCGTGTATATTGGATGTAATACAGCGTGTATATTGTATGTAATACAGCATGTATATTGTATGTAATACAGCATGTATATTGTATGTTATACAGCATGTATATTGTATGTAATACAGCATGTATAGTGTATGTAATACAGCATGTATATTGTATGTCATAGAGCATGTATAGTGTATGTAATAAAGTATGTATATTGCATGTAATACAGTATGTATAGTGTATGTAATACAGCATGTATATTGTATGTAATACAGCATGTATATTGTATGTAATACAGCATGTATATTGTATGTAATACAGCAAGTATATTGTATGTAATACAGCATGTATATTGTATGTAATACAGCATGTATATTGTATGTAATACAGCATGTATATTGTATGTAATACAGCGTGTATATTGTATGTAATACAGCATGTATATTGTATGTAATACAGCATGTATATTGTATGTAATACAGCATGTATATTGTATGTAATACAGCATGTATATTGTATGTAATACAGCACGTATATTGTATGTAATACAGCATGTATATTGTATGTAATACAGCATGTCTATTGTATGTAATACAGCATGTATATTGTATGTAATACAGCGTGTATATTGTATGTAATACAGCGTGTATATTGTATGTAATACAGCATGTATATTGTA
>CM026402.1:65276057-65296309 GCA_014843695.1 Archivesica marissinica
ACACACGTTGTAATCGAAATCCTCCAGGTACATCTTGACAACCTAGAAACCTAGAACCGGAAAAGCATAAACAACAGATAAAAAGACAATACTACAATACATGGTGTCACACAAATAGAGCGCAAATGCGAGATAATACCATCGCTTTCGGAATTCCTGTCCTCGGCTTGCGAACGAATATAAGTTGGGTTAACTTGATGATCTTGGATTTTAACCCACATATATACTGCCATGGCCGAAATAAAGAAAACACTATGAAAACAGTTTATTAGAAATCCTTAAACAGCTCCAGTGACATTCATGGCAGAATGTCTGATAATGCCTTAATGGGCTGGAGCCAACCGAAAAGGAGGAGCCTAAAATTGAGAAATAAAAGATAGCTGCAATTAGTGTTCATGATTCCATTCCCACCACCCCACCCCACCCACTCTGCATTCACCATTAGGGTGCAATATGTTGATCATATATATGGTTCATTCATGTGTCACTCATGGAAAATGCATCCATACCTAAGAAAAACAGTAAACAAATGGCTTTAAAATAAAAAAGAAATTAAGTATGAAATTAATGTTGAAATTGTCACACTTGCATCATTGTTGCTAGATATTGTCTGTGCCGAATTGCAGACGACACAAAATGCTATTCATAGCATCTGGTCCAAGGGAAACAACTCCTATCCTCTTGAAATCTGTACAATATTAATTTAAAATTTCAAATAAAATTTTACTCACCATGATAAAATCGTCTTCACGTCTGATTTCTACACCAACCAGCTACTTGTGTGTGAAGTTTCATGTCTGTCGGTCCAATACATCCTGATTTATTCAAATATAACCACAATTGTGCCTGTCAATTATAGGATGCACACCACTGTATTTTCTCCTTCTTCGCGCTATGGTAAATCGATGAACTTTTACAGTCAAATGCTCAGTTCCAAACAAGAATCGACATTTACCGCATGCAGTTCTGTAAACTCCAGGGCTGCTGCTTGATGTTAGACACAAGTAAGTCATGGCATCACCATCAAAGTTTTCACAATTTTCAAATGTAAACAAACACCGGTTAAAAATGGAGCGCGTAGGAATCCTAGCTGTCATGTAGGGCTGTTACTCATCAATGCGCTGGAAAAGTAATTCTGAAATAAATGCACAAAAAAGTCTTCTTTAAATGAGCACAAATGCCACAGATGCAACACAATCACAGTAAGAAATGCAAACAGGTCTCTGGTTTCTACAGTAAAACATCATCAAATTATGGTCTGCTGATTGTAAAACTACTTTCGGGTACAACGACCCGGAACCAATTCCCCAGTGGGGTCACACGATATATGCACTAACAGTTTTGCAAACCTTCAATTTGCTAGTTATTCAAGCTTTTACATATATTACGAGAAACAAAACACTACAAGAAGATCTTTCGGTCGATTCACTATGATATAGGATTCATTAAAAAAAAGACAAATTGTCCAGTCTTCGTAGCTCGGAAATGTACATATCGAGCAATTCACTGGCTTTACAGAAGGTGCTACCATTTCAAAAGTACTTTATAGATTTTCATGAATTCTGGTACATAATGACAGCCAGGTAGTGTACCTTTTCATTAAAGAGGACAAGAATCTAATTATGAAGATTTGCTTGGCCTTTGGGTTATTATATTGAGAGAAAGACACTTTTCTATGCAAAATAGGAGCTTTTGATATCACATCAGTGTTACACATACCTCTTACCTTCCAACAGTGCAGATACAAGGTCAGTGCTTTGGGGGAACTGTAGCTACTGTCCACATGGATGATTTGACTACTCTGGTACAGGTGGAGTAGGCGGCTGGTGGTACAATGTCTTCCCACACACGGTATACAGCAGCTGAAATTGACGGACAATGACATGATACGGCTTAAAATCATTATGAAATTTAGATTGAGTGAGTGTTGCCAGTAAGAATTCAACACATACATGCATGTAGTAAAACATTCAGTCAGGCAACTCTTGTCAACAATGCCGAAAGAAAGCAACCGCCCAGAGAACTTTGCACGAGTGCTGGCTTTGGAAAAAATTCACATGAACAATTCATTGAAAGACATCTCGGAAATCATTGTTGTAACCGAAATCCTCCAGGTACATCTTGACAACCTAGAAACCTAGAACCGGGAAAAGCATAAACAAAAGATAAAAAGACAATACTACATATACATGGTGTCACACAAATAGAGCGCAAATGCGAGATAATACCAACGCTTTCGGAATTCCTGTCCTCGGCTTGCGGACGAATATAAGTTGGGTTAACTTGATGATCTTGGATTTTAACCCACCTATATACTGCCATGGCAGAATAAAGCAACACTATTGAAAAACAGTTTATTAGAAATCCTTAAGCAGCTCCAGTGGCAGAATGTCTGATAATGCCTTAATGGGCTGGAGCCAACCGAAAAGGAGGAGCCTAACATTGAGATATAAAAGATAGCTGCAATTAGTGTTCATGCTTCCATACCCCCCCCCACCCACCAAGCATTCACCATTATGGGGCAATATGTTGATCATAAACATGGTTCATTCATGTGTCACTCATGGAAAATGCCTCCATACCTAAGAAACACAGTAAACAACGACTATCTAATGGGTCTAAAATAAAAAGAATTTTTTTTAATTTTTAAAAAAAAATTAAATTAAAAATTAAATATGAAATTAATGTTGAAATTGTCACACTTGCATCATTGTTGCTAGATATTGTCTGTGCCGAATTGCAGACGACACTAAATGATATTCATAGCATCTGGTCCAAGGGAAACAACTCCTATCCTCTTCAAATATGTAAACTTAAAATTTTAATTTCAAATTTCAAATAAAATTTAAATTTTATTCACCATGATAAAATCCTCTTCAATTCTGATTTCTACACCAACCAGCTACTTGTGTGTGAAGTTTCATGTCTGTGGGTCCAAAACTTCCTGATTTATTCAAATATAACACCAATTCTGCCTGTTATTTATAGGATGCACACCACTGAATATTACTCCTTCTTCGCGCTATGGTAAATCGATCAACTTTTACAGTCAAATGCTCAGTTCCAAACAAGAATCGACATTTACCGCATGCAGTTCTGTAAACTCCAGGGCTGCTGCTTGCTGTTAGACACAAGTAAGTCATGGCATCACCATCAAAGTTTTTCACAATTTTCAAATGTAAACAAACACCGGTTAAAAATGGAGCGCGTAGGAATCCTAGCTGTCATGTAGGGCTGTTTACTCATCAATGCGCTGGAGAAGTAATTCTGAAATAAATGCACAAAACGTCTTCTTTAAATGAGCACAAATGCCACAGATGCACCACAATCACAGTAAGAAATGCAAACAGTCTCTGGTTCTACAGTAAAACATCATCAAATTATGGTCTGCTTGATTGTAAAAACTACTTTCTAGGGTACAACGACCCGGAACCAATTCCCCAGTGGGGTCACACGATATATGCACTAACAGTTTTGCAAACCTTCAATTTGCTAGTTATTCAAGCTTTTACATATATTACGAGAAACAAAACACTACAAGAAGATCTTTCGGTCGATTCACTATGATATAGGATTCATTAAAAAAAAAGACAAATTGTCCAGTCTTCGTAGCTCGGAAATGTACATATCGAGCAATTCACTGACTTTACAGAAGGTGCTACCATTTCAAAAGTACTTTATAGATTTTCATGAATTCTGATACATAATGACAGCCAGGTAGTGTACCTTTTCATTAAAGAGGACAGGAATCTAATTATGAAGATTTGCTTGGCCTTTGGGTTATTATATTGAGAGAAAGACACTTTTCTATGCAAAATAGGAGCTTTTGATATCACATCAGTGTTACACATACCTCTTACCTTCCAACAGTGCAGATACAAGGTCAGTGCTTTGGGGGAATTGTAGCTACTGTCCACATGGATGATTTGACTACTCTGGTACAGGTGGAGTAGGCGGCTGGTGGTACAATGTCTTCCCACACACGGTATACAGCAGCTGAAATTGACGGACAATGACATGATACGGCTTAAAATCATTATGAAATTTAGATTGAGTGAGTGTTGCCAGTAAGAATTCAACACATACATGCATGTAGTAAAACATTCAGTCAGGCAACTCTTGTCAACAATGCCGAAAGAAAGCAACCGCCCAGAGAACTTTGCACGAGTGCTGGCTTTGGAAAAAATTCACATGAACAAGTCATTGAAAGACATCTCGGAAATCATTGGACACACACACGTTGTAACCGAAATCCTCCAGGTACATCTTGACAACCTAGAAACCTAGAACCGGGAAAAGCATAAACAAAAGATAAAAAGACAATACTACATATACATGGTGTCACACAAATAGAGCGCAAATGCGAGATAATACCAACGCTTTCGGAATTCCTGTCTTCGGCTTGCGGACGAATATAAGTTGGGTTAACTTGATGATCTTGGATTTTAACCCACCTATATACTGCCATGGCAGAATAAAGCAACACTATTGAAAAACAGTTTATTAGAAATCCTTAAGCAGCTCCAGTGGCAGAATGTCTGATAATGCCTTAATGGGCTGGAGCCAACCGAAAAGGAGGAGCCTAACATTGAGATATAAAAGATAGCTGCAATTAGTGTTCATGCTTCCATACCCCCCCCCCACCTACCAAGCATTCACCATTATGGGGCAATATGTTGATCATAAACATGGTTCATTCATGTGTCACTCATGGAAAATGCCTGCATACCTAAGAAACACAGTAAACAACGACTATCTAATGGGTCTAAAATAAAAATATTTTTTTTTAATTTTTAAAAAAAAATTAAATTAAAAATTAAATATGAAATTAATGTTGAAATTGTCACACTTGCATCATTGTTGCTAGATATTGTCTGTGCCGAATTGCAGACGACACTAAATGATATTCATAGCATCTGGTCCAAGGGAAACAACTCCTATCCTCTTCAAATATGTAAACTTAAAATTTTAATTTCAAATTTCAAATAAAATTTAAATTTTATTCACCATGATAAAATCCTCTTCAATTCTGATTTCTACACCAACCAGCTACTTGTGTGTGAAGTTTCATGTCTGTGGGTCCAAAACTTCCTGATTTATTCAAATATAACACCAATTCTGCCTGTTATTGCTATAATTATGTGTACGATTAAACAAACTTAATAATATGTTACTTGTAAGCTCGAGTTATTGTCTATAAAATGTACTGGAGGTGTTGAGTTTGAACAGACGGTAGTGGGTACATAATTATACATAAAGCAACCTATATAATGACCATACACGCGCTTATTGTCTTCGTTTTAACTCCTCGCTTACTCTTTTCAACTACTCAATAACGCATATCTACTCCTCATGGTCATTTGTGTCCAGAATGGTGGATCAGTAGTAGTCTTGATGTAAGAGTACACCCTATACAGTGTACTCAACGAGCATAGGACAATGACGTCACGATAACACAACAGGCAACAGAGAACATGTATATCTAAGACCAGTTTTGACATCTACGGACCCTCCCGAGTCCATAGCACTGGTCTGCGACTGTTTCTAACACGCTCGCAGACTTCCAGGACGCGGTGCCAATCGAAATAAGACCAGTTTGGACATCTACGGACTCTCCAGAGTCCATTACACTGGTATGCGACTATTTCTAACACGCTCGCAGACTTCCAGGACGCGGTGTCAATCGCGATAAGACCAGTTTTGACATAAACCCTCCCGAGTCCATTACATTGGTCTGCGACTGTTTCTAACACCCTCGCAGACTTCCAGGACGCGGTGCCAACGCGAATTATTTATTCCATAATATCGATTATTAATTAATTAATTAATTATTTATTATCTATTTATTGATTAACGATTATTGGGGGTAACCTCAACAACCACAACCACATTTAATGCAGCTAGCCCTCCCTACATACTACTTATATTCAACGTGCTTTTCTACATCCGCTGTTTCACGCATGTGCGCTGTGCGTGTTTACATTTTGTTTGTTGAGAAACATATTTGCGTACACGACTGCTTATATTTATTGGAATTTTATCTTTTCTGAGCGGGTTGTATCTCCGGAGGCCCCTAGTTTAGTATGTTCTCCATTGCGGTTTGTTCTTATCATCGTAGACCCCTAGTTTAGTATGTTCTCCATTGCAGTTTCTTTTTATCATCGTAGGCCCCTAGCTTAGTATGTTCTCCATTGCAGTTTGTTTTTATCTCTGTATGCCCCTAGTTTAGTGTGTTCTCCATTGCAGTTTGTTTTTATCATTGTAGGCCCTTAGTTTAGTATGTTCTCCATTGCAGTTTCTTTTTATCATCGTAGGCCCCTAGCTTAGTATGTTCTCCATTGCAGTTTGTTTTTATCTCTGTAGGCCCCTAGTTTAGTATGTTCTCCATTGCAGTATGTTTTTATCTCTGTATGCCCCTAGTTTAGTGTGTTCTCCATTGCAGTTTGTTTTTATCATTGTAGGCCCTTAGTTTAGTATTTTCTCCATTGCAGTTAGTTTTTATCATTGTAGGCCCCTAGTTTAGTATGTTCTCCACTGCGATATGCAGTTTGTTTTTATCATCATAGGACCCTAGTTTACTATGTTCTCCATTGCAGATTGATATTATGTTAGTAGGCCCCTAGTTTAATATGTTCTCCATTAATGGGTGCTTTTATCATCGTATACCCCTAGTTTAGTATGTTCTCCATTGCGGTTTGTTTTGTATCATCGTAGGCCCCTAGTTTAATATGTTCTCCATTGATGTGTGTTTCTATCATCGTGGGCCGCTAGGTTGGTATGTTCTCCATTGCGGTTTCTTTTTATCTCTGTATGCCCCTAGTTTAGTATGTTCTCCATTTGATGGGTGCTTTTATCTCCGTTGGCCTCTAGTTTAGTATGTTCTCCATTGCTGTTTGTTTCTATCATCGTAGGCCCATAGTATAGTATTTTCACCATTAGGTTTGTTTTTATCATTGTAGGCCCCTAAGTTTAGTATGTTCTCCACTGCGTTTTTTTGTATCATCGTAGGCCTCTAGTTTAGTATGTTCTCCATTGCGGTTTATTTTTATCATCGTAAGCCCAAAGTTTAGTATGTTCTCCATTGCAGTTTGTTTTATCATCGTAGGCCCCTAGTTTAGTATGTTATCCATTGCAGTTTGTCTTTATCATCGTAGGCCTCTAATTTAATATGTTCTCCATTGCGGTTTGTTTTTATCATCGTAGGCCCATAGTTTAGTATTTTCTCCATTACGGTTTGTTTTAACCATCGTAGGCCCCTAGTTTAATATGTTCTCCATTGCAGTTTATCTTTATCAGTGTAGGCCTCTAATTTAATATGTTCTCCATTGCGGTTTGTTTTTATCATCGTAAGCCCCTAGTTTAGTATGTTCTCCATTGCGGTTTGTTTTTATCATCGTAAGCCCCTAGTTTAGTATGTTCTCCATTGCAGTTTGTTTTTATCATCGTAGGCCCCAAGTTTAGTATGTTTTCCATTGCAGTTTGTGCTGATCATCGTAGGTCCCTAGTTTAGTATGTTCTCCATTGCGGTTTGTTTTTATCATCGTAGGCCTCTAGATTAGTATGTTCTCCATTGCAGTTTGTGTTTATCTCCGTAGGCCTCTAGTTTAGTATGTTCTCCATTGCAGTTTGTGCTGATCATCGTGTGCCTCTAGTTTAGTATGTTCTCCATTGCAGTTTGTTTTTATCTCTGTAGGCCCCTAGTTTAGTATGTTCTCCATTGCAGTATGTTTTTATCTCTGTATGCCCCTAGTTTAGTGTGTTCTCCATTGCAGTTTGTTTTTATCATTGTAGGCCCTTAGTTTAGTATTTTCTCCATTGCAGTTAGTTTTTATCATTGTAGGCCCCTAGTTTAGTATGTTCTCCACTGCGATATGCAGTTTGTTTTTATCATCATAGGACCCTAGTTTACTATGTTCTCCATTGCAGATTGATATTATGTTAGTAGGCCCCTAGTTTAATATGTTCTCCATTAATGGGTGCTTTTATCATCGTATACCCCTAGTTTAGTATGTTCTCCATTGCTGTTTGTTTTATCATCGTAGGCCCCTAGTTTAGTATGTTCTCCATTGCGGTTTGTTTTGTATCATCGTAGGCCCCTAGTTTAATATGTTCTCCATTGATGTGTGTTTCTATCATCGTGGGCCGCTAGGTTGGTATGTTCTCCATTGCGGTTAATTTTTATCTCTGTATGTCCCTAGTTTAGTATGTTCTCCATTTGTTGGGTGCTTTTATCTCCATTGGCCTCTAGTTTAGTATGTTCTCCATTGCTGTTTGTTTCTATCATCGTAGGCCCATAGTATAGTATTTTCACCATTAGGTTTGTTTTTATCATTGTAGGCCCCTAAGTTTAGTATGTTCTCCACTGCGTTTTTTTGTATCATCGTAGGCCTCTAGTTTAGTATGTTCTCCATTGCGGTTTATTTTTATCATCGTAAGCCCCAAGTTTAGTATATTCTCCATTGCAGTTTGTTTTATCATCGTAGGCCCCTAGTTTAGTATGTTCTCCATTGCAGTTTGTTTTATCATCGTAGGCCCCTAGTTTAGTATGTTCTCCATTGCAGTTTGTTTTTATCATCGTAGGCCCCAAGTTTAGTATGTTTTCCATTGCAGTTTGTGCTGATCATCGTAGGTCCCTAGTTTAGTATGTTCTCCATTGCGGTTTGTTTTTATCATCGTAGGCCTCTAGATTAGTATGTTCTCCATTGCAGTTTGTGTTTATCTCCGTAGGCCTCTAGTTTAGTATGTTCTCCATTGCAGTTTGTGCTGATCATCGTGTGCCTCTAGTTTAGTATGTTCTCCATTGCAGTTTGTTTTTATCATCGTAGGCCCCTAGTTTAGTATGTTCTCCATTGCAGTTTGTTTTTATCATCGTAAGCGCCTAGTTTAGTATGTTCCCCATTGCAGTTTGTGTTTATCATCGTAGGGCTCTAGTTTAGTATGTTCTCCATTGCAGTTTGTTTTTATCATCATAGGCCTCTAATTTAGTATGTTCTCCATTGCAGTTTGTTTTGATCTCTGTATGCCCCTAGTTTAGTATGTTCTCCATTGCAGTTTGTTTTAACCATCGTAGGCCCCTAGTTTAATATGTTCTCCATTGCAGTTTGTTTTTATCATCGTAGGCCTCTAGATTATTATGTTCTCCATTGCAGTTTGTGTTTATCTCCGTATACCTCTAGTTTAGTATGTTCTCCATTGCAGTTTGTGCTGATCATCCTAGGCCTCTAGTTTAGTATGTTCTCCATTGCAGTTTGTTTTTATCATCGTAGGGCTCTAGCTTAGTACGCACATATAGGTACATAAACGCACATAGACGCGTACAAACGCACATATAGGTACATAAGCGCACATAAACGCGTACAAACGCACATATAGGTACATAAGCGCACATAAACGAGTACAAACGCACATAGAGGTACATAAACGCACATAAACGCGTACAAACGCACATATAGGTACATAAACGCACATAAACGCGTACAAACGCACATATAGGTACATAAACGCACATAGACGCGTACAAACGCACATATAGGTACATAAACGCACATAGACGCGTACAAACGCACATATAGGTACATAAACGCACATAGACGCGTACAAACGCACATATAGGTACATAAACGCACATAAACGCGTACAAACGCACATATAGGTACATAAGCGCACATAAACGCGTACAAACGCACATATAGGTACATAAGCGCACATAAACGCGTACAAACGCACATATAGGTACATAAGCGCACATAAACGCGTACAAACGCACATATAGGTACATAAGCGCACATAAACGCGTACAAACGCACATATAGGTACATAAACGCACATAGACGCGTACAAACGCACATATAGGTACATAAACGCACATAGACGCGTACAAACGCACATATAGGTACATAAACGCACATAGACGCGTACAAACGCACATATAGGTACATAAACGCACATAGACGCGTACAAACGCACATATAGGTACATAAGCGCACATAAACGCGTACAAACGCACATATAGGTACATAAACGCACATAGACGCGTACAAACGCACATATAGGTACATAAGCGCACATAAACGCGTACAAACGCACATATAGGTACATAAGCGCACATAGACGCGTACAAACGCACATATAGGTACATAAACGCACATAAACGCGTACAAACGCACATATAGGTACATAAACGCACATAAACGCGTACAAACGCACATATAGGTACATAAACGCACATAGACGCGTACAAACGCACATATAGGTACATAAGCGCACATAAACGCGTACAAACGCACATATAGGTACATAAGCGCACATAAACGCGTACAAACGCACATATAGGTACATAAACGCACATAAACGCGTACAAACGCACATATAGGTACATAAACGCACATAAACGCGTACAAACGCACATATAGGTACATAAACGCACATAGACGCGTACAAACGCACATATAGGTACATAAACGCACATAGACGCGTACAAACGCACATATAGGTACATAAACGCACATAGACGCGTACAAACGCACATATAGGTACATAAACGCACATAAACGCGTACAAACGCACATATAGGTACATAACGCACATAACGCGTACAAACGCACATATAGGTACATAAGCGCACATAAACGCGTACAAACGCACATATAGGTACATAAGCGCACATAAACGCGTACAAACGCACATATAGGTACATAAACGCACATAAACGCGTACAAACGCACATATAGGTACATAAACGCACATAAACGCGTACAAACGCACATATAGGTACATAAGCGCACATAGACGCGTACAAACGCACATATAGGTACATAAACGCACATAAACGCGTACAAACGCACATATAGGTACATAAACGCACATAGACGCGTACAAACGCACATATAGGTACATAAACGCACATAGACGCGTACAAACGCACATATAGGTACATAAACGCACATAGACGCGTACAAACGCACATATAGGTACATAAACGCACATAGACGCGTACAAACGCACATATAGGTACATAAGCGCACATAGACGCGTACAAACGCACATATAGGTACATAAACGCACATAGACGCGTACAAACGCACATATAGGTACATAAACGCACATAGACGCGTACAAACGCACATATAGGTACATAAACGCACATAAACGCGTACAAACGCACATATAGGTACATAAACGCACATAGACGCGTACAAACGCACATATAGGTACATAAACGCACATAAACGCGTACAAACGCACATATAGGTACATAAACGCACATAGACGCGTACAAACGCACATATAGGTACATAAACGCACATAGACGCGTACAAACGCACATATAGGTACATAAACGCACATAGACGCGTACAAACGCACATATAGGTACATAAACGCACATAAACGCGTACAAACGCACATATAGGTACATAAGCGCACATAAACGCGTACAAACGCACATATAGGTACATAAGCGCACATAAACGCGTACAAACGCACATATAGGTACATAAGCGCACATAGACGCGTACAAACGCACATATAGGTACATAAGCGCACATAAACGCGTACAAACGCACATATAGGTACATAAGCGCACATAGACGCGTACAAACGCACATATAGGTACATAAACGCACATAAACGCGTACAAACGCACATATAGGTACATAAACGCACATAAACGCGTACAAACGCACATATAGGTACATAAACGCACATAGACGCGTACAAACGCACATATAGGTACATAAGCGCACATAAACGCGTACAAACGCACATATAGGTACATAAGCGCACATAAACGCGTACAAACGCACATATAGGTACATAACGCACATAAACGCGTACAAACGCACATATAGGTACATAAACGCACATAAACGCGTACAAACGCACATATAGGTACATAAACGCACATAGACGCGTACAAACGCACATATAGGTACATAAACGCACATAGACGCGTACAAACGCACATATAGGTACATAAACGCACATAGACGCGTACAAACGCACATATAGGTACATAAACGCACATAGACGCGTACAAACGCACATATAGGTACATAAGCGCACATAAACGCGTACAAACGCACATATAGGTACATAAGCGCACATAAACGCGTACAAACGCACATATAGGTACATAAGCGCACATAGACGCGTACAAACGCACATATAGGTACATAAGCGCACATAAACGCGTACAAACGCACATATAGGTACATAAGCGCACATAAACGCGTACAAACGCACATATAGGTACATAAACGCACATAGACGCGTACAAACGCACATATAGGTACATAAGCGCACATAAACGCGTACAAACGCACATATAGGTACATAAACGCACATAGACGCGTACAAACGCACATATAGGTACATAAGCGCACATAAACGCGTACAAACGCACATATAGGTACATAACGCACATAAACGCGTACAAACGCACATATAGGTACATAAACGCACATAGACGCGTACAAACGCACATATAGGTACATAAACGCACATAACGCGTACAAACGCACATATAGGTACATAACGCACATAAACGCGTACAAACGCACATATAGGTACATAAACGCACATAGACGCGTACAAACGCACATATAGGTACATAAGCGCACATAAACGCGTACAAACGCACATATAGGTACATAAACGCACATAGACGCGTACAAACGCACATATAGGTACATAAACGCACATAGACGCGTACAAACGCACATATAGGTACATAAACGCACATAGACGCGTACAAACGCACATATAGGTACATAAACGCATAACGCGTACAAACGCACATATAGGTACATAAGCGCACATAAACGCGTACAAACGCACATATAGGTACATAAACGCACATAAACGCGTACAAACGCACATATAGGTACATAAGCGCACATAAACGCGTACAAACGCACATATAGGTACATAAGCGCACATAAACGCGTACAAACGCACATATAGGTACATAAGCGCACATAGACGCGTACAAACGCACATATAGGTACATAAGCGCACATAAACGCGTACAAACGCACATATAGGTACATAAGCGCACATAGACGCGTACAAACGCACATATAGGTACATAAACGCACATAAACGCGTACAAACGCACATATAGGTACATAAACGCACATAAACGCGTACAAACGCACATATAGGTACATAAACGCACATAGACGCGTACAAACGCACATATAGGTACATAAGCGCACATAAACGCGTACAAACGCACATATAGGTACATAACGCACATAACGTACAAACGCACATATAGGTACATAAACGCACATAGACGCGTACAAACGCACATATAGGTACATAAACGCACATAAACGCGTACAAACGCACATATAGGTACATAACGCACATAGACGCGTACAAACGCACATATAGGTACATAACGCACATAAACGCGTACAAACGCACATATAGGTACATAAGCGCACATAAACGCGTACAAACGCACATATAGGTACATAAACGCACATAAACGCGTACAAACGCACATATAGGTACATAAACGCACATAGACGCGTACAAACGCACATATAGGTACATAAACGCACATAGACGCGTACAAACGCACATATAGGTACATAAACGCACATAGACGCGTACAAACGCACATATAGGTACATAAGCGCACATAAACGCGTACAAACGCACATATAGGTACATAAACGCACATAAACGCGTACAAACGCACATATAGGTACATAAACGCACATAAACGCGTACAAACGCACATATAGGTACATAAACGCACATAAACGCGTACAAACGCACATATAGGTACATAAACGCACATAGACGCGTACAAACGCACATATAGGTACATAAACGCACATAAACGCGTACAAACGCACATATAGGTACATAAACGCACATAAACGCGTACAAACGCACATATAGGTACATAAGCGCACATAAACGCGTACAAACGCACATATAGGTACATAAGCGCACATAGACGCGTACAAACGCACATATAGGTACATAAGCGCACATAAACGCGTACAAACGCACATATAGGTACATAAGCGCACATAGACGCGTACAAACGCACATATAGGTACATAAACGCACATAGACGCGTACAAACGCACATATAGGTACATAAACGCACATAAACGCGTACAAACGCACATATAGGTACATAAACGCACATAGACGCGTACAAACGCACATATAGGTACATAAACGCACATAAACGCGTACAAACGCACATATAGGTACATAAAGCACATAGACGCGTACAAACGCACATATAGGTACATAAACGCACATAAACGCGTACAAACGCACATATAGGTACATAAACGCACATAGACGCGTACAAACGCACATATAGGTACATAAACGCACATAGACGCGTACAAACGCACATATAGGTACATAAACGCACATAGACGCGTACAAACGCACATATAGGTACATAAACGCACATAAACGCGTACAAACGCACATATAGGTACATAAACGCACATAGACGCGTACAAACGCACATATAGGTACATAAACGCACATAGACGCGTACAAACGCACATATAGGTACATAAAGCACATAGACGCGTACAAACGCACATATAGGTACATAAACGCACATAGACGCGTACAAACGCACATATAGGTACATAAACGCACATAGACGCGTACAAACGCACATATAGGTACATAAACGCACATAGACGCGTACAAACGCACATATAGGTACATAAACGCACATAGACGCGTACAAACGCACATATAGGTACATAAACGCACATAGACGCGTACAAACGCACATATAGGTACATAAACGCACATAGACGCGTACAAACGCACATATAGGTACATAAACGCACATAACGCGTACAAACGCACATATAGGTACATAAACGCACATAGACGCGTACAAACGCACATATAGGTACATAACGCACATAAACGCGTACAAACGCACATATAGGTACATAAACGCACATAGACGCGTACAAACGCACATATAGGTACATAAGCGCACATAAACGCGTACAAACGCACATATAGGTACATAAGCGCACATAAACGCGTACAAACGCACATATAGGTACATAAACGCACATAGACGCGTACAAACGCACATATAGGTACATAAGCGCACATAAACGCGTACAAACGCACATATAGGTACATAAACGCACATAGACGCGTACAAACGCACATATAGGTACATAAACGCACATAAACGCGTACAAACGCACATATAGGTACATAAACGCACATACGCGTACAAACGCACATATAGGTACATAACGCACATAACGCGTACAAACGCACATATAGGTACATAAGCGCACATAGACGCGTACAAACGCACATATAGGTACATAAGCGCACATAAACGCGTACAAACGCACATATAGGTACATAAGCGCACATAGACGCGTACAAACGCACATATAGGTACATAAGCGCACATAAACGCGTACAAACGCACATATAGGTACATAAGCGCACATAAACGCGTACAAACGCACATATAGGTACATAAGCGCACATAGACGCGTACAAACGCACATATAGGTACATAAGCGCACATAAACGCGTACAAACGCACATATAGGTACATAAGCGCACATAACGCGTACAAACGCACATATAGGTACATAAGCACATAGACGCGTACAAACGCACATATAGGTACATAAACGCACATAGACGCGTACAAACGCACATATAGGTACATAAACGCACATAGACGCGTACAAACGCACATATAGGTACATAAACGCACATAGACGCGTACAAACGCACATATAGGTACATAAGCGCACATAAACGCGTACAAACGCACATATAGGTACATAAACGCACATAAACGCGTACAAACGCACATATAGGTACATAAACGCACATAAACGCGTACAAACGCACATATAGGTACATAAACGCACATAGACGCGTACAAACGCACATATAGGTACATAAACGCACATAGACGCGTACAAACGCACATATAGGTACATAAACGCACATAGACGCGTACAAACGCACATATAGGTACATAAACGCACATAAACGCGTACAAACGCACATATAGGTACATAAACGCACATAAACGCGTACAAACGCACATATAGGTACATAAACGCACATAGACGCGTACAAACGCACATATAGGTACATAAACGCACATAGACGCGTACAAACGCACATATAGGTACATAAACGCACATAAACGCGTACAAACGCACATATAGGTACATAAGCGCACATAAACGCGTACAAACGCACATATAGGTACATAAGCGCACATAAACGCGTACAAACGCACATATAGGTACATAAGCGCACATAGACGCGTACAAACGCACATATAGGTACATAAGCGCACATAAACGCGTACAAACGCACATATAGGTACATAAGCGCACATAGACGCGTACAAACGCACATATAGGTACATAAACGCACATAAACGCGTACAAACGCACATATAGGTACATAAACGCACATAAACGCGTACAAACGCACATATAGGTACATAAGCACATAACGCGTACAAACGCACATATAGGTACATAAACGCACATAGACGCGTACAAACGCACATATAGGTACATAAACGCACATAACGCGTACAAACGCACATATAGGTACATAAACGCACATAGACGCGTACAAACGCACATATAGGTACATAAACGCACATAGACGCGTACAAACGCACATATAGGTACATAAACGCACATAGACGCGTACAAACGCACATATAGGTACATAACGCACATAAACGCGTACAAACGCACATATAGGTACATAAGCGCACATAAACGCGTACAAACGCACATATAGGTACATAAGCGCACATAAACGCGTACAAACGCACATATAGGTACATAAGCGCACATAAACGCGTACAAACGCACATATAGGTACATAAGCGCACATAGACGCGTACAAACGCACATATAGGTACATAAGCGCACATAAACGCGTACAAACGCACATATAGGTACATAAGCGCACATAGACGCGTACAAACGCACATATAGGTACATAAGCGCACATAAACGCGTACAAACGCACATATAGGTACATAAGCGCACATAAACGCGTACAAACGCACATATAGGTACATAAACGCACATAAACGCGTACAAACGCACATATAGGTACATAAACGCACATAAACGCGTACAAACGCACATATAGGTACATAAACGCACATAGACGCGTACAAACGCACATATAGGTACATAAACGCACATAGACGCGTACAAACGCACATATAGGTACATAAACGCACATAGACGCGTACAAACGCACATATAGGTACATAAACGCACATAAACGCGTACAAACGCACATATAGGTACATAAGCGCACATAAACGCGTACAAACGCACATATAGGTACATAAGCGCACATAAACGCGTACAAACGCACATATAGGTACATAAGCGCACATAAACGCGTACAAACGCACATATAGGTACATAAGCGCACATAGACGCGTACAAACGCACATATAGGTACATAAGCGCACATAAACGCGTACAAACGCACATATAGGTACATAAGCGCACATAGACGCGTACAAACGCACATATAGGTACATAAACGCACATAAACGCGTACAAACGCACATATAGGTACATAAGCGCACATAAACGCGTACAAACGCACATATAGGTACATAAACGCACATAAACGCGTACAAACGCACATATAGGTACATAAACGCACATAGACGCGTACAAACGCACATATAGGTACATAAACGCACATAAACGCGTACAAACGCACATATAGGTACATAAACGCACATAGACGCGTACAAACGCACATATAGGTACATAAACGCACATAAACGCGTACAAACGCACATATAGGTACATAAACGCACATAAACGCGTACAAACGCACATATAGGTACATAAACGCACATAAACGCGTACAAACGCACATATAGGTACATAAACGCACATAAACGCGTACAAACGCACATATAGGTACATAAACGCACATAGACGCGTACAAACGCACATATAGGTACATAACGCACATAGACGCGTACAAACGCACATATAGGTACATAAACGCACATAAACGCGTACAAACGCACATATAGGTACATAAACGCACATAAACGCGTACAAACGCACATATAGGTACATAAGGCACATAAACGCGTACAAACGCACATATAGGTACATAAACGCACATAAACGCGTACAAACGCACATATAGGTACATAAGCGCACATAAACGCGTACAAACGCACATATAGGTACATAAGCGCACATAAACGCGTACAAACGCACATATAGGTACATAAACGCACATAAACGCGTACAAACGCACATATAGGTACATAAACGCACATAAACGCGTACAAACGCACATATAGGTACATAAACGCACATAAACGCGTACAAACGCACATATAGGTACATAAACGCACATAGACGCGTACAAACGCACATATAGGTACATAAGCGCACATAAACGCGTACAAACGCACATATAGGTACATAAGCGCACATAAACGCGTACAAACGCACATATAGGTACATAAACGCACATAAACGCGTACAAACGCACATATAGGTACATAAGCGCACATAGACGCGTACAAACGCACATATAGGTACATAAACGCACATAAACGCGTACAAACGCACATATAGGTACATAAACGCACATAAACGCGTACAAACGCACATATAGGTACATAAACGCACATAGACGCGTACAAACGCACATATAGGTACATAAACGCACATAAACGCGTACAAACGCACATATAGGTACATAAGCGCACATAGACGCGTACAAACGCACATATAGGTACATAACGCACATAACGCGTACAAACGCACATATAGGTACATAACGCACATAACGCGTACAAACGCACATATAGGTACATAAGCGCACATAAACGCGTACAAACGCACATATAGGTACATAACGCACATAACGCGTACAAACGCACATATAGGTACATAAACGCACATAGACGCGTACAAACGCACATATAGGTACATAAACGCACATAGACGCGTACAAACGCACATATAGGTACATAAGCGCACATAAACGCGTACAAACGCACATATAGGTACATAAACGCACATAAACGCGTACAAACGCACATATAGGTACATAAGCGCACATAAACGCGTACAAACGCACATATAGGTACATAAACGCACATAGACGCGTACAAACGCACATATAGGTACATAAACGCACATAGACGCGTACAAACGCACATATAGGTACATAAACGCACATAGACGCGTACAAACGCACATATAGGTACATAAACGCACATAAACGCGTACAAACGCACATATAGGTACATAAGCGCACATAAACGCGTACAAACGCACATATAGGTACATAAACGCACATAAACGCGTACAAACGCACATATAGGTACATAAACGCACATAAACGCGTACAAACGCACATATAGGTACATAAACGCACATAGACGCGTACAAACGCACATATAGGTACATAAACGCACATAGACGCGTACAAACGCACATATAGGTACATAAACGCACATAAACGCGTACAAACGCACATATAGGTACATAACGCACATAAACGCGTACAAACGCACATATAGGTACATAAGCGCACATACGCGTACAAACGCACATATAGGTACATAACGCACATAGACGCGTACAAACGCACATATAGGTACATAACGCACATAAACGCGTACAAACGCACATATAGGTACATAAACGCACATAGACGCGTACAAACGCACATATAGGTACATAAGCGCACATAAACGCGTACAAACGCACATATAGGTACATAAACGCACATAAACGCGTACAAACGCACATATAGGTACATAAACGCACATAAACGCGTACAAACGCACATATAGGTACATAAGCGCACATAGACGCGTACAAACGCACATATAGGTACATAAACGCACATAGACGCGTACAAACGCACATATAGGTACATAAGCGCACATAAACGCGTACAAACGCACATATAGGTACATAAGCGCACATAAACGCGTACAAACGCACATATAGGTACATAAACGCACATAAACGCGTACAAACGCACATATAGGTACATAAACGCACATAGACGCGTACAAACGCACATATAGGTACATAAACGCACATAGACGCGTACAAACGCACATATAGGTACATAAACGCACATAGACGCGTACAAACGCACATATAGGTACATAAACGCACATAGACGCGTACAAACGCACATATAGGTAC
>CM026402.1:65297309-65315964 GCA_014843695.1 Archivesica marissinica
TGTGTTTGATGCATGTGTTTGATGCATGTGTTTGATGCATTGCATGTGTTTGATGCATGTGTTTGATGCATGTGTTTGATGCATGTGTTTGATGCATGCGTTTGATGCATGTGTTTGATGCATGTGTTTGATGCATGTGTTTGATGCATGTGTTTGATGCATGTGTTTGATGCATGTGTTTGATGCATGTGTTTGATGCATGTGTTTGATGCATGTGTTTGATGCATGTGTTTGATGCATGTGTTTGATGCATGTGTTTGATGCATTGCATGTGTTTGATGCATGTGTTTGATGCATGTGTTTGATGCATGTGTTTGATGCATGTGTTTGATGCATGTGTTTGATGCATGTGTTTGATGCATGCTGTGTTTGATGCATGTGTTTGATGCATGTGTTTGATGCATGTGTTTGATGCATGTGTTTGATGCATGTGTTTGATGCATTGCATGTGTTTGATGCATGTGTTTGATGCATGTGTTTGATGCATGCGTTTGATGCATGTGTTTGATGCATGTGTTTGATGCATGTGTTTGATGCATGTGTTTGATGCATGTGTTTGATGCATGTGTTTGATGCATGTGTTTGATGCATGTGTTTGATGCATGTGTTTGATGCATGCGTTTGATGCATGTGTTTGATGCATGTGTTTGATGCATGTGTTTGATGCATGTGTTTGATGCATGCGTTTGATGCATGTGTTTGATGCATTGCATGTGTTTGATGCATGTGTTTGATGCATGTGTTTGATGCATGTGTTTGATGCATGTGTTTGATGCATGTGTTTGATGCATGTGTTTGATGCATTGCATGTGTTTGATGCATGTGTTTGATGCATGTGTTTGATGCATGTGTTTGATGCATGTGTTTGATGCATGTGTTTGATGCATGTGTTTGATGCATGTGTTTGATGCATGTGTTTGATGCATGTGTTTGATGCATTGCATGTGTTTGATGCATGTGTTTGATGCATGTGTTTGATGCATGTGTTTGATGCATGCGTTTGATGCATGTGTTTGATGCATGTGTTTGATGCATGTGTTTGATGCATGTGTTTGATGCATGTGTTTGATGCATGTGTTTGATGCATGTGTTTGATGCATTGCATGTGTTTGATGCATGTGTTTGATGCATGTGTTTGATGCATGTGTTTGATGCATGTGTTTGATGCATGTGTTTGATGCATGTGTTTGATGCATGTGTTTGATGCATGTGTTTGATGCATGTGTTTGATGCATGTGTTTGATGCATGTGTTTGATGCATTGCATGTGTTTGATGCATGTGTTTGATGCATGTGTTTGATGCATGTGTTTGATGCATGTGTTTGATGCATGTGTTTGATGCATGTGTTTGATGCATGCATGTTTGATGCATGCGTTTGATGCATGTGTTTGATGCATGTGTTTGATGCATGTGTTTGATGCATGTGTTTGATGCATTGCATTGTTTGATGCATGTGTTTGATGCATGTGTTTGATGCATTGCATGTGTTTGATGCATGTGTTTGATGCATGTGTTTGATGCATGTGTTTGATGCATGTGTTTGATGCATGCGTTTGATGCATGTGTTTGATGCATGCGTTTGATGCATGTGTTTGATGCATTGCATGTGTTTGATGCATGTGTTTGATGCATGTGTTTGATGCATGTGTTTGATGCATGCGTTTGATGCATGTGTTTGATGCATGTGTTTGATGCATGTGTTTGATGCATGTGTTTGATGCATGTGTTTGATGCATTGCATGTGTTTGATGCATTGCATGTGTTTGATGCATGCGTTTGATGCATGTGTTTGATGCATGTGTTTGATGCATGTGTTTGATGCATGTGTTTGATGCATGTGTTTGATGCATGTGTTTGATGCATGTGTTTGATGCATGTGTTTGATGCATGTGTTTGATGCATTGCATGTGTTTGATGCATGTGTTTGATGCATGTGTTTGATGCATGTGTTTGATGCATGTGTTTGATGCATGTGTTTGATGCATGTGTTTGATGCATGTGTTTGATGCATTGCATGTGTTTGATGCATGTGTTTGATGCATTGCATGTGTTTGATGCATGTGTTTGATGCATGTGTTTGAGTGCATGTGTTTGATGCATGTGTTTGATGCATGTGTTTGATGCATGTGTTTGATGCATGTGTTTGATGCATTGCATGTGTTTGATGCATGTGTTTGATGCATGTGTTTGATGCATGTGTTTGATGCATGTGTTTGATGCATGTGTTTGATGCATTGCATGTGTTTGATGCATTGCATGTGTTTGATGCATGTGTTTGATGCATGTGTTTGATGCATGTGTTTGATGCATGCGTTTGATGCATGTGTTTGATGCATGTGTTTGATGCATGTGTTTGATGCATGTGTTTGATGCATTGCATGTGTTGATGCATGCGTTTGATGCATGTGTTTGATGATGCATGTGTTTGATGCATGCATGTGTTTGATGCATTGCATGTGTTTGATGCATGTGTTTGATGCATGTGTTTGATGCATGGTTTGATGCATGTGTTGATGCATGTGTTTGATGCATGTGTTTGATGCATGTGTTTGATGCATGTGTTTGATGCATGTGTTTGATGCATGTGTTTGATGCATGTGTTTGATGCATGCATGTGTTTGATGCATGCGTTTGATGCATGTGTTTGATGCATGTGTTTGATGCATGTGTTTGATGCATTGCATGTGTTTGATGCATGCGTTTGATGCATTGCATGTGTTTGATGCATGTGTTTGATGCATGCGTTTGATGCATGTGTTTGATGCATGTGTTTGATGCATGTGTTTGATGCATGTGTTTGATGCATTGCATGTGTTTGATGCATGCGTTTGATGCATGTGTTTGATGCATGCATGTGTTTGATGCATGCATGTGTTTGATGCATGTGTTTGATGCATGTGTTTGATGCATGTGTTTGATGCATGTGTTTGATGCATGTGTTTGATGCATGTGTTTGATGCATGTGTTTGATGCATTGCATGTGTTTGATGCATGTGTTTGATGCATTGCATGTGTTTGATGCATGTGTTTGATGCATGTGTTTGATGCATGTGTTTGATGCATGTGTTTGATGCATGTGTTTGATGCATTGCATGTGTTTGATGCATGTGTTTGATGCATGTGTTTGATGCATGTGTTTGATGCATGTGTTTGATGCATGTGTTTGATGCATGTGTTTGATGCATGTGTTTGATGCATTGCATGTGTTTGATGCATGTGTTTGATGCATTGCATGTGTTTGATGCATGTGTTTGATGCATGTGTTTGATGCATGTGTTTGATGCATGTGTTTGATGCATGTGTTTGATGCATGTGTTTGATGCATGTGTTTGATGCATTGCATGTGTTTGATGCATGTGTTTGATGCATGTGTTTGATGCATGTGTTTGATGCATGTGTTTGATGCATGTGTTTGATGCATGCATGTGTTTGATGCATTGCATGTGTTTGATGCATGTGTTTGATGCATGTGTTTGATGCATGTGTTTGATGCATGCGTTTGATGCATGTGTTTGATGCATGTGTTTGATGCATGTGTTTGATGCATGTGTTTGATGCATTGCATGTGTTTGATGCATGCGTTTGATGCATGTGTTTGATGCATTGCATGTGTTTGATGCATGCATGTGTTTGATGCATGCATGTGTTTGATGCATGTGTTTGATGCATGTGTTTGATGCATGTGTTTGATGCATTGCATGTGTTGATGCATGCGTTTGATGCATGTGTTTGATGCATTGCATTGTTTGATGCATGTGTTTGATGCATGTGTTTGATGCATGTGTTTGATGCATTGCATGTGTTTGATGCATGTGTTTGATGCATGTGTTTGATGCATGTGTTTGATGCATGTGTTTGATGCATGTGTTTGATGCATGTGTTTGATGCATGCGTTTGATGCATGTGTTTGATGCATTGCATGTGTTTGATGCATGTGTTTGATGCATGTGTTTGATGCATGTGTTTGATGCATGTGTTTGATGCATGTGTTTGATGCATGTGTTTGATGCATGTGTTTGATGCATGTGTTTGATGCATGTGTTTGATGCATTGCATGTGTTTGATGCATGTGTTTGATGCATTGCATGTGTTTGATGCATGTGTTTGATGCATGTGTTTGATGCATGTGTTTGATGCATGTGTTTGATGCATTGCATGTGTTTGATGCATGTGTTTGATGCATTGCATGTGTTTGATGCATGTGTTTGATGCATGCATGTGTTTGATGCATGTGTTTGATGCATGTGTTTGATGCATGTGTTTGATGCATGTGTTTGATGCATGTGTTTGATGCATTGCATGTGTTTGATGCATGTGTTTGATGCATGTGTTTGATGCATGTGTTTGATGCATGTGTTTGATGCATGTGTTTGATGCATGCATGTGTTTGATGCATGTGTTTGATGCATGTGTTTGATGCATGTGTTTGATGCATGTGTTTGATGCATGTGTTTGATGCATTGCATGTGTTTGATGCATTGCATGTGTTTGATGCATGTGTTTGATGCATGTGTTTGATGCATGTGTTTGATGCATGTGTTTGATGCATGTGTTTGATGCATGTGTTTGATGCATGTGTTTGATGCATGTGTTTGATGCATGTGTTTGATGCATGTGTTTGATGCATGTGTTTGATGCATTGCATGTGTTTGATGCATGTGTTTGATGCATGTGTTTGATGCATGTGTTTGATGCATGTGTTTGATGCATGTGTTTGATGCATGTGTTTGATGCATGTGTTTGATGCATGCGTTTGATGCATGTGTTTGATGCATGTGTTTGATGCATGTGTTTGATGCATGTGTTTGATGCATGTGTTTGATGCATGTGTTTGATGCATGTGTTTGATGCATTGCATGTGTTTGATGCATGTGTTTGATGCATGTGTTTGATGCATGTGTTTGATGCATGCGTTTGATGCATGTGTTTGATGCATTGCATGTGTTTGATGCATGTGTTTGATGCATGTGTTTGATGCATGTGTTTGATGCATGTGTTTGATGCATGTGTTTGATGCATTGCATGTGTTTGATGCATGTGTTTGATGCATGTGTTTGATGCATGTGTTTGATGCATGTGTTTGATGCATGTGTTTGATGCATGTGTTTGATGCATGCTGTTTGATGCATGTGTTTGATGCATTGCATGTGTTTGATGCATGTGTTTGATGCATGTGTTTGAGCATTGCATGTGTTTGATGCATGTGTTTGATGCATGTGTTTGATGCATGCGTTTGATGCATGTGTTTGATGCATGTGTTTGATGCATGTGTTTGATGCATTGCATGTGTTTGATGCATGTGTTTGATGCATGTGTTTGATGCATGTGTTTGATGCATGTGTTTGATGCATGTGTTTGATGCATGTGTTTGATGCATGTGTTTGATGCATTGCATGTGTTTGATGCATGTGTTTGATGCATGTGTTTGATGCATGTGTTTGATGCATGTGTTTGATGCATGCGTTTGATGCATGTGTTTGATGCATTGCATGTGTTTGATGCATGTGTTTGATGCATGTGTTTGATGCATGTGTTTGATGCATGTGTTTGATGCATGTGTTTGATGCATGTGTTTGATGCATGCGTTTGATGCATGTGTTTGATGCATGTGTTTGATGCATTGCATGTGTTTGATGCATGTGTTTGATGCATGTGTTTGATGCATGTGTTTGATGCATTGCATGTGTTTGATGCATGTGTTTGATGCATTGCATGTGTTTGATGCATGTGTTTGATGCATGTGTTTGATGCATGTGTTTGATGCATGCGTTTGATGCATGTGTTTGATGCATGTGTTTGATGCATGTGTTTGATGCATGTGTTTGATGCATTGCATGTGTTTGATGCATGCATGTGTTTGATGCATTGCATGTGTTTGATGCATGTGTTTGATGCATGTGTTTGATGCATGTGTTTGATGCATGTGTTTGATGCATGTGTTTGATGCATGTGTTTGATGCATTGCATGTGTTTGATGCATTGCATGTGTTTGATGCATGTGTTTGATGCATGTGTTTGATGCATGTGTTTGATGCATGCGTTTGATGCATGTGTTTGATGCATGTGTTTGATGCATGTGTTTGATGCATGTGTTTGATGCATGTGTTTGATGCATGTGTTTGATGCATGTGTTTGATGCATGTGTTTGATGCATGTGTTTGATGCATGTGTTTGATGCATGTGTTTGATGCATGTGTTTGATGCATGTGTTTGATGCATTGCATGTGTTTGATGCATGTGTTTGATGCATTGCATGTGTTTGATGCATGTGTTTGATGCATGTGTTTGATGCATGTGTTTGATGCATGTGTTTGATGCATGTGTTTGATGCATGTGTTTGATGCATGTGTTTGATGCATTGCATGTGTTTGATGCATGTGTTTGATACATGCGTTTGATGCATGTGTTTGATGCATGCGTTTGATGCATGTGTTAGATGCATGCGTTTGATGCATGTGTTTGATGCATGTGTTTGATGCATGTGTTTGATGCGGATACTAGACATGGTAATGCTTGTTGTAAGGATGATAGATTTGGTAATGCTTGTTGTAAGGATGCTAGACTTAGTAATGCTTGTTGTAAAGATGCTAGACTTGGTTATGCTTGATGTAAGGATGCTAGACTTGGTTATGCGTGTTGTAAGGATGCTAGACTTGGTTATGCTTGTTGTAAGGATGCTAGACTTGGTCATGCTTGTTGTAAGGATGCTAGACTTGGTTATGCTTGATGTAAGGATGCTAGACTTGGTAATACTTGTTGTAAGGATGCTAGACTTGGTAATGCTTGTTGTAAGGATGCTAGACATGGTAATGCTTGTTGTAAGGATGCTAGACATGGTAATGCTTGTTGTAAGGATGTTAGACATGGTAATGCTTGTTGTAAGGATGCTAGACTTGGTAATGCTTGTTGTAAGGATGCTAGACTTGGTAATGCTTGAGGTAAGGATGCTAGACATGGTAATGCTTGTTGTAAGGATGCTAGACTTGGTATTGCTTGTTGTAAGGATGCTAGACTTGGTTATGCTTGTTGTAAGGATGCTAGACTTGGTTATGCTTGTTGTAAGGATGCTAGACTTGGTTATGCTTGTTGTAAGGATTCTAGACTTGGTAATGTTTGTTGTAAGGATGCTAGACTTGGAAAAGCTTGTTGTAAGGATGCTAGACTTGGTTATGCTTGATGTAAGGATGCTAGACTTGGTAATGCTTGATGTAAGGATGCTAGACTTGGTAATGCTTGTTGTAAGGATGCTAGACTTGGTTATGCTTGATGTAAGGATGCTAGACTTGGTAATGCTTGTTGTAAGGATGCTAGACTTGGTAATGCTTGTTGTAAGGATGCTAGACTTGGTAATGCTTGTTGTAAGGATGCTAGACTTGGTAATGCTTGAGGTAAGGATGCTAGACATGGTAATGCTTGTTGTAAGGATGCTAGACTTGGTAATGCTTGTTGTAAGGATGCTATACTTGGTAATGCTTGTTGTAAGGATGCTAGACTTGGTAATGCTTGTTGTAAGGATGCTAGACTTGGTAATGCTTGTTGTAAGGATGCTATACTTGGTAATGCTTGTTGTAAGGATGCTAGACTTGGTAATGCTTGTTGTAAGGATGCTATACTTGGTAATGCTTGTTGTAAGGATGCTAGACTTGGTAATGCTTGTTGTAAGGATGCTAGACTTGGTAATGCTTGTTGTAAGGATGCTAGACTTGGTAATGCGTGTTGTAAGGATGCTAGACTTGGTAATGCTTGTTGTAAGGATGCTAGACTTGGTAATGCTTGTTGTAAGGATGCTAGACTTGGTAATACTTGTTGTAAGGATGCTAGTCTTGGTAATGCGTGTTGTAAGGATGCTAGACTTGGTAATGCTTGTTGTAAGGATGCTAGACTTGGTAATGCTTGTTGTAAAGATGCTAGACTTGGTTATGCTTATTGTAAGGATGCTAGACTTGGCAATGCTTGTTGTAAGGATGCTAGACTTGGTATTGCTTATTGTAAGAATGTTAGACTTAGTAATGCTTGTTGTAAGGATGCTAGACTTGGTAATGCTTGTTGTAAGGATGCTAGACTTGGTTATGCTTATTGTAAGGATGCTAGACTTGATAATGCTTGTTGTAAGGATGCTAGACTTGGTAATGCTTGTTGTAAAGATGCTAGACTTGGTTATGCTTATTGTAAGGATGCTAGACTTGGCAATGCTTGTTGTAAGGATGCTAGACTTGGTATTGCTTATTGTAAGAATGTTAGACTTGGTAATGCTTGTTGTAAGGATGCTAGACTTGGTAATGCTTGTTGTAAGGATGCTAGACTTGGTAATGCTTATTGTAAGGATGCTAGACTTGATAATGCTTGTTGTAAGGATGCTAGACTTGGTAATGCTTGTTGTAAAGATGTTAGACTTGGCTATGCTTGATGTAATGATGCTAGACTTGGTAATACTTGTTGTAAGGATGCTAGACTTGATAAGGCTTGTTGTAAGGATCTAGACTTGGTAATGCTTGTTGTAAGGATGCTAGACTTGGTTATGCTTGTTGTAAGGATGCTAGACTTGGTAATGCTTGTTGTATGGATGCTAGACTTGGTAATGCTTGTTGTATGGATGCTAGACTTGGTAATGCTTGTTGTAAGGATGCTAGATTTGGTTATGCTTGATGTAAGGATGCTAGACTTGGTAATGCTAGTTGTAAGGATGCTAGACTTAGTAATGCTTGTTGAAAGGATGCTAGACATGGCTATGCTTGATGTAAGGATGCTAGACTTGGCTATGCTTGTTGTAAGGATGCTAGACTTGGTTATGCTTGATGTAAGGATGCTAGACTTGGTAATGCTTGTTGTAAGGATGCTAGACTTGGTTATGCTTGATGTAAGGATGCTAGACTTGGTAATGCTTGAGGTAAGGATGCTAGACATGGTAATGCTTGTTGTAAGGATGCTAGACTTGGTAATGCTTGTTGTAAGGATGCTATACTTGGTAATGCTTGTTGTAAGGATGCTAGACTTGGTAATGCTTGTTGTAAGGATGCTAGACTTGGTAATGCTTGTTGTAAGGATGCTAGACTTGGTAATGCTTGTTGTAAGGATGCTAGACTTGGTGATGCTTGTTGTAAGGATGCTACACTTGGTAATGCTTGTTGTAAGGATGCTAGACTTGGTAATACTTGTTGTAAGGATGTTAGACTTGATAATGCTTGTTGTAAGGATGCTAGACTTGGTAATACTTGTTGTAAGGATGTTAGACTTGATAATGCTTGTTGTAAGGATGCTAGACTTGGTAATGCTTGAGGTAAGGATACTAGACATGGTAATGCTTGTTGTAAGGATGATAGACTTGGTAATGCTTGTTGTAAGGATGCTAGACTTGGTAATGCTTGTTGTAAAGATGCTAGACTTGGTTATGCTTGATGTAAGGATGCTAGACTTGGTTATGCGTGTTGTAAGGATGCTAGACTTGGTTATGCTTGTTGTAAGGATGCTAGACTTGGTCATGCTTGTTGTAAGGATGCTAGACTTGGTTATGCTTGATGTAAGGATGCTAGACTTGGTAATACTTGTTGTAAGGATGCTAGACTTGGTAATGCTTGTTGTAAGGATGCTAGACATGGTAATGCTTGTTGTAAGGATGCTAGACATGGTAATGCTTGTTGTAAGGATGTTAGACTTGATAATGCTTGTTGTAAGGATGCTAGACTTGATAATGCTTGTTGTAAGGATGCTAGACTTGGTAATGCTTGAGGTAAGGATGCTAGACATGGTAATGCTTGTTGTAAGGATGCTAGACTTGGTATTGCTTGTTGTAAGGATGCTAGACTTGGTTATGCTTGATGTAAGTATGCTAGACTTGGTTATGCTTGTTGTAAGGATGCTAGACTTGGTTATGCTTGTTGTAAGGATGCTAGACTTGGTTATGCTTGTTGTAAGGATTCTAGACTTGGTAATGTTTGTTGTAAGGATGCTAGACTTGGAAAAGCTTGTTGTAAGGATGCTAGACTTGGTAATACTTGTTGTAAGGATGTTAGACTTGATAATGCTTGTTGTAAGGATGCTAGACTTGGTAATGCTTGAGGTAAGGATACTAGACATGGTAATGCTTGTTGTAAGGATGATAGACTTGGTAATGCTTGTTGTAAGGATGCTAGACTTGGTAATGCTTGTTGTAAAGATGCTAGACTTGGTTATGCTTGATGTAAGGATGCTAGACTTGGTTATGCGTGTTGTAAGGATGCTAGACTTGGTTATGCTTGTTGTAAGGATGCTAGACTTGGTCATGCTTGTTGTAAGGATGCTAGACTTGGCTATGCTTGATGTAAGGATGCTAGACTTGGTAATGCTTGTTGTAAGGATGCTAGACTTGGTAATGCTTGTTGTAAGGATGCTAGACTTGGTAATGCTTGTTGTAAGGATGCTAGACTTGGTAATGCTTGTTGTAAGGATGCTAGACTTGGTAATGCTTGTTGTAAGGATGCTAGACTTGGTAATGCTTGTTGTAAGGATGCTAGACTTGGTAATGCTTGAGGTAAGGATGCTAGACATGGTAATGCTTGTTGTAAGGATGCTAGACTTGGTATTGCTTGTTGTAAGGATGCTAGACTTGGTTATGCTTGATGTAAGTATGCTAGACTTGGTTATGCTTGTTGTAAGGATGCTAGACTTGGTTATGCTTGTTGTAAGGATGCTAGACTTGGTTATGCTTGTTGTAAGGATTCTAGACTTGGTAATGTTTGTTGTAAGGATGCTAGACTTGGAAAAGCTTGTTGTAAGGATGCTAGACTTGGTTATGCTTGATGTAAGGATGCTAGACTTGGTAATGCTTGATGTAAGGATGCTAGACTTGGTAATGCTTGTTGTAAGGATGCTAGACTTGGTTATGCTTGATGTAAGGATGCTAGACTTGGTAATGCTTGTTGTAAGGATGCTAGACTTGGTAATGCTTGTTGTAAGGATGCTAGACTTGGTAATGCTTGTTGTAAGGATGCTAGACTTGGTAATGCTTGAGGTAAGGATGCTAGACATGGTAATTCTTGTTGTAAGGATGCTAGACTTGGTAATGCTTGTTGTAAGGATGCTAGACTTGGTAATGCTTGTTGTAAGGATGCTAGACTTGGTAATGCTTGTTGTAAGGATGCTAGACTTGGTAATGCTTGTTGTAAGGATGCTATACTTGGTAATGCTTGTTGTAAGGATGCTAGACTTGGTAATGCTTGTTGTAAGGATGCTAGACTTGGTAATGCTTGTTGTAAGGATGCTAGACTTGGTAATGCTTGTTGTAAGGATGCTAGACTTGGTAATGCTTGTTGTAAGGATGCTAGACTTGGTTATGCTTGATGTAAGGATGCTAGACTTGGTAATGCTTGTTGTAAGGATGCTAGACTTGGTAATGCTTGAGGTAAGGATACTAGACATGGTAATGCTTGTTGTAAGGATGCTAGACTTGGTAATGCTTGTTGTAAGGATGCTAGACTTGGTAATTCTTGTTGTAAGGATGCTAGACTTGGCTATGCTTGATGTAAGGATGCTAGACTTGGTAATGCTTGTTGTAAGGATGCTAGACTTGGTAATGCTTGTTGTAAGGATGCTAGACTTGGTAATGCTTGTTGTAAGGATGCTAGACTTGGTAATGCTTGTTGTAAGGATGCTAGACTTGGTAATGCTTGTTGTAAAGATGTTAGACTTGGTTATGCTTGATGTAAGGATGCTAGACTTGGTTATGCTTGTTGTAAGGATGCTAGACTTGGTAATGCTTGTTGTAAGGATGCTAGACTTGGTAATTGCTTGTTGTAAGGATGCTAGACTTGGTAATGCTTGTTGTAAGGATGCTAGACTTGGTTATGCTTGATGTAAGGATGCTAGACTTGGTAATGCTTGTTGTAAGGATGCTAGACTTGGTAATGCTTGTTGTAAGGATGCTAGACTTGGTAATGCTTGTTGTAAGGATGCTAGACTTGGTAATGCTTGTTGTAAGGATGCTAGACTTGGTAATGCTTGTTGTAAGGATGCTAGACTTGGTAATGCTTGATGTAAGGATGCTAGACTTGGTAATGCTTGTTGTAAGGATGCTAGACTTGGTAATGCTTGTTGTAAGGATGCTAGACTTGGTTATGCTTGATGTAAGGATGCTAGACTTGGTTATGCTTGTTGTAAGGATGCTAGACTTGGTTATGCTTGTTGTAAGGATGCTAGACTTGGTTATGCTTGTTGTAAGGATGCTAGACTTGGTAATGCTTGTTGTAAGGATGCTAGACTTGGTAATGCTTGTTGTAAGGATGCTAGACTTGGTTATGCTTGATGTAAGGATGCTAGACTTGGTAATGCTTGATGTAAGGATGCTAGACTTGGTAATGCTTGTTGTAAGGATGCTAGACTTGGTAATGCTTGTTGTAAGGATGCTAGACTTGGTAATGCTTGTTGTAAGGATGCTAGACTTGGTAATGCTTGTTGTAAGGATGCTAGACTTGGTAATGCTTGTTGTAAGGATGCTAGACTTGGTAATGCTTGTTGTAAGGATGCTAGACTTGGTAATGCTTGTTGTAAGGATGCTAGACTTGGTAATGCTTGTTGTAAGGATGCTAGACTTGGTAATGCTTGTTGTAAGGATGCTAGACTTGGTAATGCTTGTTGTAAGGATGCTAGACTTGGTAATGCTTGTTGTAAGGATGCTAGACTTGGTAATGCTTGTTGTAAGGATGCTAGACTTGGTTATGCTTATTGTAAGGATGCTAGACTTGGCAATGCTTGTTGTAAGGATGCTAGACTTGGTAATGCTTATTGTAAGGATGCTAGACTTGGTAATGCTTGTTGTAAGGATGCTAGACTTGGTAATGCTTGTTGTAAGGATGCTAGACTTGGTAATGCTTATTGTAAGGATGCTAGACTTGGTAATGCTTGTTGTAAGGATGCTAGACTTGGTAATGCTTGTTGTAAAGATGTTAGACTTGGCTATGCTTGATGTAATGATGCTAGACTTGGTAATACTTGTTGTAAGGATGCTAGACTTGATAATGCTTGTTGTAAGGATGCTAGACTTGGTAATGCTTGTTGTAAAGATGTTAGACTTGGTTATGCTTGATGTAAGGATGCTAGACTTGGTTATGCTTGTTGTAAGGATGCTAGACTTGGTTATGCTTGTTGTAAGGATGCTAGACTTGGTAATGCTTGTTGTAAGGATGCTAGACTTGGTAATGCTTGTTGTAAGGATGCTAGACTTGGTTATGCTTGATGTAAGGATGCTAGACTTGGTAATGCTTGTTGTAAGGATGCTAGACTTGGTAATGCTTGAGGTAAGGATACTAGACATGGTAATGCTTGTTGTAAGGATGCTAGACTTGGTAATGCTTGTTGTAAGGATGCTAGACTTGGTTATGCTTGATGTAAGGATGCTAGACTTGGTAATGCTTATTGTAAGGATGCTAGACTTGGCAATGCTTGTTGTAAGGATGCTAGACTTGGTAATGCTTGTTGTAAGAATGCTAGACTTGGTAATGCTTGTTGTAAGGATGCTAGACTTGGTAATGCTTGTTGTAAGGATGCTAGACTTGGTAATGCTTGTTGTAAGGATGCTAGACTTGGTAATGCTTGATGTAAGGATGCTAGACTTGGTAATGCTTGTTGTAAGGATGCTAGACTTGGTAATGCTTGTTGTAAGGATGCTAGACTTGGTTATGCTTGATGTAAGGATGCTAGACTTGGTTATGCTTGTTGTAAGGATGCTAGACTTGGTTATGCTTGTTGTAAGGATGCTAGACTTGGTAATGCTTGTTGTAAGGATGCTAGACTTGGTAATGCTTGTTGTAAGGATGCTAGACTTGGTAATGCTTGTTGTAAGGATGCTAGACTTGGTTATGCTTGATGTAAGGATGCTAGACTTGGTAATGCTTGTTGTAAGGATGCTAGACTTGGTAATGCTTGTTGTAAGGATGCTAGACTTGGTTATGCTTGATGTAAGGATGCTAGACTTGGTAATGCTTGTTGTAAGGATGCTAGACTTGGTAATGCTTGTTGTAAGGATGCTAGACTTGGTAATGCTTGTTGTAAGGATGCTAGACTTGGTAATGCTTGTTGTAAGGATGCTAGACTTGGTAATGCTTGTTGTAAGGATGCTAGACTTGGTAATGCTTGTTGTAAGGATGCTAGACTTGGTAATGCTTGTTGTAAGGATGCTAGACTTGGTAATGCTTGTTGTAAGGATGCTAGACTTGGTAATGCTTGTTGTAAGGATGCTAGACTTGGTAATGCTTGTTGTAAGGATGCTAGACTTGGTAATGCTTGTTGTAAGGATGCTAGACTTGGTAATGCTTGTTGTAAGGATGCTAGACTTGGTAATGCTTGTTGTAAGGATGCTAGACTTGGTAATGCTTGTTGTAAGGATGCTAGACTTGGTAATGCTTGTTGTAAGGATGCTAGACTTGGTAATGCTTGTTGTAAGGATGCTAGACTTGGTAATGCTTGTTGTAAGGATGCTAGACTTGGTAATGCTTGTTGTAAGGATGCTAGACTTGGTAATGCGTGTTGTAAGGATGCTAGACTTGGTAATGCTTGTTGTAAGGATGCTAGACTTGGTAATGCTTGTTGTAAGGATGCTAGACTTGGTAATGCTTATTGTAAGGATGCTAGACTTGGCAATGCTTGTTGTAAGGATGCTAGACTTGATAATGCTTGTTGTAAGGATGCTAGACTTGGTAATGCTTGTTGTAAAGATGTTAGACTTGGTTATGCTTGATGTAAGGATGCTAGACTTGGTTATGCTTGTTGTAAGGATGCTAGACTTGGTTATGCTTGTTGTAAGGATGCTAGACTTGGTAATCTTGTTGTAAGGATGCTAGACTTGGTAATGCTTGTTGTAAGGATGCTAGACTTGGTTATGCTTGATGTAAGGATGCTAGACTTGGTAATCCAGTTGTAAGGATGCTAGACTTGGTAATGCTTGAGGTAAGGATACTAGACATGGTAATGCTTGTTGTAAGGATGCTAGACTTGGTAATGCTTGTTGTAAGGATGCTAGACTTAGTAATTCTTGTTGTAAGGATGCTAGACTTGGCTATGCTTGATGTAAGGATGCTAGACTTGGTGATGCTTGTTGTAAGGATGCTACACTTGGTAATGCTTGTTGTAAGGATGCTAGACTTGGTAATACTTGTTGTAAGGATGTTAGACTTGATAATGCTTGTTGTAAGGATGCTAGACTTGGTAATGCTTGTTGTAAAGATGTTAGACTTGGTTATGCTTGATGTAAGGATGCTAGACTTGGTATGCTTGTTGTAAGGATGCTAGACTTGTTATGCTTGTTGTAAGGATGCTAGACTTGGTAATGCTTGTTGTAAGGATGCCAGACTTGGTAATGCTTGTTGTAAGGATGCTAGACTTGGTTATGATTGATGTAAGGATGCTAGACTTGGTAATGCTTGTTGTAAGGATGCTAGACTTGGTAATGCTTGAGGTAAGGATACTAGACATGGTAATGCTTGTTGTAAGGATGATAGACTTGGTAATGCTTGTTGTAAGGATGCTAGACTTGGTAATGCTTGTTGTAAAGATGCTAGACTTGGTTATGCTTGATGTAAGGATGCTAGACTTGGTTATGCGTGTTGTAAGGATGCTAGACTTGGTTATGCTTGTTGTAAGGATGCTAGACTTGGTAATGCTTGTTGTAAGGATGCTAGACTTGGTTATGCTTGATGTAAGGATGCTAGACTTGGTAATCTTGTTGTAAGGATGCTAGACTTGGTAATGCTTGTTGTAAGGATGCTAGACATGGTAATGCTTGTTGTAAGGATGCTAGACTTGGTAATGCTTGTTGTAAGGATGCTAGACTTGGTAATGCTTGTTGTAAGGATGCTAGACTTGGTAATGCTTGTTGTAAGGATGCTAGACTTGGTAATGCTTGAGGTAAGGATGCTAGACATGGTAATGCTTGTTGTAAGGATGCTAGACTTGGTATTGCTTGTTGTAAGGATGCTAGACTTGGTTATGCTTGATGTAAGTATGCTAGACTTGGTTATGCTTGTTGTAAGGATGCTAGACTTGGTTATGCTTGTTGTAAGGATGCTAGACTTGGCTATGCTTGTTGTAAGGATTCTAGACTTGGTAATGTTTGTTGTAAGGATGCTAGACTTGGAAAAGCTTGTTGTAAGGATGCTAGACTTGGTTATGCTTGATGTAAGGATGCTAGACTTGGTAATGCTTGATGTAAGGATGCTATACTTGGTAATGCTTGTTGTAAGGATGCTAGACTTGGTTATGCTTGATGTAAGGATGCTAGACTTGGTAATGCTTGTTGTAAGGATGCTAGACTTGGTAATGCTTGTTGTAAGGATGCTAGACTTGGTAATGCTTGTTGTAAGGATGCTAGACTTGGTAATGCTTGTTGTAAGGATGCTAGACTTGGTAATGCTTGTTGTAAGGATGCTAGACTTGGTAATGCTTGTTGTAAGGATGCTAGACTTGGTAATGCTTGATGTAAGGATGCTAGACTTGGTAATGCTTGTTGTAAGGATGCTAGACTTGGTAATGCTTGTTGTAAGGATGCTAGACTTGGTAATGCTTGAGGTAAGGATGCTAGACATGGTAATGCTTGTTGTAAGGATGCTAGACTTGGTATTGCTTGTTGTAAGGATGCTAGACTTGGTTATGCTTGATGTAAGGATGCTAGACTTGGTTATGCTTGTTGTAAGGATGCTAGACTTGGTTATGCTTGTTGTAAGGATGCTAGACTTGGTTATGCTTGTTGTAAGGATGCTAGACTTGGTAATGTTTGTTGTAAGGATGCTAGACTTGGTAATGCTTGTTGTAAGGATGCTAGACTTGGTTATGCTTGATGTAAGGATGCTAGACTTGGTAATGCTTGATGTAAGGATGCTAGACTTGGTAATGCTTGTTGTAAGGATGCTAGACTTGGTAATGCTTGTTGTAAGGATGCTAGACTTGGTAATGCTTGTTGTAAGGATGCTAGACTTGGTAATGCTTGATGTAAGGATGCTAGACTTGGTAATGCTTGTTGTAAGGATGCTAGACTTGGTAATGCTTGTTGTAAGGATGCTAGACTTGGTAATGCTTGTTGTAAGGATGCTAGACTTGGTAATGCTTGTTGTAAGGATGCTAGACTTGGTAATGCTTGTTGTAAGGATGCTAGACTTGGTAATGCTTGTTGTAAGGATGCTAGACTTGGTAATGCTTGTTGTAAGGATGCTAGACTTGGTAATGCTTGTTGTAAGGATGCTAGACTTGGTAATGCTTGTTGTAAGGATGCTAGACTTGGTAATGCTTGTTGTAAGGATGCTAGACTTGGTAATGCTTGTTGTAAGGATGCTAGACTTGGTAATGCTTGTTGTAAGGATGCTAGACTTGGTAATGCTTGTTGTAAGGATGCTAGACTTGGTAATGCTTGTTGTAAGGATGCTAGACTTGGTAATGCGTGTTGTAAGGATGCTAGACTTGGTAATGCTTGTTGTAAGGATGCTAGACTTGGTAATGCTTGTTGTAAAGATGCTAGACTTGGTTATGCTTATTGTAAGGATGCTAGACTTGGCAATGCTTGTTGTAAGGATGCTAGACTTGGTAATGCTTGTTGTAAGGATGCTAGACTTGGTAATGCTTATTGTAAGGATGCTAGACTTGGTAATGCTTGTTGTAAGGATGCTAGACTTGGTAATGCTTGTTGTAAAGATGCTAGACTTGGCTATGCTTGATGTAAGGATGCTAGACTTGGTAATACTTGTTGTAAGGATGCTAGACTTGATAATGCTTGTTGTAAGGATGCTAGACTTGGTAATGCTTGTTGTAAAGATGCTAGACTTGGTTATGCTTGATGTAAGGATGCTAGACTTGGTTATGCTTGTTGTAAGGATGCTAGACTTGGTTATGCTTGTTGTAAGGATGCTAGACTTGGTAATGCTTGTTGTAAGGATGCTAGACTTGGTTATGCTTGATGTAAGGATGCTAGACTTGGTAATCCTGATGTAAGGATGCTAGACTTGGTAATGCTTGAGGTAAGGATACTAGACATGGTAATGCTTGTTGTAAGGATGCTAGACTTGGTAATGCTTGTTGTAAGGATGCTAGACTTGGTAATGCTTGTTGTAAGGATGCTAGACTTGGCTATGCTTGATGTAAGGATGCTAGACTTGGTGATGCTTGTTGTAAGGATGCTAGACTTGGTAATGCTTGTTGTATAATAATGCTTGTTGTAAGGATGCTAGACTTGGTAATGCTTGTTGTAAAGATGCTAGACTTGGTTATGCTTGATGTAAGGATGCTAGACTTGGTTATGCTTGTTGTAAGGATGCTAGACTTGGTAATGCTTGTTGTAAGGATGCCAGACTTGGTAATGCTTGTTGTAAGGATGCTAGACTTGGTTATGATTGATGTAAGGATGCTAGACTTGGTAATGCTTGTTGTAAGGATGCTAGACTTGGTAATGCTTGAGGTAAGGATACTAGACATGGTAATGCTTGTTGTAAGGATGATAGACTTGGTAATGCTTGTTGTAAGGATGCTAGACTTGGTAATGCTTGTTGTAAAGATGCTAGACTTGGTTATGCTTACATCAAGCATAGCCAAGTCTAGCATCCTTACAACAAGAATTACTAAGTCTAGCATCCTTACAACAAGCATTACCAAGTCTAGCATCCTTACATCAAGCATAACCAAGTCTAGCATCCTTACAACAAG
>CM026402.1:65316964-65363426 GCA_014843695.1 Archivesica marissinica
GACAATGCACCAGAGAGTGGTCGTGTACCTATCCGGTAGGACAATACACCAGTGAGTGGTCGTGTACCTATCCTGTAGGACAATACACCAGGGAATGGTCGTGTACCTATCCGGTAACAACACCAACACCACCAACAACACCAACAACAACCTAGGACAATACACCAGGTAGTGGTCGTGTACCTATCCGGTAGGACAATACACCAGGGAGTGGTCGTGTACCCATCCGGTAGGACAATACACTAGGGGGTGGTCGTGTACCTATCCGATAGGACAATACACCAGGGAGTGGTCGTGTACCTATCCGGTAGGACAATACACCAGGGAGTGGTCGTGTACCTATCCTGTAGGACAATACACCAGGGAGTGGTCGTGTACCACCAACAAACACACAACCACCAACAAACACCTATCAGGTAGGACAATACACCAGATAGAATGGTCTTATACCTATCCGGTAGAACAATGCACCATGGAATGGTCGTGTACCTATCCGGTAGGACAATGCACAAGGGAATGGTCGTGTACCTATCCGGTAGGACAATACACCAGGGAATGGTCGTGTACCTATCCGGTAGGACAATGCACCAGGGAATGGTCGTGTACCTATCCGGTAGGACAATACACCAGGGAATGGTCGTATACCTATCAGGTAGGACAATGCACCAGGGAATGGTCGTGTACCTATCCGGTATGACAATGCACCAGTGAATGGTCGTGTACCTATCCGGTAGGACAATGCACCAGGGAATGGTCGTGTACCTATCCGGTAGGACAATACACCAGGGAATGGTCGTGTACCTATCCGGTAGGACAATACACCAGGGAATGGTCGTTTACCTATCCGGTAGGACAATGCACCAGAGAATGGTCGTGTACCTATCCGGTAGGACAATACACCAGGGAATGGTCGTGTACCTATCCGGTAGGACAATACACCAGGGAATGTTCGTGTACCTATCCGGTAGGACAATGCACCAGGTAGTGGTGGTGTACCTATCCAGTAGGACAATGCACCAGGTAGTGGTCGTGTACCTATCCGGTAGGACCATACACTAGGTAGTGGTCGTGTACCTATCCGGTAGGACAATACACTAGGGGTGGTCGTGTACCTATCCAGTAGGACCATACACTAGGTAGTGGTCGTGTACCTATCCGGTAGGACAATACACTAGGGGTGGTCGTGTACCTATCCCGTAGGACAATACACTAGGGGGTGGTCGTGTACCTATCCGATAGGACAATACACTAGAGGGTGGTCGAGTACCTATCCGGTAGGAAAATACACTAGGGGGTGGTCGTGTACCTATCCGATAGGACAATACACTAGATGGTGGTCGTGCACCTATCCGGTAGGACAATACACCAGAGAGAGGTCCTGTACCTATACGGTAGGACAATACCTCAGGGAATGGTCGTGTACCTATCCGGTAGGACAATGCACCAGGTAGTGGTCGTGTACCTATCCGGTAGGACAATACACCAGGGAGTGGTCGTGTACCTATCCGGAAGGACAATACACCAGGGAGTGGTCGTGTACCTATCCGGTAGGACAATGCACCAGGGAATGGTCGTGTACCTATCCGGTAGGACAATGCACCAGGTAGTGGTCGTGTACCTATCCGGTAGGACAATACACCAGAGAGTGGTCGTGTACCTATCCGGTAGGACAATACACCAGAGAGTGGTCGTGTACCTATCCGGTAGGACAATGCACCAGGTAGTGGTCGTGTACCTATCCGGTAGGACAATGCACCAGGTAGTTGTCGTATACCTATCCGGTAGGACAATACATCAGGGAGTGGTCGTGTACCTATCCGGTAGGACAATGCACCAGGTAGTGGTCATGTACCTATCCGGTAGGACAATACACTAGGTAGTGGTCGTGTACCTATCCGGTAGTACAATATACTAGGGGGTGGTCGTGTACCTATCCGATAGGACAATACACCAGGGAGTGGTCGTGTACCTATCCGGTAGGACAATACACCAGGGAGTGGTAGTGTACCTATCCGGTAGGACAATACACCAGGGAGTGGTCGAGTACCTATCAGGTAGGACAATACACCAGATAGTGGTCGAGTACCTATCCGGTAGGACAATGCACCAGACAGTGGTCGTGTACCTATCCGGTAGGACAATACACCAGGGAGTGGTCATGTACCTATCCGGTAGGACAATACACTAGGGGGTGGTCGTGTACCTATCCGGTAGGACAATACATCAGGGAGTGGTCGTGTACCTATCCGGTAGGACAATACACCAGGGAGTGGTCGTGTACCTATCCGGTAGGACAATACACCAGGGAGTGGTCGTGTACCTATCCGGTAGGACAATACATCAGGGAGTGGTCGTGTACCTATCCGGTAGGACAATACATCAGGGAGTGGTCGTGTACCTATCCGGTAGGACAATACACCAGGGAGTGGTCGTGTACCTATCCGGTAGGACAATACACCAGGGGGTGGTCGTGTACCTATCCGATAGGACAATACACCAGGGAGTGGTCGTGTACCTATCCGGTAGGACAATACACCAGGGAGTGGTCGTGTACCTATCCGGTAGGACAATACACCAGGGAGTGGTCGTGTACCTATCAGGTAGGACAATACACCAGGGAGTGGTCGTGTACCTATCCGGTAGGACAATACACCAGGGAGTGGTCGTGTACCTATCCGGTAGGACAATACACCAGGGAGTGGTCGTGTACCTATCCGGTAGGACAATACACCAGAGAGTGGTCGTGTACCTATCCGGTAGGACAATACACCAGGGAATGGTCGTGTACCTATCCGGTAGGACAATACACCAGGGAGTGGTCGTGTACCTATCCTGTAGGACAATACACCAGAGAGTGGTCGTGTACCTATCCGGTAGGACAATACACCAGGGATGGTCGTGTACCTATCCGGTAGGACAATACACCAGGGAATGGTCGTGTACCTATCCGTAGGACAATGCACCAGGGAATGGTCGTGTACCTATCCGGTAGGACAATACACTAGGGAGTGGTCGTGTACCTATCCGGTAGGACAATACACTAGGGTGGTCGTGTACCTATCCGTAGGACAATACACTAGGGTGGTCGTGTACCTATCCGATAGGACAATACACTAGGCGGTGGTCGTGTACCTATCCGGTAGGACAATACACCAGAGAGTGGTCGTGTACCTATCCGGTAGGACAATGCACCAGGTAGTGGTCGTGTACCTATCCGGTAGGACAATACACCAGAGAGTGGTCGTGTACCTATCCGTTATGGACAATACACCAGAGAGTGGTCTAGTACCGATCCGGTAGGACAATACACCAGAGAGTTGTCATGTACCTATCCGGTAGGACAATACACCAGAGAGTGGTCTGTACCTATCCGGTAGGACAATGCACCAGGTAGTGGTCGTGTACCTATCCGGTAGGACAATAAACCAGGGAATGGTTGTGTACCTATCCGGTAGGACAATGCCCCAGGTAGTGGTCATGTACCTATCCGGTAGGACAATACATCAGGGAGTGGTCGTGTACCTATCCGGTAGGACAATGCACCAGGTAGTGGTCATGTACCTATCCGGTAGGACAATACACTAGGTAGCGGTCGTGTACCTATCCGGTAGGACAATACACTAGGGGGTGGTCGTGTACCTATCCGGTAGGAAAATACACTAGGGGGTGGTCGTGTACCTTTCCGATAGGACAATACACCAGGGAGTGGTCGTGTACCTATCCGGTAGGACAATACACCAGGGAGTGGTCGTGTACCTATTCGGTAGGACAATACACCAGGGAGTGGTCGTGTACCTATCAGGTAGGACAATACACCAGATAGTGGTCTTATACCTATCCGGTAGGACAATGCACCAGAAAGTGGTCGTGTACCTATCCGGTAGGACAATACACTAGGGGGTGGTCGTGTACCTATCCGGTAGGACAATACATCAGGGAGTGATCGTGTACCTATCCGGTAGGACAATACAACAGGGAGTGGTCGTGTACCTATCCGGTAGGACAATACACCATGGAGTGGTCGTGTACCTATCCCGTAGGACAATACATCAGGGAGTGGTCGTGTACCTATCCGGTAGGACAATACATCAGGGAGTGGTCGTGTACCTATCCGGTAGGACAATACACCAGGGAGTGGTCGTGTACCTATCCGGTAGGACAATACACTAGGGGGTGGTCATGTACCTATCCGGTAGGACAATACACCAGAGAGTGGAATGGTCGTGTACCTATCCGGTAGAACAATGCACCAGGGAATGGTTGTGTACCTATCCGGTAGGACAATGCACCAGGGAATGGTCGTGTACCTATCCGGTAGGACAATGCACCAGGGAATGGTCGTGTACCTATCCGGTAGGACAATACACCAGGGAATGGTCGTATACCTATCAGGTAGGACAATGCACCAGGGAATGGTCGTGTACCTATCCGGTAGGACAATACACCAGGGAATGGTCGTGTACCTATCCGGTAGGACAATGCACCAGGTAGTGGTCGTGTACCTATCCGGTAGGACAATACACCAGGGAGTGGTCGTGTACCTATCCGGAAGGACAATACACCAGGGAGTGGTCGTGTACCTATCCGGTAGGACAATACATCAGGGAATGGTCGTGTACCTATCCGGTAGGACAATGCACCAGGCAATGGTCGTGTACCTATCCGGTAGGACAATGCACCAGGTAGTGGTCGTGTACCTATCCGGTAGGACAATACACCAGAGAGTGGTCGTGTACCTATCCGGTAGGACAATACACCAGAGAGTGGTCGTGTACCTATCCAGTAGGACAATGCACCAGGTAGTGGTCGTGTACCTATCCGGTAGGACAATACACCAGGGAATGGTCGTGTACCTATCCGGTAGGACAATGCACCAAGTAGTGGTCGTATACCTATCCGGTAGGACAATACATCAGGGAGTGGTCTTATACCTATCCGGTAGGACAATGCACCAGAAAGTGGTCGTGTACCTATCCGGTAGGACAATACACTAGGGAGTGGGAGTGTACCTATCCGGTAGGACAATACACTAGGGGGTGGTCGTGTACCTATCCGGTAGGACAATACACCAGGCAGTGGTCGTGTACCTATCCGGTAGGACAATACACCAGGGAGTGGTCGTGTACCTATCAGGTAGGACAATACACCAGATAGTGGTCTTATACCTATCCGGTAGGACAATGCACCGAAAAGTTGTCGTGTACCTATCCGGTAGGACAATACACTAGGGAGTGGGAGTGTACCTATCCGGTAGGACAATACACTAGGGGGTGGTCGTGTACCTATCCGGTAGGACAATACATCAGGGAGTGGTCGTGTACCTATCCGGTAGGACAATACACCAGGGAGTGGTCGTGTACCTATCCGGTAGGACAATACACCAGGCAGTGGTCGTGTACCTATCCGGTTGGACAATACATCAGGGAGTGGTCGTGTACCTATCCGGTAGGACAATACATCAGGGAGTGGTCGTGTACCTATCCGGTAGGACAATACACCAGGGAGTGGTCGTGTACCTATCCGGTAGGACAATACACCAGGGAGTGGTCGTGTACCTATCCGGTAGGACAATACACCAGGGAGTGGTCGAGTACCTATCAGGTAGGACAATACACCAGATAGTGGTCTTATACCTATCCGGTAGGACAATGCACCAGAAAGTGGTCGTGTACCTATCCGGTAGGACAATACATCAGGGAGTGGTCGTGTACCTATCCGGTAGGACAATACACCAGGGAGTGGTCGTGTACCTATCCGGTAGGACAATACACTAGGGGGTGGTCGTGTACCTATCCGGTAGGACAATACACCAGGGAGTGGTCGTGTACCTATCCGGTAGGACAATACACCAGGGAGTGGTCGTGTACCTATCCGGTAGGACAATACACCAGGGAGTGGTCGTGTACCTATCCGGTAGGACAATACATCAGGGAGTGGTCGTGTACCTATCCGGTAGGACAATACATCAGGGAGTGGTCGTGTACCTATCCGGTAGGACAATACACCAGGGAGTGGTCGTGTACCTATCCGGTAGGACAATACACTAGGGGGTGGTCGTGTACCTATCCGATAGGACAATACACCAGGGAGTGGTCGTGTACCTATCCGGTAGGACAATACACCAGGGAGTGGTCGTGTACCTATCCGGTAGGACAATACACCAGGGAGTGGTCGTGTACCTATCAGGTAGGACAATACACCAGATAGTGGTCTTATACCTATCCGCTAGGACAATGCACCATAAAGTGGTCGTGTACCTATCCGGTAGGACAATACACTAGGGGGTGGTCGTGTACCTATCCGGTACGACAATACACCAGGGAGTGGTCGTGTACCTATCCGGTAGGACAATACACTAGGGGGTGGTCGTGTACCTATCCGGTAGGATAATACACCAGGGAGTGGTCGTGTACCTATCCGATAGGACAATACACCAGAGAGTGGTCGTGTACCTATCCGGTAGGACAATACACCAGGGAATGGTCGTGACCTATTCGGTAGGTCAATGTACCAGGGAATGGTCGTGTACCTATCCTGTAGGACAATGCACCAAGGAATGGTCGTGTACCTATCCTGTAGGACAATACACCAGAGAGTGGTCGTGTACCTATCCGGTAGGACAATACACCAGGGAATGGTCGTGGCCTATTCGGTAGGTCAATGCAACAGGGAATGGTCGTGTACCTATCCGGTAGAACAATACACTAGGTAGTGGTCGTGTACCTATCCGGTAGGACAATACACTAGGGGTGGTCGTGTACCTATCCGGTAGGACAATACACTAGGGGGTGGTCGTGTACCTATCCGATAGGACAATACACTAGGCGGTGGTCGTGTACCTATCCGGTAGGACAATACACCAGAGAGTGGTCGTGTACCTATCCGGTAGGACAATGCACCAGGTAGTGGTCGTGTACCTATCCGGTAGGACAATACACCAGAGAGTGGTCGTGTACCTATCCGTTATGGACAATACACCAGAGAGTGGTCTAGTACCGATCCGGTAGGACAATACACCAGAGAGTTGTCATGTACCTATCCGGTAGGACAATACACCAGAGAGTGGTCTGTACCTATCCGGTAGGACAATGCACCAGGTAGTGGTCGTGTACCTATCCGGTAGGACAATACACCAGGGAATGGTTGTGTATCTATCCGGTAGGACAATGCCCCAGGTAGTGGTCATGTACCTATCCGGTAGGACAATACATCAGGGAGTGGTCGTGTACCTATCCGGTAGGACAATGCACCAGGTAGTGGTCATGTACCTATCCGGTAGGACAATACACTAGATAGCGGTCGTGTACCTATCCGGTAGGACAATACACTAGGGGGTGGTCGTGTACCTATCCTGTAGGACAATACACTAGGGGGTGGTCGTGTACCTTTCCGATAGGACAATACACCAGGGAGTGGTCGTGTACCTATCCGGTAGGACAATACACCAGGGAGTGGTCGTGTACCTATTCGGTAGGACAATACACCAGGGAGTGGTCGTGTACCTATCAGGTAGGACAATACACCAGATAGTGGTCTTATACCTATCCGGTAGGACAATGCACCAGAAAGTGGTCGTGTACCTATCCGGTAGGACAATACACTAGGGGGTGGTCGTGTACCTATCCGGTAGGACAATACATCAGGGAGTGATCGTGTACCTATCCGGTAGGACAATACAACAGGGAGTGGTCGTGTACCTATCCGGTAGGACAATACACCATGGAGTGGTCGTGTACCTATCCCGTAGGACAATACATCAGGGAGTGGTCGTGTACCTATCCGGTAGGACAATACATTAGGGAGTGGTCGTGTACCTATCCGGTAGGACAATACACCAGGGAGTGGTCGTGTACCTATCCGGTAGGACAATACACTAGGGGGTGGTCATGTACCTATCCGGTAGGACAATACACCAGAGAGTGGAATGGTCGTGTACCTATCCGGTAGAACAATGCACCAGGGAATGGTTGTGTACCTATCCGGTAGGACAATGCACCAGGGAATGGTCGTGTACCTATCCGGTAGGACAATGCACCAGGGAATGGTCGTGTACCTATCCGGTAGGACAATACACCAGGGAATGGTCGTATACCTATCAGGTAGGACAATGCACCAGGGAATGGTCGTGTACCTATCCGGTATGACAATGCACCAGTGAATGGTCGTGTACCTATCCGGTAGGACAATGCACCAGGGAATGGTCGTGTACCTATCCGGTAGGACAATACACCAGGGAATGGTCGTGTACCTATCCGGTAGGACAATGCACCAGGGAGTGGTCGTGTACCTATCCGGTAGGACAATACACCAGGGAGTGGTCGTGTACCTATCCGGTAGGACAATACACCAGGGAATGGTCGTGTACCTATCCGGTAGGACAATGCACCAGGCAATGGTCGTGTACCTATCCGGTAGGACAATGCACCAGGTAGTGGTCGTGTACCTATCCGGTAGGACAATACACCAGAGAGTGGTCGTGTACCTATCCGGTAGGACAATACACCAGAGAGTGGTCGTGTACCTATCCAGTAGGACAATGCACCAGGTAGTGGTCGTGTACCTATCCGGTAGGACAATACACCAGGGAATGGTCGTGTACCTATCCGGTAGGACAATACACCAGGGAGTGGTCGTGTACCTATCCGGTAGGACAATACACCAGGGAGTGGTCGTGTACCTATCCGGTAGGACAATACACCAGGGAGTGGTCGTGTACCTATCCGGTAGGACAATACATCAGGGAGTGGTCGTGTACCTATCCGGTAGGACAATACACCAGGGAGTGGTCGTGTACCTATCCGGTAGGACAATACACCAGGGAGTGGTCGTGTACCTATCCGGTAGGACAATACACCAGGGAGTGGTCGTGTACCTATCCGGTAGGACAATACACCAGGGAGTGGTCGTGTACCTATCCGGTAGGACAATACACCAGGGAGTGGTCGTGTACCTATCCGGTAGGACAATACACCAGGGAGTGGTCGTGTACCTATCCGGTAGGACAATACACCAGATAGTGGTCTTATACCTATCCGGTAGGACAATGCACCAAAAGTGGTCGTGTACCTATCCGGTAGGACAATACACTAGGGGGTGGTCGTGTACCTATCCGGTAGGACAATACACCAGGGAATGGTCGTGTACCTATCCGGTAGGACAATACACCAGGGATGGTCGTGTACCTATCCGGTAGGACAATACACCAGGGAATGGTCGTGTACCTATCCGGTAGGACAATACACCAGGGAATGGTCGTGTACCTATCCGGTAGGACAATGCACCAGGGAATGGTCGTGTACCTATCCGGTAGGACAATACACCAGGGAATGGTCGTGTACCTATCCGGTAGGACAATACACCAGGGAATGGTCGTGTACCTATCCGGTAGGACAATACACCAGGGAATGGTCGTGTACCTATCCGGTAGGACAATACACCAGGGAGTGGTCGTGTACCTATCCGGTAGGACAATACACCAGGGAGTGGTCGTGTACCTATCCGGTAGGACAATACACCAGGGAGTGGTCGTGTACCTATCCGGTAGGACAATACACCAGGTAGTGGTCGTGTACCTATCCGGTAGGACAATACACCAGGTAGTGGTCGTGTACCTATCCGGTAGGACAATACACTAGGTAGTGGTCGTGTACCTATCCGGTAGGACAATACACTAGGGAGTGGTCGTGTACCTATCCGGTAGGACAATACACTAGGGGGTGGTCGTGTACCTATCCGGTAGGACAATACACCAGGGAGTGGTCGTGTACCTATCCGGTAGGACAATACACCAGGGAGTGGTCGTGTACCTATCCGGTAGGACAATACACCAGGGAGTGGTCGTGTACCTATCCGGTAGGACAATACACCAGGGAGTGGTCGTGTACCTATCCGGTAGGACAATACACCAGGGAGTGGTCGTGTACCTATCCGGTAGGACAATACACCAGGGAGTGGTCGTGTACCTATCCGGTAGGACAATACACCAGGGAGTGGTCGTGTACCTATCCGGTAGGACAATACACCAGGGAGTGGTCGTGTACCTATCCGGTAGGACAATACAACAGGGAGTGGTCGTGTACCTATCCGGTAGGACAATACACCAGGGAGTGGTCGTGTACCTATCCGGTAGGACAATACACCAGGGAGTGGTCGTGTACCTATCCGGTAGGACAATACACTAGGGAGTGGTCGTGTACCTATCCGGTAGGACAATACACCAGGGAGTGGTCGTGTACCTATCCGGTAGGACAATACACCAGGGGTGGTCGTGTACCTATCCGGTAGGACAATACACCAGAGGAGTGGTCGTGTACCTATCCGGTAGGACAATGCACCAGGGAATGGTCGTGTACCTATCCGGTAGGACAATACACCAGGGAATGGTCGTGTACCTATCCGGTAGGACAATGCACCAGGGAATGGTCGTGTACCTATCCGGTAGGACAATACACCAGGGAATGGTCGTGTACCTATCCGGTAGGACAATGCACCAGGGAATGGTCGTGTACCTATCCGGTAGGACAATACACCAGGGAATGGTCGTGTACCTATCCGGTAGGACAATGCACCAGGTAGTGGTCGTGTACCTATCCGGTAGGACAATACACCAGGGAGTGGTCGTGTACCTATCCGGAAGGACAATACACCAGGGAGTGGTCGTGTACCTATCCGGTAGGACAATACATCAGGGAATGGTCGTGTACCTATCCGGTAGGACAATGCACCAGGCAATGGTCGTGTACCTATCCGGTAGGACAATGCACCAGGTAGTGGTCGTGTACCTATCCGGTAGGACAATACACCAGAGAGTGGTCGTGTACCTATCCGGTAGGACAATACACCAGAGAGTGGTCGTGTACCTATCCAGTAGGACAATGCACCAGGTAGTGGTCGTGTACCTATCCGGTAGGACAATACACCAGGGAATGGTCGTGTACCTATCCGGTAGGACAATACACCAGGGAGTGGTCGTGTACCTATCCGGTAGGACAATACACCAGGCAGTGGTCGTGTACCTATCCGGTAGGACAATACATCAGGGAGTGGTCGTGTACCTATCCGGTAGGACAATACATCAGGGAGTGGTCGTGTACCTATCCGGTAGGACAATACACCAGGGAGTGGTCGTGTACCTATCCGGTAGGACAATACACTAGGGGGTGGTCGTGTACCTATCCGATAGGACAATACACCAGGGAGTGGTCGTGTACCTATCCGGTAGGACAATACACCAGGGAGTGGTCGTGTACCTATCCTGTAGGACAATACACCAGGGAGTGGTCGTGTACCTATCAGGTAGGACAATACACCAGATAGTGGTCTTATACCTATCCGGTAGGACAATGCACCATAAAGTGGTCGTGTACCTATCCGGTAAGACAATACACTAGGGGGTGGTCGTGTACCTATCCGGTAGGACAATACACCAGGGAATGGTCGTGTACCTATCCGGTAGGATAATGCACCAGGGAATGGTCGTGTACCTATCCGGTAGGACAATACACCAGGGAATGGTCGTATACCTATCAGGTAGGACAATGCACCAGGGAATGGTCGTGTACCTATCCGGTATGACAATGCACCAGTGAATGGTCGTGTACCTATCCGGTAGGACAATGCACCAGGGAATGGTCGTGTACCTATCCGGTAGGACAATACACCAGGGAATGGTCGTGTACCTATCCGGTAGGACAATACACCAGGGAATGGTCGTTTACCTATCCGGTAGGACAATGCACCAGAGAGTGGTCGTGTACCTATCCGGTAGGACAATACACCAGGGAATGGTCGTGTACCTATCCGTTAGGACAATACACCAGGGAATGGTCGTGTACCTATCCGGTAGGACAATGCACCAGGTAGTGGTCGTGTACCTATCCAGTAGGACAATGCACCAAGTAGTGGTCGTGTACCTATCCGGTAGGACAATACACTAGGTAGTGGTCGTGTACCTATCCGGTAGGACAATACACTAGAGGGTGGTCGTGTACCTATCCAGTAGGACAATACACTAGGTAGTGGTCGTGTACCTATCCGGTAGGACAATACACTAGGGGATGGTCGTGTACCTATCCGATAGGACAATACACTAGAGGGTGGTCGTGTACCTATCCGGTAGGAAAATACACTAGGGAGTGGTCGTGTACCTATCCGATAGGACAATACACTAGAGGGTGGTCGTGTACCTATCCGGTAGGACAATACACCAGAGAGTGGTCGTGTACCTATCCGGTAGGACAATACATCAGGGAATGGTCGTGTACCTATCCGGTAGGACAATGCACCAGGTAGTGGTCGTGTACCTATCCGGTAGGACAATACACCAGGGAGTGGTCGTGTACCTATCCGGAAGGACAATACACCAGGGAGTGGTCGTGTACCTATCCGGTAGGACAATACATCAGGGAATGGTCGTGTACCTATCCGGTAGGACAATGCACCAGGGAATGGTCGTGTACCTATCCGGTAGGACAATGCACCAGGTAGTGGTCGTGTACCTATCCGGTAGGACAATACACCAGAGAGTGGTCGTGTACCTATCCGGTAGGACAATACACCAGAGAGTGGTCGTGTACCTATCCAGTAGGACAATGCACCAGGTAGTGGTCGTGTACCTATCCGGTAGGACAATACACCAGGGAATGGTCGTGTACCTATCCGGTAGGACAATGCACCAGGTAGTGGTCGTATACCTATCCGGTAGGACAATACATCAGGGAGTGGTCGTGTACCTATCCGGTAGGACAATGCACCAGGTAGTGGTCATGTACCTATCCGGTAGGACAATACACTAGGTAGTGGTCGTGTACCTATCCGGTAGTACAATACACTAGGGGGTGGTCGTGTACCTATCCGATAGGACAATACACCAGGGAGTGGTCGTGTACCTATCCGGTAGGACAATACACCAGGGAGTGGTCGTGTACCTATCTGGTAGGACAATACACCAGGGAGTGGTCGTGTACCTATCAGGTAAGACAATACACCAGATAGTGGTCTTATACCTATCCGGTAGGACAATGCACCAGAAAGTGGTCGTGTACCTATCCGGTAGGACAATACACCAGGGAGTGGTCGTGTACCTATCCGGTAGGACAATACACTAGGGGTGGTCGTGTACCTATCCGGTAGGACAACACATCAGGGAGTGGTTGTGTACCTATCCGGTAGGACAATACACCAGGGAGTGGTCGTGTACCTATCCGTTAGGACAATACACCAGGGAGTGGTCGTGTACCTATCCGGTTGGACAATACATCAGGGAGTGGTCGTGTACCTATCCGGTAGGACAATACATCAGGGAGTGGTCGTGTACCTATCCGGTAGGACAATACACCAGGGGGTGGTCGTGTACCTATCCGGTAGGACAATACACCAGGGAGTGGTCGTGTACCTATCCGGTAGGACAATACACCAGGGAGTGGTCGTGTACCTATCCGGTAGGACAATACACCAGGGAGTGGTCGTGTACCTATCAGGTAGGACAATACACCAGATAGTGGTATTATACCTATCCGGTAGGACAATGCACCATAAAGTGGTCGTGTACCTATCCGGTAGGACAATACACTAGTAGGGGGTGGTCGTGTACCTATCCGGTAGGACAATACACTAGAGGGTGGTCGTGTACCTATCCAGTAGGACAATACACTAGGTAGTGGTCGTGTACCTATCCGGTAGGACAATACACTAGGGGGTGGTCGTGTACCTATCCGGTAGGACAATACACCAGGGAATGGTCGTGTACCTATCCGGTAGGACAATACACCAGAGAGTGGTCGTGTATCTATCCGGTAGGAGAATACATCAGGGAATGGTCGTGTACCTATCCGGTAGGACAATGCACCAGGTAGTGGTCGTGTACCTATCCGGTAGGACAATACACCAGGGAGTGGTCGTGTACCTATCCGGAAGGACAATACACCAGGGAGTGGTCGTGTACCTATCCGGTAGGACAATACATCAGGGAATGGTCGTGTACCTATCCGGTAGGACAATGCACCAGGCAATGGTCGTGTACCTATCCGGTAGGACAATGCACCAGGTAGTGGTCGTGTACCTATCCGGTAGGACAATACACCAGAGAGTGGTCGTGTACCTATCCGGTAGGACAATACACCAGAGAGTGGTCGTGTACCTATCCAGTAGGACAATGCACCAGGTAGTGGTCGTGTACCTATCCGGTAGGACAATACACCAGGGAATGGTCGTGTACCTATCCGGTAGGACAATGCACCAGGTAGTGGTCGTATACCTATCCGGTAGGACAATACATCAGGGAGTGGTCGTGTACCTATCCGGTAGGACAATGCACCAGGTAGTGGTCATGTACCTATCCGGTAGGACAATACACTAGGTAGTGGTCGTGTACCTATCCGGTAGTACAATACACTAGGGGGTGGTCGTGTACCTATCCGATAGGACAATACACCAGGGAGTGGTCGTGTACCTATCCGGTAGGACAATACACCAGGGAGTGGTCGTGTACCTATCTGGTAGGACAATACACCAGGGAGTGGTCGTGTACCTATCAGGTAAGACAATACACCAGATAGTGGTCTTATACCTATCCGGTAGGACAATGCACCAGAAAGTGGTCGTGTACCTATCCGGTAGGACAATACACCAGGGAGTGGTCGTGTACCTATCCGGTAGGACAATACACTAGGGGTGGTCGTGTACCTATCCGGTAGGACAACACATCAGGGAGTGGTTGTGTACCTATCCGGTAGGACAATACACCAGGGAGTGGTCGTGTACCTATCCATTAGGACAATACACCAGGGAGTGGTCGTGTACCTATCCGGTTGGACAATACATCAGGGAGTGGTCGTGTACCTATCCGGTAGGACAATACATCAGGGAGTGGTCGTGTACCTATCCGGTAGGACAATACACCAGGGATTGGTCGTGTACCTATCCGGTAGGACAATACACTAGGGGGTGGTCGTGTACCTATCCGATAGGACAATACACCAGGGAGTGGTCGTGTATCTATCCGGTAGGACAATACACCAGGGAGTGGTCGTGTACCTATCCGGTAGGACAATACACCAGGGAGTGGTCGTGTACCTATCAGGTAGGACAATACACCAGATAGTGGTATTATACCTATCCGGTAGGACAATGCACCATAAAGTGGTCGTGTACCTATCCGGTAGGACAATACACTAGGGGGTGGTCGTGTACCTATCCGGTAGGACAATACACCAGGGAGTGGTCGTGTACCTATCCGGTAGGACAATACACTAGGGGGTGGTCGTGTACCTATCCGGTAGGACAATACACCAGAGAGGGAATGGTCGTGTACCTATCCGGTAGGACAATACACCAGGGAGTGGTCGTGTACCTATCCGGTAGGACAATACACCAGGGAGTGGTCGTGTACCTATCCGGTAGGACAATACACCAGGGAGTGGTCGTGTACCTATCCGGTAGGACAATACACCAGGGAGTGGTCGTGTACCTATCCGGTAGGACAATACACCAGGGAGTGGTCGTGTACCTATCCGATAGGACAATACACCAGGGAGTGGTCGTGTACCTATCCGGTAGGACAATACACCAGGGAGTGGTCGTGTACCTATCCGGTAGGACAATACACCAGGGAGTGGTCGTGTACCTATCAGGTAGGACAATACACCAGATAGTGTATACCTATCCGGTAGGACAATGCACCATAAAGTGGTCGTGTACCTATCCGGTAGGACAATACACTAGGGGGTGGTCGTGTACCTATCCGGTAGGACAATACACCAGGGAGTGGTCGTGTACCTATCCGGTAGGACAATACACTAGGGGGTGGTCGTGTACCTATCCGGTAGGACAATACACCAGAGAGTGGAATGGTCGTGTACCTATCCGGTAGGACAATACACTAGGGGGTGTTCGTGTACCTATCCGGTAGGACAATACACCAGAGAGTGGAATGGCCGTGTACCTATCCGGTAGGACAATGCACCAGGGAATGGTCGTGTACCTATCCGGTAGGACAATGCACCAGATAGTGGTCGTGTACCTATCCGGTAGGACAATACACCAGGGAATGGTCGTGTACCTATCCGGTAGGACAATGCACCAGGTAGTGGTCGTGTACCTATCCGGTAGGACAATACATCAGGGAGTGGTCGTGTACCTATCCAGTAGGACAATGCACCAGGTAGTGGTCATGTACGTACCTATCCGGTAGGACAATACACTAGGTAGTGGTCGTGTACCTATCCGGTAGGACAATACACTAGGGGGTGGTCGTGTACCTATCCGGTAGTACAATACACTAGGGGGTGGTCGTGTACCTATCCGATAGGACAATACACCAGGGAGTGGTCGTGTACCTATCCGGTAGGACAAAACACCAGATAGTGGTCTTATACCTATCCGGTAGGTCAATGCACCAGAAAGTGGTCGTGTACCTATCCGGTAGGACAATACACCAGGGGGTGGTCGTGTACCTATCCGGTAGGACAATACACCAGAGAGTGGAATGGTCGTGTACCTATCCGGTAGAACAATGCACCAGGGAATGGTCGTGTACCTATCCGGTAGGACAATACACTAGGGGGTGGTCGTGTACCTATCCGGTAGGACAATACACCAGAGAGTGGAATGGTCGTGTACCTATCCGGTAGGACAATGCACCAGGGAATGGTCGTGTACCTATCCGGTAGGACAATACACCAGGGAATGGTCGTGTACCTACCCGGTAGGACAATGCACCAGGGAATGGTCGTGTACCTATCCGGTAGGATAATACACCAGGGAATGGTCGTGTACCTATCCGGTAGGACAATGCACCAGGGAATGGTCGTGTACCTATCCGGTAGGACAATACACCAGGGAATGGTCGTGTACCTATCCGGTAGGACAATACACCAGGGAATGGTCGTGTACCTATCCGGTAGGACAATACACCAGGGATGGTCGTGTACCTATCCGGTAGTACAATACACTAGGGGGTGGTCGTGTACCTATCCGATAGGACAATACACCAGGGAGTGGTCGTGTACCTATCCGGTAGGACAAAACACCAGATAGTGGTCTTATACCTATCCGGTAGGACAATGCACCAGAAAGTGGTCGTGTACCTATCCGGTAGGACAATACACCAGGGAGTGGTCGTGTACCTATCCGGTAGGACAATACACCAGGGAATGGTCGTGTACCTATCCGGTAGAACAATGCACCAGGGAATGGTCGTGTACCTATCCGGTAGGACAATACACTAGGGGGTGGTCGTGTACCTATCCGGTAGGACAATACACCAGGTGGAATGGTCGTGTACCTATCCGGTAGGACAATACACCAGGGAATGGTCGTGTACCTATCCGGTAGGACAATACACCAGGGAATGGTCGTGTACCTATCCGGTAGGACAATACACCAGGGAATGGTCGTGTACCTATCCGGTAGGACAATACACCAGGGAGTGGTCGTGTACCTATCCGGTAGGACAATGCACCAGGGAATGGTCGTGTACCTATCCGGTAGGACAATACACCAGGGAGTGGTCGTGTACCTATCCGGTAGGACAATACACCAGGGAGTGGTCGTGTACCTATCCGGTAGGACAATGCACCAGGGAGTGGTCGTGTACCTATCCGGTAGGACAATACACCAGGGAATGGTCGTGTACCTATCCGGTAGGACAATACACCAGGGTATGGTCGTGTACCTATCCGGTAGGACAATGCACCAGAGAGTGGTCGTGTACCTATCCGGTAGGACAATACACCAGTGAGTGGTCGTGTACCTATCCTGTAGGACAATACACCAGGGAATGGTCGTGTACCTATCCGGTAGGACAATGCACCAGGTAGTGGTCGTGTACCTATCGGTAGGACAATGCACCAGGAGTGGTCGTGTACCTATCCGGTAGGACAATAACTAGGGGTGGTCGTGTACCTATCCGGTAGGACAATACACCAGGGAGTGGTCGTGTACCTATCCGGTAGGACAATACACCAGGGAGTGGTCGTGTACCTATCCGGTAGGACAATACACCAGGGAGTGGTCGTGTACCTATCCGGTAGGACAATACACCAGGGAGTGGTCGTGTACCTATCCGGTAGGACAATACACCAGAGAGGGAATGGTCGTGTACCTATCCGGTAGGACAATGCACCAGGGAGTGGTCGTGTACCTATCCGGTAGGACAATACACTAGGGGGTGGTCGTGTACCTATCCGGTAGGACAATACACCAGAGAGGGAATGGTCGTGTACCTATCCGGTAGGACAATACACTAGGGGGTGGTCGTGTACCTATCCGGTAGGACAATACACCAGAGAGGGTGGCGTGTACCTATCCGGTAGGACAATGCACCAGGGAATGGTCGTGTACCTATCCGGTAGGACAATACACCAGGGAATGGTCGTGTACCTATCCGGTAGGACAATACACCAGAGAGTGGAATGGTCGTGTACCTATCCGGTAGAACAATGCACCAGGGAATGGTCGTGTACCTATCCGGTAGGACAATACACTAGGGGGTGGTCGTGTACCTATCCGGTAGGACAATACACCAGAGAGTGGAATGGTCGTGTACCTATCCGGTAGGACAATACACTAGGGGGTGGTCGTGTACCTATTCGGTAGGACAATACACCAGAGAGTGGAATGGCCGTGTACCTATCCGGTAGGACAATGCACCAGGGAATGGTCGTGTACCTATCCGGTAGGACAATACACCAGGGAATGGTCGTGTACCTATCCGGTAGGACAATACACCAGGGAATGGTCGTGTACCTATCCGGTAGGACAATACACCAGAGATGGTCGTGTACCTATCCGGTAGGACAATACACAGGGGGTGGTCGTGTACCTATCCGGTAGGACAATACACCAGGGGAATGGTCGTGTACCTATCCGGTAGGACAATGCACCAGGGAATGGTCGTGTACCTATCCGGTAGGACAATACACCAGGGAATGGTCGTGTACCTATCCGGTAGGACAATACACTAGGGGGTGGTCGTGTACCTATCCGGTAGGACAATACACTAGGGGGTGGTCGTGTACCTATCCGGTAGGACAATACACCAGGGAGTGGTCGTGTACCTATCCGGTAGGACAAAACACCAGATAGTGGTCGTGTACCTATCCGGTAGGACAATGCACCAGAAAGTGGTCGTGTACCTATCCGGTAGGACAATACACCAGGGGGTGGTCGTGTACCTATCCGGTAGGACAATACACCAGAGAGTGGAATGGTCGTGTACCTATCCGGTAGGACAATGCACCAGGGAATGGTCGTGTACCTATCCGGTAGGACAATACACTAGGGGGTGGTCGTGTACCTATCCGGTAGGACAATACACCAGAGAGTGGAATGGTCGTGTACCTATCCGGTAGGACAATGCACCAGGGAATGGTCGTGTACCTATCCGGTAGGACAATACACCAGGGAATGGTCGTGTACCTATCCGGTAGGACAATGCACCAGGGAATGGTCGTGTACCTATCCGGTAGGACAATACACCAGGGAATGGTCGTGTACCTATCCGGTAGGACAATGCACCAGGGAATGGTCGTGTACCTATCCGGTAGGACAATACACCAGGGAATGGTCGTGTACCTATCCGGTAGGACAATGCACCAGGGAATGGTCGTGTACCTATCCGGTAGGACAATGCACCAGGGAATGGTCGTGTACCTATCCGGTAGGACAATACACCAGGGAATGATCGTGTACCTATCCGGTAGGACAATACACCAGGGAATGGTCGTGTACCTATCCGGTAGGACAATGCACCAGAGAGTGGTCGTGTACCTATCCGGTAGGACAATACACCAGTGAGTGGTCGTGTACCTATCCGGTAGGACAATACACCAGGGAATGGTCGTGTACCTATCCGGTAGGACAATGCACCAGGTAGTGGTCGTGTACCTATCCGGTAGGACAATGCACCAGGTAGTGGTCGTGTACCTATCCGGTAGGACAATACACTAGGGGGTGGTCGTGTACCTATCCGGTAGGACAATACACCAGGGAGTGGTCGTGTACCTATCCGGTAGGACAATACACCAGGGAGTGGTCGTGTACCTATCCGGTAGGACAATACACCAGGGAGTGGTCGTGTACCTATCCGGTAGGACAATACACCAGGGAGTGGTCGTGTACCTATCCGGTAGGACAATACACCAGGGAGTGGTCGTGTACCTATCCGGTAGGACAATACACCAGGGAGTGGTCGTGTACCTATCCGGTAGGACAATACACCAGGAGGGTGGTGTACCTATCCGGTAGGACAATCACCAGGGTGGTCGTGTACCTATCGGTAGGACAATACACCAGGAGTGGATGGTCGTGTACCTATCCGGTAGGACAATACACCAGGGAGTGGTCGTGTACCTATCCGGTAGGACAATACACCAGGGGGTGGTCGTGTACCTATCCGGTAGGACAATACACCAGAAGTGGAATGGTCGTGTACCTATCCGGTAGGACAATACACTAGGGGGTGGTCGTGTACCTATCCGGTAGGACAATACACCAGAGAGTGGAATGGCCGTGTACCTATCCGGTAGGACAATGCACCAGGGAATGGTCGTGTACCTATCCGGTAGGACAATACACCAGGGAATGGTCGTGTACCTATCCGGTAGGACAATACACCAGGGAATGGTCGTGTACCTATCCGGTAGGACAATACACCAGAGAATGGTCGTGTACCTATCCGGTAGGACAATACACTAGGGGGTGGTCGTGTACCTATCCGGTAGGACAATACACCAGAGAGTGGAATGGTCGTGTACCTATCCGGTAGGACAATGCACCAGGGAATGGTCGTGTACCTATCCGGTAGGACAATACACCAGGGAATGGTCGTGTACCTATCCGGTAGGACAATGCACCAGGGAATGGTCGTGTACCTATCCGGTAGGACAATACACCAGGGAATGGTCGTGTACCTATCCGGTAGGACAATGCACCAGGGAATGGTCGTGTACCTATCCGGTAGGACAATACACCAGGGAATGGTCGTGTACCTATCCGGTAGGACAATGCACCAGGGAATGGTCGTGTACCTATCCGGTAGGACAATGCACCAGGGAATGGTCCTGTACCTATCCGGTAGGACAATTCACCAGGGAATGATCGTGTACCTATCCGGTAGGACAATACACCAGGGAATGGTCGTGTACCTATCCGGTAGGACAATGCACCAGAGAGTGGTCGTGTACCTATCCGGTAGGACAATACACCAGTGAGTGGTCGTGTACCTATCCTGTAGGACAATACACCAGGGAATGGTCGTGTACCTATCCGGTAGGACAATGCACCAGGTAGTGGTCGTGTACCTATCCGGTAGGACAATGCACCAGGTAGTGGTCATGTACATATCCGGTTGGACAATACACTAGGGGGTGGTCGTGTACCTATCCGATAGGACAATACACCAGGGAGTGGTCGTGTACCTATCCGGTAGGACAATACACCAGGGAGTGGTCGTGTACCTATCCGGTAGGACAATACACCAGGGAGTGGTCGTGTACCTATCAGGTATGACAATACACCAGATAGTGGTCTTATACCTATCCGGTAGGACAATGCACCAGAAAGTGGTCGTGTACCTATCCGGTAGGACAATACACTAGGGGGTGGTCGTGTACCTATCCGGTAGGACAATACACCAGTGAGTGGTCGTGTACCTATCCGGTAGGACAATACACTAGGGGGTTGTCGTGTACCTATCCGGTAGGACAATACACCAGAGAGTGGAATGGTCGTGTACCTATTCGGTAGGACAATACACTAGGGGGTGGTCGTGTACCTATTCGGTAGGACAATACACCAGAGAGTGGAATGGCCGTGTACCTATCCGGTAGGACAATGCACCAGGGAATGGTCGTGTACCTATCCGGTAGGACAATACACCAGGGAATGGTCGTGTACCTATCCGGTAGGACAATGCACCAGGGATTGGTCGTGTACCTATCCGGTAGGACAATACACCAGGGAATGGTCGTGTACCTATCCGGTAGGACAATGCACCAGAGAGTGGTCGTGTACCTATCCGGTAGGACAATACACCAGGGAATGGTCGTGTACCTATCCGGTAGGACAATGCACCAGAAAGTGGTCGTGTACCTATCCGGTAGGACAATACACTAGGGGGTGGTCGTGTACCTATCCGATGGGACAATACACCAGTGAGTGGTCGTGTACCTATCCGGTAGGACAATACACAGGGTGGTCGTGTACCTATCCGGTAGGACAATACACCAGAGAGTGGAATGGTCGTGTACCTATCCGGTAGGACAATACACTAGGGGGTGGTCGTGTACCTATTCGGTAGGACAATACACCAGAGAGTGGAATGGCCGTGTACCTATCCGGTAGGACAATGCACCAGGGAATGGTCGTGTACCTATCCGGTAGGACAATACACCAGGGAATGGTCGTGTACCTATCCGGTAGGACAATACACCAGGGAATGGTCGTGTACCTATCCTGTAGGACAATACACCAGAGAATGGTCGTGTACCTATCCGGTAGGACAATACACTAGGGGGTGGTCGTGTACCTATCCGGTAGGACAATACACCAGAGAGTGGAATGGTCGTGTACCTATCCGGTAGGACAATGCACCAGGGAATGGTCGTGTACCTATCCGGTAGGACAATACACCAGGGAATGGTCGTGTACCTATCCGGTAGGACAATGCACCAGGGAATGGTCGTGTACCTATCCGGTAGGACAATACACCAGAGAATGGTCGTGTACCTATCCGGTAGGACAATGCACCAGGGAATGGTCGTGTACCTATCCGGTAGGACAATACACCAGGGAATGGTCGTGTACCTATCCGGTAGGACAATGCACCAGGGAATGGTCGTGTACCTATCCGGTAGGACAATGCACCAGGGAATGGTCGTGTACCTATCCGGTAGGACAATTCACCAGGGAATGATCGTGTACCTATCCGGTAGGACAATACACCAGGGAATGGTCGTGTACCTATCCGGTAGGACAATGCACCAGAGAGTGGTCGTGTACCTATCCGGTAGGACAATACACCAGTGAGTGGTCGTGTACCTATCCTGTAGGACAATACACCAGGGAATGGTCGTGTACCTATCCGGTAGGACAATGCACCAGGTAGTGGTCGTGTACCTATCCGGTAGGACAATGCACCAGGTAGTGGTCATGTACATATCCGGTAGGACAATACACTAGGTAGTGGTCGTGTACCTATCCGGTAGGACAATACACTAGGGGGTGGTCGTGTACCCATCCGGTAGGACAATACACTAGGGGGTGGTCGTGTACCTATCCGATAGGACAATACACCAGGGAGTGGTCGTGTACCTATCCGGTAGGACAATACACCAGGGAGTGGTCGTGTACCTATCCGGTAGGACAATACACCAGGGAGTGGTCGTGTACCTATCAGGTAGGACAATACACCAGATAGTGGTCTTATACCTATCCGGTAGGACAATGCACCAGAAAGTGGTCGTGTACCTATCCGGTAGGAAAATACACTAGGGGGTGGTCGTGTACCTATCCGGTAGGACAATACACCAGTGAGTGGTCGTGTACCTATCCGGTAGGACAATACACTAGGGGGTGGTCGTGTATCTATCCGGTAGGACAATACACCAGAGAGTGGAATGGTCGTGTACCTATCCGGTAGGACAATACACTAGGGGGTGGTCGTGTACCTATTCGGTAGGACAATACACCAGAGAGTGGAATGGCCGTGTACCTATCCGGTAGGACAATGCACCAGGGAATGGTCGTGTACCTATCCGGTAGGACAATACACCAGGGAATGGTCGTGTACCTATCCGGTAGGACAATGCACCAGGGAATGGTCGTGTACCTATCCGGTAGGACAATACACCAGGGAATGGTCGTGTACCTATCCGGTAGGACAATACACCAGGGAATTGTCGTGTACCTATCCTGTAGGACAATACACCAGAGAATGGTCGTGTACCTATCCGGTAGGACAATACACCAGGGAGTGGTCGTGTACCTATCCGGTAGGACAATACACAAGGGAGTGGTCGTGTACCTAACCTGTAGGACATTACACCAGGGAATGGTCGTGTACCTATCCGGTAGGACAATGCACCAGGGAATGGTCGTGTACCTATCCGGTAGGACAATACACTAGGGGGTGGTCGTGTACCTATCCGGTAGGACAATACACTAGGTAGTGGTCGTGTATCTATCCGGTAGGACAATACACTAGGGGGTGGTCGTGTACCTATCCGGTAGGACAATACACTAGGGGTGGTCGTGTACCTATCCGGTAGGACAATGCACCAGGGAGTGGTCGTGTACCTATCCGGTAGGACAATACACCAGGGAGTGGTCGTGTACCTATCCGCTAGGACAATACACCAGGGAGTGGTCGTGTACCTATCCGGTAGGACAATACACCAGGGAGTGGTCGTGTACCTAAGCGACAGGACAATACACCAGAGAGCGGTCGTGTACCTATCCGGTACGACAATACACCTGGGATTTGTCGTGTTCCTATCCGGTACGACACTACACAATTACCGGAATAAGAAAAATAATAGCATTGTATTTGTTTGTTTATGTTTGTACAATTACAATAGTTACATACAGATTAAGATATGGTTAAGCAGTTTTGATTGGCCGCCATTTCCCACTTCCTATTAACATTTCGACAGTTTACGCATGCGCTAAATATTACTGATTGTATACACACTCCTTCATATCTTGGAAATGTTTAAATCGTACGCGATTAAGAGAGTAGGTACATTTGTTCGCATTTCAGATCTTAATTTCAATTTAAGTCTTCTATTATTTGTAAATACAAGCAGAAAACAATAGAAGAACATTATATATCGTGTCATAATCATACCAAAGATAGGAAAAGGTGATATCTCGTTGAGAAATCTTACATTGTTCGCACTTGATTACGTATTCAATTAGCTAATTAACTATTGTAAAACATCATGCTTAAGGGTCTCACTTCCTGTGATTGCCTCGCGAAAAGGTGAGAACATAATAATCTTTCTATTGTTATCCTTTCATGATGTTTGGACCCTTAGATTGACGTTTTGAGTGGAAAAAGCATTCGCACAGAACCGGGATTATTATATATCGGCATGAAGAGCAACTGGAAGCCAAACCCACAGTGGAAAGTTGCATGTATTATATCACAGTCATTTCTTGTAATCCTACAACTGTATTTACTGTCCAGCTTAGTTACAAGTACCACGAGATTAGATTCAGAAGGATTTTATACGAGATACAACGAAACTGAAAGTAAGTAATGCTGCTTTAACAAATATTACACTTATTTATTTACTTTAACATAACCGGTATGGATCTCTAGTGTGTATATCAGTCAATGCTATATAACAGTATGTATGCATAATGCTAAACAGTATACAATAATACATTCGAATACTGAAAAATATAATAGTTAACATGGTAACGAATGTGATGCACAGTAACGAATGTGACATTCAGTAACGAATGTGACATTCAGTAACGAATGTGACAAACAGTACCGAATGTGATACACAGTACCGAATGTGACACACAGTAACGAATGTGATACACAGTACCGAATGTGACAAACAGTAACGCATGTGACACACAGTAACGAATGTGGTACACAATAACCAATGTGACACACAGTAACGAATGTGGCACACAGTAACGAATGTGACAAACAGTAACGAATATGGCACACAGTAACGAATGTGGCACACAGTAACGAATGTGGCACACAATAACGAATGTGACAAACAGTAACGAATATGGCACACAGTAACGAATGTGGCACACAGTAACGAATGTGGCACACAATAACGAATGTGACAAACAGTAACGAATGTGACACACAGTAACGAATGTGGTACACAATAACGAATGTGACAAACAGTAACGAATGTGGTACACAATAACGAATGTGACAAACAGTAACGAATGTGATACACAGTACCGAATGTGGTACACAATAACGAATGTGACAAACAGTACCGAATGTGATACACAGTACCGAATGTGGTACACAATAACGAATGTGACAAACAGTAACGAATGTGGCACACAGTAACGAATGTGACACACAGTAACGAAATGTGACAAACAGTAACGAATGTGACACACAGTAACGAATGTGACAAACAGTAATGAATGTGGCAAACAGTAACGAATGTGACACACAGTAACTAATGTGACAAACAATAACGAATGTGGTACACAGTAACGAATGTGAAGAACAGTACCGAATGTGACAAACAGTAACCCCATGTGACAAACAGTAACGAATATGGCACACAGTAACGAATGTGACACACAGTAACGAATGTGACAAACAGTAACGAATGTGACAAACAGTAACGAATGTGGTACACAATAACGAATGTGACACACAGTAACGAATGTGACACACAGTAGCAAATATAGCACACAGTAACGAATGTGACCCACAGTAACGAATATGGCACACAGTAACGAATGTGAGACACAGTAACGAATGTGACAAACAATAACTAATGTGACAAACAGTAACGAATGTGGCACACAGTAATGAATGTGACACACAGTAACGAAGGTGACACACAGTAACGAATGTGACACACAGTAACGAATGCTCTTGTCCGATCAACACAGTCGTGTACATACACCTACAGTAGTGTCCGATCAACACAGTCGTGTATACATACACCTATAACAGAGTCCAATCAACACAGTCGTGTACATACACCTACAGTAGTGTCCGATCAACACAGTCGTGTACATACACCTACAACAGTGTCCAATCAACACAGCCGTGTACATACACCTACAACAGTGTCCAATCAACACAGCCGTGTACATACACCTACAGTAGTGTCCGATCAACACAGTCGTGTACATACACCTACAATAGTGTCCGATCAACACAGTCGTGTACATACACCTACAGTAGTGTCCGATCAACACAGTCGTGTACATACACCTACAATAGTGTCCGATCAACACAGTCGTGTACATACACCTACAGGAGTATCCGATCAACACAGTCGTGTACATACACCTACAGTAGTGTCCGATCAACACAGTCGTGTACATACACCTACAGTAGTGTCCGATCAACACAGTCGTGTACATACACCTACAGTAGTGTCCGATCAACACAGTCTTGTACATACACCTACAGTAGTGTCCGATCAACACAGTCGTGTACATACACCTACAGTAGTGTCCGATCAGCACAGTCTTGTACATACACCTACAGTAGTGTCCGATCAACACAGCCGTGTACATACACCTACAGTAGTGTCCGATCAGCACAGTCTTGTACATACACCTACAGTAGTGTCCGATCAACACAGCCGTGTACATACACCTACAGTAGTGTCCGATCAGCACAGTCTTGTACATACACCTACAGTAGTGTCCGATCAGCACAGTCTTGTACATACACCTACAGTAGTGTCCGATACAACACAGTCGTGTACATACACCTACAGTAGTGTCCGATCAACACAGTCGTGTACATACACCTACAGTAGTGTCCGATCAGCACAGTCTTGTACATACACCTACAGTAGTGTCCGATCAGCACAGTCTTGTACATACACCTACAGTAGTGTCCGATCAGCACAGTCTTGTACATACACCTACAGTAGTGTCCGATACAACACAGCCGTGTACATACACCTACAATAGTGTCCGATCAACACAGTCGTGTACATACACCTACAATAGTGTCCGATCAACACAGTCGTGTACATACACCTACAGTAGTGTCCGATCAACACAGTCGTGTACATACACCTACAGTAGTGTCCGATCAACACAGTCTTGTACATACATCTACAGTAGTGTCCGACCAACACAGTCGTGTACATACACCTACAGTAGTGTCCGATCAACACAGTCTTGTACATACACCTACAGTAGTGTCCGATCAACACAGTCGTGTACACATACACCTACAGTAGTGTCCGATCAGCACAGTCTTGTACATACACCTACAGTAGTGTCCGATCAGCACAGTCATGTACATACACCTACAGTAGTGTCCGATCAACACAGTCTTGTACATACATCTACAGTAGTGTCCGACCAACACAGTCATGTACATACACCTACAGTAGTGTCCGATCAACACAGTCGTGTACATACACCTACAGTAGTGTCCGACCAACACAGTCTTGTACATACATCTACAGTAGTGTCCGACCAACACAGTCTTGTACATACACCTACAGTAGTGTCCGATCAACACAGTCGTGTACATACACCTACAGTAGTGTCCGACCAACACAGTCTTGTACATACATCTACAGTAGTGTCCGATCAGCACAGTCTTGTACATACACCTACAGTAGTGTCCGATCAACACAGTCTTGTACATACACCTACAGTAGTGTCCGATCAACACAGTCGTGTACATACACCTACAGTAGTGTCCGATCAACACAGTCTTGTACATACACCTACAGTAGTGTCCGATCAGCACAGTCGTGTACATACACATACAGTAGTGTCCGATCAGCACAGTCTTGTACATACACCTACAGTAGTGTCCGATCAGCACAGTCGTGTACATACACATACAGTAGTGTCCGATCAGCACAGTCTTGTACATACACCTACAGTAGTGTCCGATCAGCACAGTCTTGTACATACACATACAGTAGTGTCCGATCAGCACAGTCTTGTACATACACCTACAGTAGTGTCCGATCAACACAGTCGTGTACATACATCTACAGTACTGTCCGATCAGCACAGTCTTGTACATACATCTACAGTACTGTCCGATCAGCACAGTCTTGTACATACACCTACAGTAGTGTCCGATCAACACAGTCGTGTACATACACATACAGTAGTGTCCGATCAACACAGTCGTGTACATACACCTACAGTAGTGTCCGATCAGCACAGTCGTGTACATACACCTACAGTAGTGTCCGATCACACAGTCTTGTACATACACCTACAGTAGTGTCCGATCAACACAGTCTTGTACATACACCTACAGTAGTGTCCGATCAACACAGTCTTGTACATACACCTACAGTAGTGTCCGATCAGCACAGTCTTGTACATACACCTACAGTAGTGTCCGATCAACACAGTCTTGTACATACACCTACAGTAGTGTCCGATCAACACAGTCTTGTACATACACCTACAGTAGTGTCCGATCAGCACAGTCTTGTACATACATCTACAGTAGTGTCCGATCAGCACAGTCGTGTACATACACCTACAGTAGTGTCCGATCAACACAGTCGTGTACATACACCTACAGTAGTGTCCGATCAGCACAGTCGTGTACATACACCTACAGTAGTGTCCGATCAACACAGTCGTGTACATACACCTACAGTAGTGTCCGATACAACTTTTATTTTAATTTCAATGTTTTACTGGTCTATATACAGTTTTACAACTGAAGGTTTTTGTCATTACATTTTTACATCTTGATAAATGTTGTTGCCATAGACCTTTCATCATTAAATGTTTTCTTTAAATTTTCATTAAAACTATCTTGTATGCAATATACCTAACCCGGCGCGATATAACCTGAACTGTGCTGAAGCGCCGTTACACCAAATACTCACTCACTCACTAGGGGGCCTGCAACTCTAATGCACAAATACATGTTTGTAAATAAAACTTCTATTTGTGTTATCAAATAGAAAAAGGGCATCGCATAAACTCCGGAGACCGCATAAACAATTGCCGATTCTGACAAAAGTCATGACAACTTAGCCAGGAGCTGCAATTTTCTAAACCCAAGAGGAAATGGGCAGACAATCCATGTGATTTATGGAAACTTTGTCAACAAATAATGTGGTGTTGATACATTTAGTGGGGACCTTATGCTGTGTGCATTGACATTTGAACGGAACAAACGCATAGTTAGTCAAGTAATAACGGCTAGTGTGATCTGTTTTCTATTAATATTTCAAACACCAGTCATATGTCGTTGAGACCAAATGTTTATTATTTTAAAACTTCGAAACTGATTTGTATTATCTATTTTATGTGAATAGAATTGTATTTTCAAGTAATTGAAAACCTCCGTGACACGCGTCTATGTTCCGTGTATTATTGTACAACTATGTAATACATTGTATTTGTATTTGAATGGATGACATTATCCGAGTGGATCACACATACATTAAGCTTTATGTAGCGTTATACGACAGGCTTGACCCAGAGGTCCAAAACAAGTCCATTGGACAGAGATATCTATGCCCCAGCGTGCTTTATTACTATGTCTTACTTTACACGACTTATGGTACAATTAGATCAAATCTTAGATGCTTTGACAATTTAATTAATAAGCACTGATATTGTGGGATGGTCACTGGAAAATCTCCGTGTTTATGATACAATTATTGGCCGGTGGCTTCAGCTGTTTACAGAAAAACTAGAATACATATGTGACATGTGAAGGGTTTATGTAATAGTTTAATACAGCATGATATTGTTCACTGGATATAATACGATCAAATAGATGCTCTTATAGATGTAGTGCACATCTTGCATAGAGAGTACTTGTGGGTAATGTGTGAGTGTTATACGTTTGTTTATCGTCGCTACCGGTTGCCAATATGAGCGACGCCTCCCGAAGAGATTATTCATTTTAGAGTTTTGGAGGATAGTGCAATAATACAGACAGAGACCAATTCCAGAGTCTCCTCTGGTTCTTTTACGTGCACGGTGTAAAGAACCGACACAAGATCTCGGTTTAAAGTCCCATCTGAAAGACTGTTCATTTTATTAGGGAGAGAACCTGCGATTCGTGTATTACCAGTTCAACGTGTTAACCACTGGACTACATATCCGTCTGTTTACTTGGGTAAGATATACTACGTATACATCATATTAACTCACGTGTGCGGACATATATACTTTATTTATTTAAATCACGTGTGCGGACATATATACTTTATTTATTTATATCACGTGTGCGGACATATATACTTTATTTATTTATATCACGTGTGCGGACATATATACTTTATTTATTTATATCACGTGTGCGGACATATATACTTTATTTATTTATATCACGTGTGCGGACATATATAATTTATTTATTTAAATCACGTGTGCGGATATATATACTTTATTTATTTAAATCACGTGTGCGGACATATATACTTTATTTATTTATATCACGTGCGCGGACATATATACTTTATTTATTTAACTCACGTGTGTGGACATATATACTTTATTTATTTATATCACGTGCGGACATATATACTTTATTTATTTAACTCACGTGTGCGGACATATATACTTTATTTATTTATATCACGTGCGGACATATATACTTTATTTATTTAACTCACGTGTACGGACATATAAACTTTATTTATTTATATCATGTGCGGACATATATACTTTATTTATTTAACTCACGTGTGCGGACATATATACTTTATTTATTTAAATCACGTGTGTGGACATATATACTTTATTTATTTATATCATGTGCGCGGACATATATACTTTATTTATTTAAATCACGTGTGCGGACATATATACTTTATTTATTTATATCACGTGTGCGGACATATATACTTTATTTATTTAATCACGTGTGCGGACATATATACTTTATTTATTTATATCACGTGCGCGGACATATATACTTTATTTATTTAACTCACGTGTGCGGACATATATACTTTATTTATTTAAATCACGTGCGGACATATATACTTTATTTATTTAACTCACGTGTGCGGACATATATACTTTATTTATTTAAATCACGTGCGGACATATATACTTATTATTTAACTCACGTGTGCGGACATATATACTTTATTTATTTAACTCACGTGTGCGGACATATATACTTTATTTATTTAACTCACGTGTGCGGACATATATACTTTATTTATTTAACTCACGTGTGCGGACATATATACTTTATTTATTTAACTCACGTGTGCGGACATATATACTTTATTTATTTAACTCACGTGTGCGGACATATATACTTTATTTATTTAACTCACGTGTGCGGACATATATACTTTATTTATTTAACTCACGTGTGCGGACATATATACTTTATTTATTTAACTCACGTGTGCGGACATATATACTTTATTTATTTAACTCACGTGTGCGGACATATATACTTTATTTATTTAACTCACGTGTGCGGACATATATACTTTATTTATTTAACTCACGTGTGCGGACATATATACTTTATTTATTTAACTCACGTGTGCGGACATATATACTTTATTTATTTAACTCACGTGTGCGGACATATATACTTTATTTATATATACATGTATATAGCTACAAAACACAATACCAGTGTTAATGGTATGCCTATAGAATACTAATTGTCTAATATACAGTGTGGTTAGTCTAACATGCAGTGTGGTTAGTCTAACATGCAGTGTGGTTAGTCTAACATGCAGTGTGGTTAGTCTAACATGCAGTGTGGTTAGTCTAACATACAGTGTGGTTTGTCTAACATGCAGTGTGGTTAGTCTAACATGCAGTGTGGTTAGTCTAACATGCAGTGTGGTTAGTCAAACATGCAATGTGGTTAGTCTAACATGCAGTGTGGTTAGTCCAATATACATTGTGGTTAGTCTAACATGCAATGTGGTTAGTCTAACACGCAGTGTGGTTAGTCTAACATGCAGTGTGGTTAGTCTAATATACGGTGTGGTTAGTCTAAAATGCAGTGTGGTTAGACTAATATACGGTGTGGTTAGTCTAACACGCAGTGTGGTTATTCTAACATGCAGTGTGGTTAGTGTAACATGCAGTGTGATTAGTGTAACATGCAGTGTGGTTAGTCTAACATGCAGTGTGGTTAGTCTAATATACAGTGTGGTTAGTCTAACATGCAGTGTGGTTAGTCTAACATGCAGTGTGGTTAGTCTAACATGCAGTGTGGTTAGTCTAACACGCAGTGTGGTAGTCTAACATGCAGTGTGGTTAGTGTAACATGCAGTGTGGTTAGTGTAACATGCAGTGTGGTTAGTCTAACATGCAGTGTCGTTAGTCTAATATACAGTGTGGTTAGTCTAACATGCAGTGTGGTTAGTCTAACATGCAGTGTGGTTAGTCTAACATGCAGTGTGGTTAGTCTAACATGCAGTGTGGTTAGTCTAACATGCAGTGTGGTTAGTCTAACATGCAATGTGGTTAGTCTAATATACGGTGTGGTTAGTCTAACACGCAGTGTGGTTAGTCTAACATGCAGTGTGGTTAGTCTAACATGCAGTGTGGTTAGTCTAACATGCAGTGTGATTAGTCTAACATGTAGTGTGGTTAGTCTAACATGTAGTGTGGTTAGTCTAACATGCAGTGTGGTTAGTCTAACATACGGTGTGGTTAGTCTCATATACGGTGTGGTTAGTCTAACACACAGTGTGGTTAGTCTAACATGCAGTGTGGTTAGTCTAATATACGGTGTGGTTAATCTAAAATGCAGTGTGGTTAGTCTAATATACGGTGTGGTTAGTCTAACACGCAGTATGGTTAGTCTAACATGCAGTGTGGTTAGTCTAATATACGGTATGGTTAGTCTAACACGCAGTGTTGGTAGTCTAACATGCAGTGTTGTTAGTCTAACATGCAGTGTGGTTAGTGTAACATGCAGTGTGGTTAGTCTAACATGCAGTGTGGTTAGTCTAATATACAGTGTGGTTAGTCTAACATGCAGTGTGGTTAGTCTAACATGCAGTGTGGTTAGTCTAACATGCAGTGTGGTTAGTCTAACATGCAATGTGGTTAGTCTAATATACGGTGTGGTTAGTCTAACACGCAGTGTGGTTAGTCTAACATGCAGTGTGGTTAGTCTAACATGCAGTGTGGTTAGTCTAACATGCAGTGTGGTTAGTCTAACATGCAATGTGGTTAGTCTAACATGTAGTGTGGTTAGTCTAACATGCAGTGTGGTTAGTCTAATATACGGTGTGGTTAGTCTAATATACGGTGTGGTTAGTCTAACACGCAGTGTGGTTAGTCTAACATGCAGTGTGGTTAGTCTAATATACGGTGTGGTTAGTCTAAAATGCAGTGTGTTTAGTCTAATATACGGTGTGGTTAGTCTAACACGCAGTATGGTTAGTCTAACATGCAGTGTGGTTAGTCTAACATGCAGTGTGGTTAGTGTAACATGCAGTGTGGTTAGTCTAACATGCAGTGTGGTTAGTCTAATATACAGTGTGGTTAGTCTAACATGCAGTGTGGTTAGTCTAACATGCAATGTGGTTAGTCTAATATACGGTGTGGTTAGTCTAACACGCAGTGTGGTTAGTCTAACATGCAGTGTGGTTAGTCTAACATCCAATGTGGTTAGTCTAATATACGGTGTGGTTAGTCTAACACGCAGTGTGGTTAGTCTAACATGCAGTGTGGTTAGTCTAACATGCAGTGTGGTTAGTCTAACATGCAGTGTGGTTAGTCTAACATGCAGTGTGGTTAGTCTAACATGCAGTGTGGTTAGTCTTACATGTAGTGTGGTTAGTCTAACATGCAGTGTGGTTAGTCTAATATACGATGTGGTTAGTCTAACATGCAGTGTGGTTAGTCTAATATACGGTGTGGTTAGTCAACACAACAAAACACAACACAAACAAAACACAACAACAACAAAACAATAACATGCAGTGTGGTTAGTCTAATATACGGTGTTGTTAGTCTAACACGCAGTGTGGTTAGTCTAACATGCAGTGTGGTTAGTCTAACATGCAGTGTGGTTAGTCTAATATACGATGTGGATAGTCTAACATGCAGTGTGGTTAGTCTAATATACGGTGTGGTTAGTCTAACATGCAGTGTGGTTAGTCTAATATACGGTGTGGTTAGTCTAACATGCAGTGTGGTTAGTCTAACATGCAGTGTGGTTAGTCCAATATACAATGTGGTTAGTCCAATATACAGTGTGGTTAGTCAAACATGCATTGTGGTTAGTCTAACATGCAGTGTGGTTAGTCTAATATACAGTGTGAGTAGTCCAATATACAGTGTGGTTAGTCCAATATACAGTGTGATTAGTCCAATATACAGTGTGCTTAGTCCAATATATAGTGTGCATAGTCCAATATACAGTGTGGTTAGTCCAATATACAGTGTGCATAGTCCAATATACAGTGTGGTTAGTCCAATATACAGTGTGCATAGTCCAATATACAGTGTGCTTAGTCCAATATACAGTGTGCATAGTCCAATATACAGTGTGCTTAGTCCAATATACAGTGTGCATAGTCCAATATACAGTGTGCTTAGTCCAATATACAGTGTGGTTAGTCCAATATACAGTGTGGTTAGTCCAATATACAGTGTGCATAGTCCAATATACAGTGTGGTTAGTCCAATATACAGTGTGCTTAGTCCAATATATAGTGTGCTTAGTCCAATATACAGTGTGGTTAGTCCAATATATAGTGTGCTTAGTCCAATATACAGTGTGCATAGTCCAATATACAGTGTGCATAGTCTAATATACAGTGTTGTTAGTCCAATATACAGTGTGATTAGTCCAATATATAGTGTGCTTAGTCCAATATACAGTGTGCATAGTCCAATATACAGTGTAGTTAGTCCAATATATAGTGTGGTTAGTCCAATATATATTGTGCTTAGTTCAATATACAGTGTGGTTAGTCCAATATATAGTGTGCTTAGTCCAATATACATTGTGCATAGTCCAATATACAATGTGGTTAGTCCAATATATAGTGTGGTTAGTCCAATATACAGTGTGCATAGTCCAATATACAGTGTGGTTAGTCCAATATACAGTGTGCTTAGTCCAATATATAGTGTGGTTAGTCCAATATACAGTGTGATTAGTCCAATATATAGTGTGCTTAGTCCAATATATAGTGTGCATAGTCCAATATACAGTGTGGTTAGTCCAATATACAGTGTGCATAGTCCAATATACAGTGTGGTTAGTCCAATATATAGTGTGATTAGTCCAATATATATTGTGCTTAGTCCAATATACAGTGTGGTTAGTCCAATATATAGTGTGCTTAGTCCAATATACATTGTGCATAGTCCAATATACAATGTGGTTAGTCCAATATATAGTGTGGTTAGTCCAATATACAGTGTGCATAGTCCAATATACAGTGTGGTTAGTCCAATATGCAGTGTGCTTAGTCCAATATATAGTGTGGTTAGTCCAATATACAGTGTGATTAGTCCAATATATAGTGTGGTTAGTCCAATATACAGTGTGATTAGTCCAATATATAGTGTAATTAGTCCAATATATAGTGTGATTAGTCCAATATATAGTGTGATTAGTCCAATATATAGTGTAATTAGTCCAATATATAGTGTGATTAGTCCAATATATAGTGTGGTTAGTCCAATATACAGTGTGATTAGTCCAATATATAGTGTAATTAGTCCAATATACAGTGTGATTAGTCCAATATATAGTGTGATTAGTCCAATATATAGTGTAATTAGTCCAATATATAGTGTGATTAGTCCAATATACAATGTGATTAGTCCAATATACAATGTGATTAGTCCAATATATAGTGTAATTAGTCCAATATATAGTATGCTTAGTCCAATATATAGTGTGCTTAGTCCAATATATAGTGTGCTTAGTCCAATATATAGTATGCTTAGTCCAATATATAGTATGCTTAGTCCAATATATAGTGTGCTTAGTCCAATATATAGTATGCTTAGTCCAATATATAGTATGCTTAGTCCAATATATAGTATGCTTAGTCCAATATATAGTGTGCTTAGTCCAATATATAGTGTAATTAGTCCAATATATAGTGTAATTAGTCCAATATATAGTATGCTTAGTCCAATATATAGTGTAATTAGTCCAATATATAGTGTGCTTAGTCCAATATATAGTGTAATTAGTCCAATATACAGTGTGCTTAGTCCAATATATAGTGTAATTAGTCCAATATACAGTGTGCTTAGTCCAATATATAGTGTGCTTAGTCCAATATATAGTGTAATTAGTCCAATATATAGTGTGCTTAGTCCAATATATAGTATGCTTAGTCCAATATATAGTATGCTTAGTCCAATATATAGTGTGCTTAGTCCAATACATAGTGTAATTAGTCCAATATATAGTGTGCTTAGTCCAATATACAGTGTGCTTAGTCCAATATATAGTGTGCTTAGTCCAATATATAGTGTGCTTAGTCCAATATATAGTGTGCTTAGTCCAATATATAGTGTAATTAGTCCAATATATAGTGTGCTTAGTCCAATATACAGTGTGCTTAGTCCAATATATAGTGTGCTTAGTCCAATATATAGTGTGCTTAGTCCAATATATAGTGTAATTAGTCCAATATATAGTGTGCTTAGTCCAATATACAGTATGCTTAGTCCAATATATAGTGTGCTTAGTCCAATATATAGTGTGATTAGTCCAATATATAGTGTGCTTAGTCCAATATATAGTGTGCTTAGTCCAATATATAGTGTGCTTAGTCCAATATATAGTGTAATTAGTCCAATATACAGTGTGCTTAGTCCAATATATAGTGTGCTTAGTCCAATATATAGTATGCTTAGTCCAATATATAGTGTAATTAGTCCAATATATAGTGTGCCTAGTCCAATATATAGTGTGATTAGTCCAATATATAGTGTGCTTAGTCCAATATACAGTGTGATTAGTCCAATATATAGTGTAATTAGTCCAATATACAGTGTGCTTAGTCCAATATATAGTATGCTTAGTCCAATATATAGTATGCTTAGTCCAATATACAGTGTAATTAGTCCTATATATAGTGTAATTAGTCCAATATATAGTGTGCTTAGTCCAATATATAGTGTAATTAGTCCAATATATAGTGTGCTTAGTCCAATATACAGTGTAATTAGTCCAATATATAGTGTGCTTAGTCCAATATATAGTGTAATTAGTCCAATATACAGTATGATTAGTCCAATATATAGTGTGCTTAGTCCAATATATAGTGTAATTAGTCCAATATACAGTATGATTAGTCCAATATATAGTATGCTTAGTCCAATATATAGTGTAATTAGTCCAATATATAGTATGCTTAGTCCAATATACAGTGTGATTAGTCCAATATATAGTGTGGTTAGTCCAATATACAGTATGATTAGTCCAATATATAGTGTGGTTAGTCCAATATACAGTGTGATTAGTCCAATATATAGTGTGTATAAACTTACAGCGCAATCGTACAGGTATATCTATATAAACTTACATCGCAATCGTACAGGTATATCTCTATAAACTTGCATCGCAATCGTACAGGTATATCTCTATAAACGTACAGCGCAATTGTACAGGTATATCTCTATAAACGTACATCGCAATCGTACAGGTAAATATCTCTATAAACGTACAGCGCAATCGTAAGGTAGACCTCTATAAACTTACAGCGCAATCGTAAGGTAGACCTCTATAAACTTACAGCGCAATCGTAATGTAGACCTCTATAAACTTACAGCGCAATCGTAATGTAGACGTCTATAAACTTACAGCGCAATCGTAAGGTAGACCTCTATAAACTTACAGCGCAATCGTAATGTAGACCTCTATACTCTTACGGCTCAATCGATTGCTAAACAACTTCTTGCACATTCAGAAGATACAATGTTGAATTTAAGTGCATTGCCTAAGGGCACAATCGTAGCGGCTACAGCTGGGCACACTCGTAGCGGCTACAGCTGGGCACAATCGTAGCGGCTACAGCTGGGCACGAACAGCGGGCCTCACACATGAAGCGAGCACTGGTTATGTATATTTACATTTCATGTTATTTTCCCTCTTCAGATGGCAGACTCTACACGGTTTAAGCTGCAGGAAATTCCATTCGTCATTGACGGGCGGTCTATTATCAAGGGCGTTACTAAGCACACCACGTGCTCTGATGTCATCAACAAACTGCCGAACCTACACGCCCCTTTAGCCGTATTTGAATATGTCGACGGGATCGAAAAGGAGCTTCAAGGCAAAACGAAGTTGTTGAAAGTGTGGCGCGCTCATGGTTCTTCTAAAACAGTTAAATTTGTCATAAAAATGTCGCATGCTGTGAACATGGGGAAGAAACATACATGGAAACTGTTCCCAGGGCGAAAACAAGGCACGAAACAGTGTGTCAAACAAAGCACGAAACGCACTCAAGAGAAAGAACTATCTAAAGATACTCTGAAGAATGTTTCAGATCTCGCTTTCTATATTAGATACCAGAAAACGAAAGTTCAAGCATTGACTACAAAAATGGAGAATACACATCGAAGAAGTGATGAAAGTAGATTCATAAAAGGAATGTCACATAACGCATCTGTCAACAGTATGGACGCTTTCCTAGCCAAGACGGATTTGAACGAAATGGAACAATTTCTAAATTTCTGCGGTGAAGTTACGGCTGAAAAACTTGGACATGGTAAATCTGTTAGACGATCTGTACGACAGCCGGCGAAGACATTCACTAGAGAACCAAAACAAGCGACAAGTAAATCATGTTTTGGCAAGAATGAAAAGCATATGACTCAGAGCAGTCTCACGTCTACGAGACTTGGACTAAAGCAGAAATTCTCATCTAACGGTAAAGTACTAACGACATCTGCGACGACAATTAGTTCAACTGATACCGGATATAATTCAGTTAGTAGTGCAAGTCAGACTTCATCAGACGACACAACATCTGAGAAACCAGTGGTTGCTTCTAAGCATCGTACAATTGTGCTCTCCGATTTGACGGATGGTACACCACGTCACAGTACACCTGTTGTTCCTGGACGCAATCATAAACGCATAGCAGACGACATCGACAGTACACTCGCTTCAGAGTACACTCTTACAACAGACAGGCTGGAACAGTTTGACGAGTTTCAAGGTAAAGACATACTTCTTCAGAAATTCATGGCAGATCAGACAACATCTTCACTACGATACACCGGAAGTGATATTTCTATTTCACCGGATATAAAAAGAAAACGCACAGATATATACAGTATGCCAGTGTTCAGCAACCAAGAAGAAAAATGTCGCTTTTACTGGAGCCAGTATTGTGATTCTGACTCTGATTCCGACAGTGAAATTTCCCAGCAGTCTCTGGATGTTGCCTTTGACGCCGGTCAGATTGTTGACGACGAATCCACTAAACATTCGCTGAAACGTCTGAGACGTGAGTCCGCCAGTTCCAATTTAAATCGCTTCTCTCTACTATCACGTGATATTGGACTGGATACAGTCAACGCAGAAAACTGCTTTGATTTCTCGTTTGATTGTTCTTTCCCAAGAATGGACGAGTCCCAGTCTGTGGATGTTAGTCGTAACCTTAGTTACAGTTTTGACGAGAGTGACAGTGATACTGAAGCTAGTCTGGACAGATTTATGAACGACGGTACAGCGGAGGTACCTACATGTTCATGGAAGGATGAAGTTAACAAGAGTAGTTCAGTAAGGAGCGATGGCCTCGTGGCATTATCTCGTGGCAGTTTAAATGATTACAGAGAACTGGAAATAGTTATATAGAACTTAAATTTAGTAGATATTACCCAGACTACAGATACACAGAGATGAACAGTTGCAACTAGTGAGTGATTTGTGTGTATCTTATAAAGCGCTTTATATTTTCAAAGTTTATATTTGTAAATATCGTGTAAATTGTGCACATGTAAATACTGTTAAACTGTTGCATTACATATGTAATGCGTGTTAGGTATTTTGTAAAGAATATATTTACACAATTTATAATAAAACAATAAAAAACAAAAGTTCGGATGTGAATTGTTTATCACTGTCAAAATGTATATGCCATTTTAAGTAGCTCGCTTTCCGATTCTTAGGATTAACATTAATGTATTTTCTTTTGCTTTTAAATTGAAAAAAATATGGTAAGAAAGTATATGTCATGCGCAGTATATGTCATGCGCAGTATATGTCATGTGCAATATATGCCATGCACATTTCTCGAACGTCCTTGGCTAATAGCTGTACTATTCGCATTATAAATATCACTGCATTTGAATCCATAAAACGGTAAGTCTTTTACTGAGTCTATATGTTAACAGATTTTTTAAAACTAACTTTCATAGTTTATAACATCATTGTTGTTCTGTGTAACTATTAATTTCGTAACGGCTTCAGCGGGGCTCGAACTTCAGGTGCGAAAGTTCGGGAGTTCGAGCCGCTACGAAGTGCAATACATTTTGTCGCGGACATAGTAATGTTTGATAATTGTAGTTTATATTACATCTAGCGTAACATATTACTGTATGGTCACCTGGTATAATATTTGGAGCCAATTAATAAACATACAATATAAATATAGAGTAGCATATTCCCGGAACTGTAGTTATTTATTACATATAGAGTAGTATATTCCCGGAACTGTAGTTATTTATTACATATAGAGTAGCATATTCCCGGAACTGTAGTTATTTATTACATATAGAGTAGTATATTCCCGGAACTGTAGTTATTTATTACATATAGAGTAGTATATTCACGGAACTGTAGTTATTTATTACATATAGAGTAGTATATTCGCGGAACTGTAGTTATTTATTACATATAGAGTAGTATATTCGCGGAACTGTAGTTATTTATTACATATAGAGTAGTATATTCCCGGAACTGTAGTTATTTATTACATATAGAGTAGTATATTCGCGGAACTGTAGTTATTTATTACATATAGAGTAGTATATTCGCGGAACTGTAGTTATTTATTACATATAGAGTAGTATATTCCCGGAACTGTAGTTATTTATTACATATAGAGTAGTATATTCCCGGAACTGTAGTTATTTATTACATATAGAGTAGCATATTCCCGGAACTGTAGTTATTTATTACATATAGAGTAGCATATTCCCGGAACTGTAGTTATTTATTACATATAGAGTAGTATATTCGCGGAACTGTAGTTATTTATTACATATAGAGTAGTATATTCCCGAACTGTAGTTATTTATTACATATAGAGTAGTATATTCGCGGAACTGTAGTTATTTATTACATATAGAGTAGTATATTCGCGGAACTGTAGTTATTTATTACATATAGAGTAGTATATTCGCGGAACTGTAGTTATTTATTACATATAGAGTAGTATATTCCCGGAACTGTAGTTATTTATTACATATAGAGTAGTATATTCCCGGAACTGTAGTTATTTATTACATATAGAGTAGCATATTCCCGGAACTGTAGTTATTTATTACATATAGAGTAGTATATTCCCGGAACTGTAGTTATTTATTACATATAGAGTAGCATATTCCCGGAACTGTAGTTATTTATTACATATAGAGTAGCATATTCCCGGAACTGTAGTTATTTATTACATATAGAGTAGTATATTCCCGGAACTGTAGTTATTTATTACATATAGAGTAGTATATTCGCGGAACTGTAGTTATTTATTACATATAGAGTAGTATATTCGCGGAACTGTAGTTATTTATTACATATAGAGTAGTATATTCCCGGAACTGTAGTTATTTATTACATATAGAGTAGCATATTCCCGGAACTGTAGTTATTTATTACATATAGAGTAGCATATTCCCGGAACTGTAGTTATTTATTACATATAGAGTAGTATATTCCCGGAACTGTAGTTATTTATTACATATAGAGTAGTATATTCGCGGAACTGTAGTTATTTATTACATATAGAGTAGTATATTCGCGGAACTGTAGTTATTTATTACATATAGAGTAGTATATTCGCGGAACTGTAGTTATTTATTACATATAGAGTAGTATATTCCCGGAACTGTAGTTATTTATTACATATAGAGTAGTATATTCCCGGAACTGTAGTTATTTATTACATATAGAGTAGTATATTCCCGGAACTGTAGTTATTTATTACATATAGAGTAGTATATTCCCGGAACTGTAGTTATTTATTACATATAGAGTAGTATATTCCCGGAACTGTAGTTATTTATTACATATAGAGTAGTATATTCGCGGAACTGTAGTTATTTATTACATATAGAGTAGTATATTCCCGGAACTGTAGTTATTTATTACATATAGAGTAGTATATTCCCGGAACTGTAGTTATTTATTACATATAGAGTAGTATATTCCCGGAACTGTAGTTATTTATTACATATAGAGTAGTATATTCGCGGAACTGTAGTTATTTATTACATATAGAGTAGTATATTCCCGGAACTGTAGTTATTTATTACATATAGAGTAGTATATTCGCGGAACTGTAGTTATTTATTACATATAGAGTAGTATATTCGCGGAACTGTAGTTATTTATTACATATAGAGTAGTATATTCCCGGAACTGTAGTTATTTATTACATATAGAGTAGTATATTCCCGGAACTGTAGTTATTTATTACATATAGAGTAGTATATTCCCGGAACTGTAGTTATTTATTACATATAGAGTAGTATATTCGCGGAACTGTAGTTATTTATTACATATAGAGTAGTATATTCCCGAACTGTAGTTATTTATTACATATAGAGTAGTATATTCCCGAACTGTAGTTATTTATTACATATAGAGTAGTATATTCCCGAACTGTAGTTATTTATTACATATAGAGTAGTATATTCCCGAACTGTAGTTATTTATTACATATAGAGTAGTATATTCGCGGAACTGTAGTTATAACTGTAGTTATTATTACATATAGAGTAGTATATTCGCGGAACTGTAGTTATTTATTACATATAGAGTAGTATATTCGCGGAACTGTAGTTATTTATTACATATAGAGTAGTATATTCGCGGAACTGTAGTTATTTATTACATATAGAGTAGTATATTCGCGGAACTGTAGTTATTTATTACATATAGAGTAGTATATTCGCGGAACTGTAGTTATTTATTACATATAGAGTAGTATATTCCCGGAACTGTAGTTATTTATTACATATAGAGTAGTATATTCGCGGAACTGTAGTTATTTATTACATATAGAGTAGCATATTCCCGGAACTGTAGTTATTTATTACATATAGAGTAGTATATTCCCGGAACTGTAGTTATTTATTACATATAGAGTAGCATATTCCCGGAACTGTAGTTATTTATTACATATAGAGTAGCATATTCCCGGAACTGTAGTTATTTATTACATATAGAGTAGTATATTCCCGGAACTGTAGTTATTTATTACATATAGAGTAGCATATTCCCGGAACTGTAGTTATTTATTACATATAGAGTAGCATATTCCCGGAACTGTAGTTATTTATTACATATAGAGTAGCATATTCCCGGAACTGTAGTTATTTATTACATATAGAGTAGCATATTCCCGGAACTGTAGTTATTTATTACATATAGAGTAGCATATTCCCGGAACTGTAGTTATTTATTACATATAGAGTAGCATATTCCCGGAACTGTAGTTATTTATTACATATAGAGTAGTATATTCCCGGAACTGTAGTTATTTATTACATATAGAGTAGTATATTCCCGGAACTGTAGTTATTTATTACATATAGAGTAGTATATTCCCGGAACTGTAGTTATTTATTACATATAGAGTAGTATATTCGCGGAACTGTAGTTATTTATTACATATAGAGTAGTATATTCCCGGAACTGTAGTTATTTATTACATATAGAGTAGTATATTCCCGGAACTGTAGTTATTATTACATATAGAGTAGTATATTCCCGAACTGTAGTTATTTATTACATATAGAGTAGTATATTCGCGGAACTGTAGTTATTTATTACATATAGAGTAGTATATTCCCGGAACTGTAGTTATTATTACATATAGAGTAGTATATTCCCGGAACTGTAGTTATTTATTACATATAGAGTAGTATATTCCCGGAACTGTAGTTATTTATTACATATAGTAGTATATTCGCGGAACTGTAGTTATTTATTACATATAGAGTAGTATATTCCGGAACTGTAGTTATTTATTACATATAGAGTAGTATATTCGCGGAACTGTAGTTATTTATTACATATAGAGTAGTATATTCCCGGAACTGTAGTTATTTATTACATATAGAGTAGTATATTCCCGAACTGTAGTTATTTATTACATATAGAGTAGTATATTCCCGAACTGTAGTTATTTATTACATATAGAGTAGTATATTCCCGAACTGTAGTTATTTATTACATATAGAGTAGTATATTCCCGAACTGTAGTTATTTATTACATATAGAGTAGTATATTCACGGAACTGTAGTTATTTATTACATATAGAGTAGTATATTCCCGGAACTGTAGTTATTTATTACATATAGAGTAGTATATTCGCGGAACTGTAGTTATTTATTACATATAGAGTAGTATATTCCCGGAACTGTAGTTATTTATTACATATAGAGTAGTATATTCGCGGAACTGTAGTTATTTATTACATATAGAGTAGTATATTCGCGGAACTGTAGTTATTTATTACATATAGAGTAGCATATTCCCGGAACTGTAGTTATTTATTACATATAGAGTAGTATATTCCCGGAACTGTAGTTATTTATTACATATAGAGTAGTATATTCCCGGAACTGTAGTTATTTATTACATATAGAGTAGTATATTCCCGGAACTGTAGTTATTTATTACATATAGAGTAGTATATTCCCGGAACTGTAGTTATTTATTACATATAGAGTAGTATATTCCCGGAACTGTAGTTATTTATTACATATAGAGTAGTATATTCGCGGAACTGTAGTTATTATTACATATAGAGTAGTATATTCCCGGAACTGTAGTTATTTATTACATATAGAGTAGTATATTCCCGGAACTGTAGTTATTTATTACATATAGAGTAGTATATTCCGGAACTGTAGTATTATACATATAGAGTAGTATATTCCCGGAACTGTAGTTATTTTTACATAAGATAGTATATTCCGGAACTGTAGTTATTTATTACATATATAGTATATTCCCGGAACTGTAGTTATTTATTACATATAGAGTAGTATATTCCCGGAACTGTAGTTATTTATTACATATAGAGTAGTATATTCCCGAACTGTAGTTATTTATTACATATAGAGTAGTATATTCCCGGAACTGTAGTTATTTATTACATATAGAGTTATATTCCGGAACTGTAGTTATTTATTACATTAGAGTAGTATATTCCCGGAACTGTAGTTATTTATACATATAGAGTAGTATATTCCCGGAACTGTAGTTATTTATTACATATAGAGTAGTATATTCCCGGAACTGTAGTTATTATTACATATAGAGTAGTATATTCGCGGAACTGTAGTTATTTATTACATATAGAGTAGTATATTCGCGGAACTGTAGTTATTTATTACATATAGAGTAGTATATTCCCGGAACTGTAGTTATTTATTACATATAGAGTAGCATATTCCCGGAACTGTAGTTATTTATTACATATAGAGTAGCATATTCCCGGAACTGTAGTTATTTATTACATATAGAGTAGTATATTCCCGGAACTGTAGTTATTTATTACATATAGAGTAGCATATTCCCGGAACTGTAGTTATTTATTACATATAGAGTAGCATATT
>CM026402.1:65364426-65383305 GCA_014843695.1 Archivesica marissinica
GGTCTGCATACAATGAAGTCGGGGAGTGTTGGCATGTCTGCATACAATGAAGTTGGGGAGTGTTGGCATGTCTGCATACAATGAAGTTGGGGAGTGTTGGCATGTCTGCATACAATGAAGTTGGGGAGTGTTGGCAGGTCTGCATACAATGAAATCAGGGAGTGTTGGCACGTGTGCATACATAATTCTTGCTCATTGTGCAATATATTGAGTCCCAATGTCTTCTATTTAGCAGGGTTCCCGCTGTCGGTCGCCAATGGTGACAATTGCGACAAAAACAAATATTGGCGCTAAAATTTGTGAATTGTTGAACATATTTGGCGCAACCTTTTTTGGGCACATGTTTTGTCGAATACATGACTTCAAATATTTATTTGTGAACTATATGGCTCTTAGTTGGCTCCAAGTTTTTTAAATTGGCTCCAGTGTTTTTCAATTGGCGACAGAAGTGGCACAGACAAACATTCAGACAGAGGAAACCCTGTTTAGTATGGTTAGTCCTACTTGTATTGTGAAGAGAGGGCTAGGTCTAAATATAGGATATAAGCTGTGTGAGGCACATAGCGCCAAAGACAGTACCAATAGTTTACATATTGGATCCGTTTGAGTCTTATATCTGACTTAAAACACACACTTATATAACAAGATCCTACTAATTAAAATTGTTAATTTCGTACATTACGCGTAGGATTTGATATAATGCCCTGGCCTTTTGACACCAGTCCAATATTAATAAAAATGGACTGCAAGTACAAAGGTATGACGTTACGACAGCGTTTTTAGTTTATAGATGTCAAGTTGCAAAACACTCAGGTTCAAGATTTAATTGATCGTTTATTTGATGCGTAAGCTGTGACATGAAGCAGAAAACAGCAGACATACGCTTGAGTATTTGAAATTACACAGGGGACAGGTCTAAATTCATTGTGTGACTGCTCATATTGTTGTCATCTAGGATACATTGATAAAAAAAACATTGTAGATTTCCCTTGTGGCCTCTCTCTTTAGCGTCTGCAGCCGCTCGACAGCCTATCTGATACAGTTTGATCACAGTTTGTCTTTTTTGCTAATTTGAAATTACCATATGGATCTTTAAGGCTGTTTAGGGCATCATAATGAATTGTTGGATTCTCGTCCCCACCCCCGGCCGTTATGAATTAATTGTTGGATTCTCATCCACGCCCCCAGCCGTTATGAATGAATTGTTGGATTCTCGTCCCCGCCCCCGGCCGTTATGAATGAATTGTTGGATTCTCGTCCACACCCCCAGCCGTTATGACTGAATTTTGGATTCTCGACCCCGCCCCCGGCTGTATGAATGAATTTGGATAGTCCACACCCCAGCCGTAATGACTGAATGTGTTGGATCTCGTCCCCGCCACCGGCTGTTAGAATGAATTTGGATTATCGTCCACACCACCATCCGTTATGAAGAATGTTGGATTCTCTCCACGCCCCAGCCGTTATGACTGAATGTGGATCTCGCCCCGCCCCGGCAATTAGAATGAATTGTTGGATTCTCGTCCCGGCTGTTATAATGAATTGTTGGATTCTCTCCCATCCGTTATGAATGATTGTTGGATTCTCGCCCTGGCCGTTATGAATGAATTGGGATTCTTGCCCCTGGCAGTTATGAATGAATTGTGGATCTCGTCCCCAGCCGTTATGAATGAATTGTGGATTCTCGCCCCGCCCGTTATGAATGAATTGTGGATTCTCGCCCCAGCCGTTATGAATGAATTGTTGGGTTCTAGTCCACAGACGTAAAAAACCCCCCCCCCCTATGAATGAATTGTTGGATTCTCGTCCCCGCCCCCGGCTGTTATGAATGAATTGTTGGATTCTAGTCCCCAGCCGTTATGAATGAATTGTTGGATTCTCGTCCCCGCCCCCGGCTGTTATGAATGAATTGTTGGATTCTTGTCCCCGCCCCTGGCCGTTATGAATGAATTGTTGGATTCTCGTCCCCGCCCCCGGCAGTTATGTATGAATTGAAAGATTTCCTTCCCTGACAATTTATAAATTAATTACTAGATTTCCTTCCCCGATATTATGAATGAATTCTTAGATTCAAGTCCCTGGCCATTATAAATGAATTCTTAGATTCACGTCCCTGGCCATTATAAATGAATTCTTAGATTCACGTCCCTGGCCATTATAAATGAATTCTTAGATTCAAGTCCCTGGCCATTATAAATGAATTCTTAGATTCACGTCCCTGGCCATTATAAATGAATTCTTAGATTAAAGTCCCTGGCCATTATAAATGAATTGCTATATCCTCCCCCACCCCCCCCCCCCCCGACCATCATTATAAATGAATTGCTATGTTTCCTTCTCCGACTATCTATTATAATGAATCGCTAGATTTCCATCCCCAACTATTATAAAGAATCGCTAGATTTCCATCCACAACTATTATAAAGAATCGCTAGATTTCCATCCACAACTATTATAAAGAATTGCTAGATTTCCATCCACAACTATTATAAAGAATTGCTAGATTTCCATCCACAACTATTATAAAGAATCGCTAGATTTCCATCCACAACTATTATAAAGAATCGCTAGATTTTCATCCACAACTATTATAAAGAATCGCTAGATTTCCATCCACAACTATTATAAAGAATCGCTAGATTTCCATCCACAACTATTATAAAGAATCGCTAGATTTCCATCCACAACTATTATAAAGAATCGCTAGAATTCCATCCACAACTATTATAAGGAATCGCTAGATTTCCATCCACAACTATTATAAAGAATCGCTAGATTTCCATCCACAACTATTATAAAGAATCGCTAGATTTCCATCCACAACTATTATAAGGAATCGCTAGATTTCCATCCACAACTATTATAAAGAATCGCTAGATTTCCATCCACAACTATTATAAAGAATCGCTAGATTTCCATCCACAACTATTATAAAGAATCGCTAGATTTCCATCCACAACTATTATAAAGAATTGCTAGATATCCTTTCCTGCCCATCCCGACCATCGTCGAAGTTAGTCCACAGACACAGGTTCGATCCCCGGTCTAATAAAATTAACAGTCTTTCAGATGGGACTTTAACCCTTTCCCTCATAGAAGCACCTCTCGACGCCATTACCAATACGACATACATTGACAATGTGTTAGCCAAACCAATGTTCATAATAAAGGCCAGAATCTCATGTAGTCCCAGTAATATCTATGGAGTTGGGATAGATATGGCGACTACTTGTCCACTGCATGATAGCTAAATGGCAGTCGTTTGTATGGAGATATAATAGTATATTAACCTAAATCTTTATGAAGGAATGGGTTAAACAGAGGTCTCGTGTTTGTGCTTTACACATCTTTGCTGAGTGGCAGTATCCCCTCCAAAACATCTTTGCTGAATGGCAGGATCCCCTCCAAAACATCTTTCCTGAGTGGCAGGATCCCCTCCAAAACATCTTTCCTGAGTGGCAGGATCCCCTCCAAAACATCTTTCCTGAGTCGCTGGGTCAGGTCCACTCTAAAACATCTTTGCTGAGTGGCTGGATCCCCTCCAAAACATCTTTCCTGAGTGGCTGGGTCAGGTCCACTCCAAACATATTTGCTGAGTGGCTGGGTCCCCTCCAAAACATCTTTGCTGAGTGGCTGGGTACCCTCCAAAATATCTTTGCTGAATGACTGGATCCCCTCCAAAACATCTTTGCTGAATGGCTGGATCCACTCCAAACATCTTTGCTGAATGGCTGGATCCACTCCAAAACATCTTTGCTGAGTGACTGGATCCCCTCCAAAACATCTTTGCTGAGTGGCTGGGTCAGGTCCACTCCAAAACATCTTTCCTGAGTGGCTGGATTCTCTCCAAAACATCTTTGCCGAGTGGCTGGGTCCCCTCCAAAACCGCTTTGCTAAGTGGCAGGATCCCCTCCAAAACATCTTTCCTGAGTCGCTGGGTCATGTCCACTCCAAAACATCTTTGCTGAGTGGCTGGGTCCCCTCCAAAACCGCTTTGCTAAGTGGCAGGATCCTCTCCAAAACATCTTTCCTGAGTCGCTGGGTCAGGTCCACTCCAAAACATATTTGCTGAGTGGCTGGGTCCCCTCCAATACATCTTTGCTGAGTGGCTGGGTCCCCTCCAAAACAGCTTTGCTGAGTGGCTGGGTCCCCTCCAAAACAGCTTTGCTGAGTGGCTGGATCCCTCCAAAACATCTTTGCTGAGTGGCTGGGTCCCCTCCAAAACATCTTTGCTGAGTGGCTGGGTCCCCTCCAAAACATCTTTGCTGAGTGGCTGGATCCCCTCCAAAACATCTTTGCTGAGTGGCTGGATCCCCTCAAAACATCTTTGCTGAGTGTCAGGATCCCCTCCAAAACATCTTTGCTGAGTGGCTGGATCCCCTCCAAAACAGCTTTGCTGAGTGGCTGGATCCCCTCCAAAACATCTTTCCTGAGTGGCTGGATCCCCTCCAAAACCACTTTGCTGAGTGGCTGGATCCCCTCCAAAACCACTTTGCTGAGTAGCTGGATCCCCTCCAAAACATCTTTGCTGAGTGGCTGGATCCCCTCCAAAACATCTTTGCTGAGTGGCTGGATCCCCTCCAAAACATATTTGCTGAGTGGCTGGATCCCCTCCAAAACATCTTTGCTGAGTGGCTGGATCCTCTCCAAACACATCTTTGCTGAGTGGCTGGATCCCCTCCAAAACATCTTTGCTGAGTGTCAGGATCCCCTCCAAAACATCTTTCCTTAGTGTCAGGATCCCCTCCAAAACATCTTTGCTGAGTGGCTGGATCCCCTCCAAAACATCTTTCCTGAGTGGCAGGATCCCCTCCATAAATTCTAAATTAAGTGTGTGTTTTATAGATTTTTTATTATTTTATCATCTATCATAACTTTGCACCTAAAACCTATTTCTTATTAATAACCATTCCCAGACAACCAGCCTGCTAGCTTTATTCGGAAATGGATATTATGACCAGTGATTTTGATGACCAGTGTAAAATAGGAAATTTTATTTGTGCATTGAGCCCCGCTGGAGCCGTTACGATTGTGCCCTTAGGCAAGGCATTTAAGTTCCACGTTGCCTCTTCTTTCTCCCTCATGGCGATGGATTCCATCTGGGATGAGGTCTCGAGAGTGATTAATATAAGTTGTAAGAACTTGTTTCGCAATCGACCTAAAAATAAATTTGTATAATCTCTAAGTATAACTTAGCTACAGGCAATACATGATGTTATTGTTAACAGTTCATAGGCATAGTAGCTATTGTGCATGCATGCACGTAACCATGGTAATCTTTTAAGGACATTTTTTTATATAAGCTAGTTTTAGCTTCCTACCTGATCCTTCGCATTATGTATATCGTTGTATGTTATATGTGATTCATGTCATGCAATAAATAATGTTTAAACCAACTACGGTACTGTATCACATCGTTTGCATGCAATGTGGCTATAAATTGTTCAGTGAAAAATAAGTGGTTTTTAATTTCAAAGTATAAAATTATTCCTAAAATAAGGAATTACTTAACATTTAATGTTTACATACACACATATCCAACTTGTCAGACGGATGATCCACCTTTATCACGGTTGTGCTAATATATCTGACATCTACATATTGATACATGTAGGTAATGCTAATATACGTGACATCTACATATTGATACATGTAGGTAATGCTAATATACCCGACATCTACATATTGATACCTGTAGGTAATGCTAATATACGTGACATCTACATATTGATACATGTAGGTAATGCTAATATACCCGACATCTACATATTGATACCTGTAGGTAATGCTAATATACCCGACATCTACATATTGATACATGTAGGTAATGCTAATATACCCGACATCTACATATTGATACCTGTAGGTAATGCTAATATACCCGACATCTACATATTGATACATGTAGGTAATGCTAATATACCCGACATCTACATATTGATACCTGTAGGTAATGCTAATATACCCGACATCTACATATTGATACCTGTAGGTAATGCTAATATACCCGACATCTACATATTGATACATGTAGGTAATGCTAATATACCCGACATCTACATATTGATACATGTAGGTAATGCTAATATACCCGACATCTACATATTGATACCTGTAGGTAATGCTAATATACCTGACATCTACATATGGATACCTGTAGGTAATGCTAATATACCTGACATCTACATATTGATACCTGTAGGTAATGCTAATATACCTGACATCTACATATTGATACCTGTAGGTAATGCTAATATACCCGACATCTACATATTGATACCTGTAGGTAATGCTAATATACCCGACATCTACATATTGATACCTGTAGGTAATGCTAATATACCCGACATCTACATATTGATACCTGTAGGTAATGCTAATATACCCGACATCTACATATTGATACATGTAGGTAATGCTAATATACCTGACATCTACATATTGATACATGTAGGTAATGCTAATATCCCCGACATCTACATATTGATACATGTAGGTGATGCTAATATACCTGACATCTATATATTGATACATGTAGGTAATGCTAATATACCCGACATCTACATATTGATACATGTAGGTAATGCTAATATACCCGACATCTACATATTGATACCTGTAGGTAATGCTAATATACCCGACATCTACATATTGATGCATGTAGGTAATGCTAATATACCCGACATCTACATATTGATACATGTAGGTAATGCTAATATACCTGACATCTACATATTGATACATGTAGGTAATGCTAATATACCTGACATCTACATATTGATACATGTAGGTAATGCTAATATACCCGACATCTACATATTGATACCTGTAGGTAATGCTAATATACCCGACATCTACATATTGATACATGTAGGTAATGCTAATATACCCGACATCTACATATTGATACCTGTAGGTAATGCTAATATACCCGACATCTACATATTGATACCTGTAGGTAATGCTAATATACCCGACATCTACATATTGATACCTGTAGGTAATGCTAATATACCTGACATCTACATATGGATACCTGTAGGTAATGCTAATATACCTGACATCTACATATTGATACCTGTAGGTAATGCTAATATACCTGACATCTACATATGGATACCTGTAGGTAATGCTAATATACCTGACATCTACATATTGATACATGTAGGTAATGCTAATATACCTGACATCTACATATTGATACATGTAGGTAATGCTAATATACCTGACATCTACATATTGATACATGTAGGTAATGCTAATATACCTGACATCTACATATTGATACATGTAGGTGATGCTAATATACCTGACATCTACATATTGATACCTGTAGGTAATGCTAATATACCTGACATCTACATATTGATACATGTAGGTAATGCTAATATACCCGACATCTACATATTGATACCTGTAGGTAATGCTAATATACCCGACATCTACATATTGATACATGTAGGTAATGCTAATATACCCGACATCTACATATTGATACCTGTAGGTAATGCTAATATACCCGACATCTACATATTGATACCTGTAGGTAATGCTAATATACCCGACATCTACATATTGATACCTGTAGGTAATGCTAATATACCCGACATCTACATATTGATACCTGTAGGTAATGCTAATATACCCGACATCTACATATTGATACCTGTAGGTAATGCTAATATACCCGACATCTACATATTGATACATGTAGGTAATGCTAATATACCCGACATCTACATATTGATACCTGTAGGTAATGCTAATATACCCGACATCTACATATTGATACCTGTAGGTAATGCTAATATACCCGACATCTACATATTGATACCTGTAGGTAATGCTAATATACCTGACATCTACATATTGATACCTGTAGGTAATGCTAATATACCCAACATCTACATATTGATACCTGTAGGTAATGCTAATATACCCGACATCTACATATTGATACATGTAGGTAATGCTAATATACCCGACATCTACATATTGATACCTGTAGGTAATGCTAATATCTCTGACATCTACATATTGATACTGTAGGTAATGCTAATATACCCGACATCTACATATTGATACCTGTAGGTAATGCTAATATACCTGACATCTACATATTGATACCTGTAGGTAATGCTAATATACCTGACATCTACATATTGATACATGTAGGTAATGCTAATATACCGGACATCTACATATTGATACATGTAGGTAATGCTAATATACCTGACATCTACATATGGATACCTGTAGGTAATGCTAATATACCCGACATCTACATATTGATACATGTAGGTAATGCTAATATACCTGACATCTACATATATCAATATGTAGGTAATGCTAATATACCCGACATCTACATATTGATACCTGTAGGTAATGCTAATATACCCGAAATCTACATATTGATACATGTAGGTAATGCTAATATACCCGACATCTACATATTGATACCTGTAGGTAATGCTAATATACCCGACATCTACATATTGATACCTGTAGGTAATGCTAATATACCCAACATCTACATATTGATACCTGTAGGTAATGCTAATATACCCGACATCTACATATTGATACATGTAGGTAATGCTAATATACCTGACATCTACATATTGATACATGTAGATAATGCTAATATACCCAACATCTACATATTGATACCTGTAGGTAATGCTAATATACGACATCTACATATTGATACATGTAGGTAATGCTAATATACCCGACATCTACATATTGATACATGTAGGTAATGCTAATATACCCGACATCTACATATTGATACCTGTAGATAATGCTAATATACCCGACATCTACATATTGATACTGTATGTAATGCTAATATACCTGACATCTACATATTGATACCTGTAGGTAATGCTAATATACCCGACATCTACATATTGATACCTGTAGGTAATGCTAATATACCCAACATCTACATATTGATACCTGTAGGTAATGCTAATATACCCGACATCTACATATTGATACATGTAGATAATGCTAATATACCCGACATCTACATATTGATACATGTAGATAATGCTAATATACCCGACATCTACATATTGATACATGTAGATAATGCTAATATACCCAACATCTACATATTGATACCTGTAGGTAATGCTAATATACCCGACATCTACATATTGATACATGTAGATAATGCTAATATACCCGACATCTACATATTGATACATGTAGATAATGCTAATATACCCAACATCTACATATTGATACATGTAGGTAATGCTAATATACCCGACATCTACATATTGATACCTGTAGGTAATGCTAATATACCTGACATCTACATATGGATACCTGTAGGTAATGCTAATATACCTGACATCTACATATTGATACCTGTAGGTAATGCTAATATACCTGACATCTACATATTGATACCTGTAGGTAATGCTAATATACCCGACATCTACATATTGATACCTGTAGGTAATGCTAATATCTCCGATATCTACATATTGATACCTGTAGGTAATGCTAATATACCTGACATCTACATATTGATACATGTAGGTAATGCTAATATACCTGACATCTACATATTGATACATGTAGGTAATGCTAATATACCTGACATCTACATATTGATACATGTAGGTGATGCTAATATACCTGACATCTACATATTGATACCTGTAGGTAATGCTAATATACCTGACATCTACATATTGATACATGTAGGTAATGCTAATATACCCGACATCTACATATTGATACCTGTAGGTAATGCTAATATACCCGACATCTACATATTGATACATGTAGGTAATGCTAATATACCCGACATCTACATATTGATACCTGTAGGTAATGCTAATATACCCGACATCTACATATTGATACCTGTAGGTAATGCTAATATACCCGACATCTACATATTGATACCTGTAGGTAATGCTAATATACCCGACATCTACATATTGATACATGTAGGTAATGCTAATATACCCGACATCTACATATTGATACATGTAGGTAATGCTAATATACCCGACATCTACATATTGATACCTGTAGGTAATGCTAATATACCCGACATCTACATATTGATACCTGTAGGTAATGCTAATATACCCGACATCTACATATTGATACCTGTAGGTAATGCTAATATACCCGATCTACATATGATACCTGTAGGTAATGCTAATATACCCGACATCTACATATTGATACATGTAGGTAATGCTAATATACCCGACATCTACATATTGATACCTGTAGGTAATGCTAATATACCCGACATCTACATATTGATACCTGTAGGTAATGCTAATATACCCGACATCTACATATTGATACCTGTAGGTAATGCTAATATACCCGACATCTACATATTGATACATGTAGGTAATGCTAATATACCCGACATCTACATATTGATACATGTAGGTAATGCTAATATACCCGACATCTACATATTGATACATGTAGGTAATGCTAATATACCCGACATCTACATATTGATACATGTAGGTAATGCTAATATACCCGACATCTACATATTGATACCTGTAGGTAATGCTAATATACCTGACATCTACATATTGATACCTGTAGGTAATGCTAATATACCTGACATCTACATATTGATACCTGTAGGTAATGCTAATATACCTGACATCTACATATTGATACCTGTAGGTAATGCTAATATACCTGACATCTACATATTGATACCTGTAGGTAATGCTAATATACCCGACATCTACATATTGATACATGTAGGTAATGCTAATATACCTGACATCTACATATTGATACCTGTAGGTAATGCTAATATACCCGACATCTACATATTGATACATGTAGGTAATGCTAATATACCCGACATCTACATATTGATACCTGTAGGTAATGCTAATATACCAGACATCTACATATTGATACCTGTAGGTAATGCTAATATACCCGACATCTACATATTGATACATGTAGGTAATGCTAATATAAAATTGCCGTGTGAGCTCTTTGACATTATTGATACCTGTAGGTAATGTTAACAACCCAGATCTACATATTGATACCTGTAGGTAATGCTAATTCAGCCTACCAGTCCTGTGACCACCCATATAAACACACTGTAATCCGTGCAATGTCTACTTTCAGCCGTACCAGTCCTGTGGACCACCCAGATAAACACACTATAATCCGTGCAATGTCTACTTTCAGCCGTACCAGTCCTGTGGAAGCCTTTTGATGTTTTTCAGCCGTACCAGTCCTGTGACCACCCAGATAAACACACTATAATCCGTGCAATGTCTACTTTCAGCCGTACCAGTCCTGTGGACCACCCAGATAAACACACTATAATCCATGCAATGTCTACTTTCAGCCGTACCAGTCCTGTGGACCACCCAGATAAACACACTATAATCCATGCAATGTCTACTTTCAGCCGTACCAGTCCTGTGAACCACCCAGATAACACACACTATAATCCGTGCAATGTCTACTTTCAGCCGTACCAGTCCTGTGGACCACCCAGATAAACACACTATAATCCGTGCAATGTCTACTTTCAGCCGTACCAGTCCTGTGAACCACCCAGATAAACACACTATAATCCGTGCAATGTCTACTTTCAGCCGTACCAGTCCTGTGGACCACCCAGATAAACACACTATAATCCGTGCAATGTCTACTTTCAGCCGTACCAGTCCTGTGGACCACCCTGATAAACATGTTATAATCCATGCAATGTCTACTTTCAGCCATACCAGTCCTGTGGACCACCCAGATAAACACACTATAATCCATGCAATGTCTACTTTCAGCCGTACCAGGATTATTTCAACAGTGAAGAGACCATAGTGATATATAATAGAGTGCCAAAGACCGGCAGTACATCATTTGCGGGTGTTGCTTATGAACTGTGTAACACCAACAGATACCACGTGCTGCACGTAAACACAACGAAAAATGTGCATACGCTGTCAATACCCGATCAAGTGAGTTAAGTTTACTTAACGTTTTGGTAGCTGAGTAAATAAAATCACAGTTGCAAACAACATAGATCCAGATCAGCAGATCTGGATCTATGTTGTTTGCTATTCAGCCAAGTGTTTTAGCTCCACTATTCGAATAGCATAGAGCCTGATCAGATGGCACGTTCTATGCCGTCTGATCTGGCTCAATGCTGTTTGCAAAAGTGGTTTTATATGCCGCTAGCGTGCATAGGGTTAACAGCTGACGAAGAACGTTTAGATTTTATTTCTTCATCAGGAACAATTCTCATCCATCATTGTTGGTCTGTTGCCGGTAAATATTTCTCTAAATAGCATACTAATTCTTTCTTTTAAAATAGTGACACAATGAGACCAGACATGCATTGTTTAGCTAGGGTATTGGGATTCTTCTTACCAGAAACAAACTGCCACAGTTATCATTTATATCACCAATTGTAGCTATCACTGTTGCTCTATTGGTTTAAAGTCCACTGTTGCTGTTTCATGGTTTAAAGCCCACTGTTGCTGTTTTATGGTTAAAGCCCACTTTGCTGTTTTATGGTTAAAGCCCAGTTTTGCTGTTTTATGGTTAAAGCCCAGTGTTGCTGTTTCATGGTTTAAAGCCCCTGTTGCTGTTTCATGGTTTAAAGCCCACTGTTGCTGTTTTATGGTTAAAGCCCACTGTTGCTGTTTTATGGTTAAAGCCCAGTTTTGCTGTTTTATGGTTAAAGCCCAGTGTTGCTGTTTCATGGTTTAAAGCCCACTGTTGCTGTTTCATGGTTTAAAGCCCACTGTTGCTGTTTTATGGTTAAAGCCCACTGTTGCTGTTTTATGGTTAAAGCCCAGTGTTGCTGTTTTATGGTTAAAGCCCAGTTTGCTGTTTCATGGTTTAAAGCCCATTATTGCTGTTTTATGGTTAAAGCCCAGTGTTGTTGTTTTATGGTTAAAGCCCAGGGTTGCTGTTTTATGGTTAAAGCCCAGTGTTGCTGTTTTATTGTTTTAACGCCTAGCGTCACTGTTTCATGGTTAAAAGCCCACTGTTGCTGTTTCATGGTTTAAAGCCCAGTGTTGCTGTTTCATGATGTAAAGCCCAGGGTTACTGTTTCATGGTGTAACGCCCAGTGTTGGTGTTTCATGATGTAAAGCCCAGTGTTGCTGTTTCATGATGTAAAGCCCAGTGTTACTGTTTCATGATGTAAAGCCCAGTGTTACTGTTTCATGATGTAAAGCCCAGTGTTACTGTTTCATGATGTAAAGCCCAGTGTTGCTGTTTCATGATGTAAAGCCCAGTGTTACTGTTTCATGATGTAAAGCCCAGTGTTACTGTTTCATGATGTAAAGCCCAGTGTTGCTGTTTCATGATGTAAAGCCCAGTGTTACTGTTTCATGGTGTAAAGCCCAGTGTTGCTGTTTCATGGTGTAAAGCCCAGTGTTGGTGTTTCATGGTGTAAAGCCCAGTGTTGCTGTTTCATGGTGTAAAGCCCAGTGTTACTGTTTCATGATGTAAAGCCCAGTGTTACTGTTTCATGATGTAAAGCCCAGTGTTGCTGTTACTTCTTTTTCTGAGAAAGTTTCTTTAATTTGTTAGATTGGTATCTACTACATACTGCATTCCCTGTGTGATAGTTGGTATCAGGAAAATGTTTAAATTTGATGGAATGATGGTTATCCATTTCACATTGTGTTTTACTGCTATTTTATGTATCTAATGTAATGAATAAGAGGTTACTCTCCATGAAATGGTACGTATATAGATATACACTCGATGTTATGATGTATAGACATATATATGACAGGCATGTCCAATGTTTCAGACGTCTGAGAGATCTGGTATGTGTGTATGTATGTGGAAGTCGTGATAGCGTAGTGGTAGCTCGTTCGCTTCAGGTGCGAAAGGTCCCGAGTTCGTGCAACACTGGAGCCATTACGATTATTCCCTTAGGCAAGGCATTTAAATTCCACATGTCTATTCTCTCCTCTCCCCTGTGGCGATGGATTCCATCAGGAATGAGGTCTCGAGAGTGATTAATATAAGTTGTAAGACCTTGTTTCGCAATCGAGCTAAAATAAATTTGTATAAAATACATGTGGTATGTGTGAGGATATGGGGTGGGGGCAACCCTTTCAATAATGGCATTTTATGTCAACCTCTTCAGTGCATCGCCAGATATCATGTCAGATGAAATGTTGTGTACAGTCAAACCTGTGTTAAGCAGATAGCCAAGGGAATCACAGAAAGTGGCTGCTTAGCACAGTTGGCTGCTTAACCCTTTCCTTCATAGAGATTTAGGTTAATATACTATTATATCTCCATACAAACGACAGCCATTTAGCTATCATGCAGTGGATAAGTAGTTGCCATATCTATCCCAACTCCATAGATATTACTGGACTACATGAGATTTAGGTTAATATACTATTATATCTCCATACAAACGACAGCCATTTAGCTATCATGCAGTGGATAAGTAGTCGCCATATCTATCCCACCTCAGATATTACTGGGACTACATGAGATTCTGGCCTTTATTATGAACATTGGTTTGACTACTACCAGTACATTGTCAATGTATGTCGTATTGGTAATGGCGTCAATAGGTGCTTCTAAGAGGGAAAGGGTAAATAGAGGTCAAATGTATAATAAAATAACATATTGGGAATCTTGAAACTGGCTGCTTAATACAGGTTGACTGCGTAATAGAGGTGACCACTAACACAGGTTTGACTGTATTTCCTGACATTTCTATAATACCAGTAAAAGACTAAAACTGGACAATTGTTTGCAAAGAAAAGCTGCCTGCCACTGATACATATGACACCAAAATTACGTTGAATTGTATGTATTGCATGATTCTATACCCATATGAGCGGCGCCTCCTGAAGAGATTAGTCATTTTAGATTTTTGGAGAATAGTGCAATGATAAAGACAGAGACCAATTCCAGGGTCTCTTCTGGTTCTTTTACGTGCACGGTTTAAGCACCGACACGAGACCGATTTAAAGTCCCATTTCAAGGACGGTTAATTTTTTAATCAATGGCAGTTTTTCATTCAAGAGCCCCCACAATGTACAATGTTGTTTAAACTTTATTTATTTTACAACGATTGCGAAGCATGTTCTTACAACCTATATTAATCACTCTCATTGGTGCAGATGAAAGCGTATCTGTCATTCGTGCGGGAGGAAATCGGACCGGAGAAAACCCACCTGTCCGATCTGGCGACCACCGTACCATCTCACATACTTCCCGGTCTGAGGATCGAACCCGGGTTGCATTGGTGAGAAGTGAGCGTGCTAACCACTGCGCTAATAGTGTGTTTTCTCCGGGTACTCCGGTTTCCTCCCACACGAATGACCACATATACGCTTTCATCCGCGCCAACGGGAGTGATTAATATAAGTTGTTAGAACTTGCTTTGCAATCGTTGTAAAATAAACTTTTTTTTCTAAACAAATTTTCTATATTTATCTTATATTTCGTAGAGCACGACATTTCATCCGTACCGGTTAATATACATTTGCATTTCTTTATTTTAGATGCATTTTATACAGAACATTACCAACTGGTCTGAAAAGAAACCTGCTATCTATCACGGCCATTTCTACTACATAGATTTCTTAAAGTAAGTAGTCATGAAATAGTAGTGTATTTATTGTACACAAAATATTCCAGACACGCCAGAGGCTGCTACATAGTTCATTAACCAATTCCTTCATAGAGATTTAGGTTAATATACTATTATAACTCCATACAATCGACAGCCATTTAACCGTTTCCTTCATAGAGATTTAGGTTAATATACTATTATATCTCCATACAATCGACAGCCATTTAACCGTTTCCTTCATAGAGATTTAGGTTAATATACTATTATATCTCCATACAATCGACAGCCATTTAACCCTTTCCTTCATAGAGATTTAGGTTAACCCTTTCAACACCACATACCTCTAAATTGGCTTACAAAAAAGTGTAGATCCAGGATCTGCACTTTTTTCAAGTAATATAACTATTTTTAGAAAAAAATTACCCAGTTTGATAAATGAACTGATCCAAATGTAATTTTGTTATTAATTTATTGGTCTAAAAATATCATGGACCAGTCCATGTCGGTTACTTGGTGTTGAATGGGTTAATATACTATAATATCTCCATACAATCGACAGCCATTTAACCCTTTCCTTCATAGAGATTTAGGTTAATATACTATTATATCTCCATACAAACGACAGCCACCTAACCATTTCCTTCATAGAGATTTAGGTTAATATACTATTATATCTCCATACAAACGACAGCAATATCATGCAGTGGATAAGTAGTCGCCATATCTATCCCACCTCCATAGATATTACTGGGACTACATGAGATTCTGGCCTTTATTATGAACATTGGTTTGGCTACTACATTGTCAATGTATGTCGTATTGGTAATGGCGTCAAGAGATGCTTCTATGAGGGGAAAGGGTTAAATAAAATAAATGTATTGTTTTCAAGATCATTCTAGAGGGACCCCCCTGACTTTTCTGACCTCGCCCACTTTTCCTTAATTTTGTCTTTTTACAATTTTCGTACAAAATTTTGTCATGTAAGATAGATACACTGACCCATTATAAAGCACTGCTATTCAAATGTTGTATTTAATGGTCATACCTGTGCATTTTAACCATATTTTGTTGAAATTTATTATACCAGGACGTGATCACGCGCTTTCTCATTTCTCCCAAACATTCTTACCTAGAATGAACCCTGTGTTTTACATACTTAATAATTATAATTTATGGTAATTTCGCCACTTTTGGTAACTTTCGCTAATTTGCCATTTTAGGCGCACGATTAACAAATAATTTGGGAAAGCAGTCTAATAAATTTGTAATTCGATGACTTCTACATGTAGTCTTAAAATAGCTCATGCGTATTAGTTACACAAAATAGCTCATGCGTATTAGTTACACAAAATAGCTCATGCGTATTAGTTACACAAAATAGCTCATGCGTATTAGTTACACAAAATAGCTCATGCGTATTAGTTACACAAAATAGCTCATGCGTATTAGTTACACAAAATAGCTTGTGCGTATTAGTTACACAAAATAGCTCATGCCTATTAGTTACACAAAATAGCTCATGCGTATTAGTTACACAAAATAGCTTGTGCGTATTAGTTACACAAAATAGCTCATGCGTATTAGTTACACAAAATAGCTTGTGCGTATTAGTTACACAAAATAGCTCATGCGTATTAGTTATACAAAATAGCTTGTGCGTATTACACAAAATATAAATAAACAAACATGGACGAGGAGTATTTATTTTATTCTGCTTTGTCATTTATACTTGTTTTACTTTGGTATTAATTTCCGTTTTCCCAACTTACTGTTAAAATATGCTTCTTGTTTCATTGTTTCATATAATATAGCATGTGTCTATAACAGCATTGGTTGCCAATACTTGTCCTGGCGGATGTCGTAGTAAATCTTCTTAACTCAAGTTTACATGTCTTCCCAGACGGAGGGTGCTTCCTTAACTGAGATTAATTGGTCACTGGTGTGCATTAATGCCACAAATATAGGCTTCATTATTGAGTATTGTCTTGGAATACTTGTAGAGATGTTAGTTGATAGTGGGAGGGGCTTTGATTGGCTCTAAGCATACCGAGAAGTGTGTTACTATGACGCCACACACACTGTTGTTGTATTGGAATTTTAACTGGTTCATATAAGGAAATTGGTATTTGGTTGGCTAGAACAATGGTGGCAGTATATCTCTTCATTCCATTAACTCTTATGTGACTGCTCTTATGTAGTTATCAATGCTCTTATGTGACTATCAATGCTCTTATCATCGTATGTGACTATCAATGCTCTTATCATCTTATGTGACTACCAATGCTCTTATCATCGTATGTGACTATCAATGCTCTTATGTGACCATCACTGCTCTTATGTGACTATCAATGCTCTTATGTGACTATCAATGCTCTTATGTGACCATCAATGCTCTTATGTGACCATCAATGCTCTTATGTGACTATCAGTTATCTTATGTGACTATCACTGCTCTTATGTGACCATCAATGCTCTTATGTGACCATCAATGCTCTTATGTGACTATCAATGCTCTTGTGTGACTCAATGCTATTATGTAGTTATCAATGCTCTTATGTGACCATCAATGCTCTTATGTGACCATCAATGCTCTTATGTGGTTATCAATGCTCTTATGTGACTATCAACTGCTCTTATGTGACTATCAATGCTCTTGTGTGACTATCAATGCTCTTATGTGACTATCAATGCTCTTGTGTGACTATCAACTGCTCTTGTGTGACTATCAATGCTCTTATGTGACTATCAATGCTCTTATGTGACCATCAATGCTCTTATGTGACTATCAATGCTCTTGTGTGACTATCAATGCTCTTATGTGACTATCAATGCTCGTATGTGACCATCAATGCTCTTATGGTGTGACTATCAATGCTCTTATGTGACTATCAATGCTCTTATGTGACCATCAATGCTCTTATGTGACCATCAATGCTCTTATGTGAATAGCAATGCTCTTATGGTGTGACTATCAATGCTCTTATGTGACTATCAATGCTCTTATGTGACTGCTCTTATGTAGCTATCAGTTTACCTAACAACACCTTTCCTGGGCAGGCTCCAGCGGTTGACCAGTACTTGGGTGCACCAACCTCCGTAAGAAACTCTTATGTTGTTGTCAAGGATCTTCTGTGTCTACCAATTGACAATGCCATGCAACAGTTCTCCAGCTCTACCTGTTTGAGGAAATTGAATGTTGTAACCTACGTAATTCAGTTCATTAGCTCCCTATCAAGATACACTCCAGTAGAACTGTAGCCAACAGCATTAACCCTTTC
>CM026402.1:65384305-65434329 GCA_014843695.1 Archivesica marissinica
ATAATTTCGTCACAATCTGTATATGAGAAGCCCTGGGTCTCAAACCCCAGACTGGATGCATAATTTCGTCACACTCTGTATATGAGAAGCCCTGGGTCTCAAACACCAGACTGGATGCATAATTTCGTCACACTCTGTATATGAGAAGCCCTGCGTCTCAAACCCCAGACTGGATGCATAATTTCGTCACACTCTGTATATGAGAAGCCCTGGGTCTCAAACCCCAGACTGGATGCATAATTTCGTCACACTCTGTATATGAAGAAGCCCTGGGTCTCAAACACCAGACTGGCTGCATAATTTCGTCACACTCTGTATATGAAGAAGCACTGGGTCTCAAACCCCAGACTGGATGCATAATTTTGTCACACTCTGTATATGAAGAAGCACTGGGTCTCAAACCCCAGACTGGATGCATAATTTTGTCACACTCTGTATATGAGAAGCCCTGGGTCTTAAAGCAGCATTACATCTTATGAAATAAATATATTTGAAAAATTCAATTTTTACGTATGGGTAGCAATGCTGCTACATGTTCTAACATTATACTTTGTATGCTTATGTTCATTTGGTAAACAGTTTTTTGCGATAAAACAAACTCGAAACCGAAAGTAGGACTTTCCGAGTCGATCGGTCACGCACTTGTTTACAACCGGAACGCATCGTCCGCACTTGTTTACATTCAGAATGCACCGTCCCCATTTGTCCCACGTTGTCTTTTTTGATTAAATTACTTGATATGTTGATTCATAGCTCTGTTAGCTAAGTCTTTTAGGGACATTTCTACATCCCCGTCAGGGCTGTCGCTGGAGCTATTTTGATGATACGCACGGTCAAATTTGTTTGTCAATTGAACATAGCGTACGATTACGCTAGGGGGGTCTCCCCACCCCCCGGGATATTTTTGGAAATGAGGAAGCAATTTCCTGCATTTCAATGTATTTTGTAACATAGATTTGCAGGACTATTGCTCTTATCAATTAATCAAGCACGTAAAATAGCACAAACTATTTCGAGATGCACCATATTTGCAATGGGCTCAATTATTCCACCACTCCACACATCACGGCGCCATGTATCCCTACTACCCCCCCCCCCTGGCGTTTTAATTCATTTTTGGAGTTTTAATTTTTTTCCATTTTCTCAGAACAATGATACGCACGTGCGTACTTGCGTATGCCCAGCGACGGGCCTGCCCGTGAGGGGTTTAACCTTAGAGGAAGATAGATAGTCTTTCATGTTCAAAATATATACATTGTTTTCTACATCCTCTGTTGTTTCACGCATGCGCGCTGTGCGTGTTTACATTTTGTGTGTTGATAAACAAATTCGCGTATACAACGGTTTAAATTTATTGGAATTTTATCGTTTCTGAGCGACTATTTCGATGTTTGTTAACACACACACATTAGTATTGATATTTTACCCAAAACATCCTTTATTACGATGTAATGCTGCTTAGTTTATACAAATTTATTTTAGCTCGTTTGCGAAACAAGTTCTTATAACTTATATTAATCACTCTCGAGACCTCATTCCTGATGGAATCCATCGCCACGAGGGAGAGAGAAGAGACAACGTGGAAATTAAATGCCTTGCCTAAGGGCACAATCGTAACGGCTCCAGCGGGGCTCGAACTCCGGACCTTTCGCACCTGAAGCGAACGCGCATCCACTGCGCTATCATGACTTCCACATAATGCTGCTTTAATAACGTTGCTGTACATACTGAGTTCCTGTTGTATCAACATTTCACAAAAAAGATCATTTGTTGAACACTTTTAAGTTTTATAATACTGGAGTCGGGGGGCTTGTACATATGTAGTGTACATGTATGCAGACCCACCTCTGTTAAGCAGCCAGCCAAGGGAATCACAGAAAGTTGCTGCTTAGCACAGGTGGCTACTTAATAGAGAGTTAATATTAACCCTTTCAACACCAAGTTTTGTATACAATGTATATGTAATGTACATTATTATCGAATAAATATTTTTTAAAAAAACAAACACCAAGACATGGACTGGTCCATGATATATTTAGACCAATAAATTAATCAGAAAATTACATTTGGACCAGTTCATTTATCAAAATGGGTAATTTTGTCTTAAAATAGTAATATTACTGGCAAAAAGTGCAGATCCTGATGAGACGGCTCGTCACGAGCCGGCTCATCTGGATCTACACTTTTTGTAAGCCTATTTAGAGGTCTGTGGTGTTGAAAGGGTTAATAGAGAGTTAATATTAAATAAAACAACATATTGTAGGGTTTATTCTAGAGTGGTAAAAAGGGCAGGGTGGGTCAGAAAAGGGGCAGGGTGGGCCAGAAAAAGGGCAGGGTGGATTTTTAGCCGCAAGAGGGCGCGGTGGGGCCGGGCCGTCACCCCACCCCCACCGAGAAAACATTAATAAAACATGTATTTTATTATAAAATAATACACCAAATAGTAGCTGTAAACATTCCCATAAACCTTTTGATACCCGTAGACAACATAACCAGACACACAAACCCATATTGTTATAAACACATCCCTGTCAACAAAGATTCATATTATATGTATTAAGCAGCCAGTTTCCAGATTCCCAATATGCTGTTTTATTATACATTTGCCCTATTATTGGGAATCTGGAAACTGGCTGCTTAATACAGGTTGGCTGCTTAATGGAGGTGACCACTAACACAGGTTTCACTGTCAAGTCAAGTAAATTTTATTTACAAAGTCGGACAATATAACAACATAATATAAGCTCGAAAGAGCTTTTAACACCGACTTATACATAATACATGTTAATACATACAAAGTTTATAATGCATTAATTAAATAAATAAGTATCACATGTTAATTATTAAGTATCGCATGTTAATTATTACACCTTGAAAATGTATTATTAGACCTGAACATACATATTAAGCTGTGTGGAAGCTGCTGATCTGGACCCGTATAGAGTCTAAGAACTGCCCTAAAAGAAAAAAGGATAAAATAGTGAGAATGAAAAGGAACACAAAAGTGTGACAAGTAAAACATGGTTAAATGAGAATATCTCCCCAAATGCCAATATGGGAGGAACTGATCAGCAACTTCCTCACAGGGTTAATTAATGGTCTGTAAACCAAGTGTGTGTTCGACCTTCATTACTGACACCGTGACGTTCCAAGCATCACTTACCTGCATCATGATCTGCACTTTTTACCAGTAATAATACTATTTATAGACAAAATTACCCATTTTGATAAATGAACTGATCCAAATGTAATTTTGTTATTAATTTATTGGTCTAAAAATATCATGGACCAGTCCATGTGAGTTAATCGGTGTTGAATGGGTTGTGATTGCGAAACAAGTTCTTACAACTAATCACTCTCGAGACCTCATTCCTGATGGAATCCATCGCCACGAGGGAGAGAGAAGAGGCAACATGGAATTAAAAAGCTTTGCCTAATGCCAAAGGCACAATCGTAATGGCTCCAGCGGGGCTCGCTTCTGACATTTCGCACCTGAAGCGAACGCGCATCCACTGCCTTATCACGACTTCCACAATAGGGGGTTACCCACTAATGCAACCACCACCTATTTGGCGCTTCTTGCCTCATATGCCAGGATCTCTTCAGAAATTCCTGGGGGAAGTTCTGCAGACTAAACACGCCCACGTTAGAATTGCAGAATGCAAACCGACCATTCCTTGTTGCTCTATTACATAATTGATCAGTCCACTATATATCATCAAGTGTATTACATAATTACTAGGTCCACGATATATCATCTAGTGTATTACATAATTACTAGGTCCACGATATATCATCTAGTGTATTACATAATTACTTGGTCCACGATATATCATATAGTGTATTACATAATTACTAGGTCCACGATATATCATCTAGTGTATTACATAATTACTCGGTCCACGATATATCATCAAGTGTATTACATAATTACTAGGTCCATGATATATCATCAAGTGTATTACATAATTACTAGGTCCACGATATATCATATAGTGTATTACATAATTACTCGGTCCACGATATATCATCAAGTGTATTACATAATGTCCACAAAACGTTCCGTCTGATCAGGTTCTGTCCTGTTTGCTATTCGGATAGTTGAGTTAAAACATTTGGCTGAATAGCAAACAACATAGATACTGATCAGACACAACGTAGCACCGTGGCTGATCTGGATCTATGTTGTTTGCAAATGTGATTTTATTTTACTCAGCAGACAAAGGGTTGAGCGACAAATCATATAAATGGGTGCCTCTACGCAAGGTGGTCTCTTAACCCTTTCAACACCACAGACCTCTAAATTGGCTTACAAAAAAGTGTAGATCCAGATCATTAGGATCTGCACTTTTTTCAAGTAATATAACTATTTTTAGAATTTTTTTTACCCATTTTGATAAATGAACTGATCCAAATGTAATTTTGTTATTAATTTATTGGTCTAAGAATATCATGGACCAGTCCATGTCAGTTACTTGGTGTTGAATGGATTAAATAGTGAAAATGAAGTGTGTGGAATACAGGCATCCCCCCCGGACATCACCCACCAGACATAATCCCCCTGGACATAATCCCACCATGTTTTTAACACGGGAGGAAAAATCCCCCTTTTATGTTCAGGGTCTTGCCTTGAAATTAACGGTGGGCTGGGGGGCATTATGTCGGGGTGGGTGGACTATGTTGGGGTGGGTGGATAATGTCGGGGTGGGTGGACTATTTTCGGAATGGGTGGACTATATTCGGAATGGGTGGACTATGTCTGGATGTGTGGACTATGTCGGGGTGGGTGGACTATGTTGGGGTGGGTGGACTATGTCAGGGTGGGTGGACTATGCCGGGGTTGGTGGACTATGAATAATATGAAGGCAAAACACATGGTCCTAGTCTATTTATTTATTTCTTTCATTTACATGTGTTCATTCATTTTTATTGTGCTACAAGAATGGCAGGCTATGTAATATTTACATAGTATTTAACTCTCAATTGGTAACATTTGCTTTGTAGAGAAATATATTCATGTGTTGGCAAATTGTCATATAATACAGCAAGAAATATGTTGGCATCATTTATATTTACACAATGTAATTAAATTATTTGTGTCCATAAAATAGATCAGTTTTATCTACAGCAGGTGCTTATTTGTTGGTTTGTGTTTTTACGTTTATTTATCGTCGCTACCGGTTACCCATATGAGCGACGCCTCCTGAAGAGATTAGTCATTTTAGATTTTTGGAGGATAGTGCAATGATACAGACAGAGACCCATTCCAGAATCTCCTCTGGTTCTTTTACGTGCATGGTGTAAAGCACCGGTTTAACGTCCCATCTGAACGACTGTTCATTTTTATGGTCATTATGGTCATGACAGACATGGTGATCGAACCTGCGATCCCTGGATTATTTCATTAGGGTCAGACATGGTGATCGAACCTGCGATCCCTGGATTACCAGTCCAGCGTGTTAACCACTGGACTACATATCCGTCTATCTTATTTGTTGGGCAGATCATAGTACATTATACAGTGGCTGGACTCTGGTGGACTCTCACTTTGATGTTGAGATCAAAGACTGTGTACATGACTGTAGCTTAGATAAGATAAATTTTATTTTGAGCCAGCAAGACATATCACAAATAACATAAGACCTGATGAGCTTTTATAGCCGACTATATAACAACATGTGTATATGAATAACAAGAGTAAAACGGACTATATAACAACATGTGTATATGAATAACAAGAGTAAAACGGACTATATAACAACATGTGTATATGAATAACAAGAGTAAAACGGACTATATAACAACATGTGTATATGAATAACAAGAGTAAAACGGACTATATAACAACATGTGTATATGAATAACAAGAGTAAAACAGCTATGGGAAATAAAAATTTGAATTAAATTAGACACTCTATGCTAAAACAGAACATGCTTATTTAGTCGAACAGTAAAATTAGACATAAGATGAACACAAGATGCTACATAATAAAAGAATAAGACAACAGCCATACAGGCAGCTAAGATGATTTATAAAAGAAAACTAAAAATGCAATCTAAATTATAGCTGAAATGAGCTCCATGCTGATCCTTCACTGTGGGACCCATTAATGATTACCTGCTATAGCATTCTACACACTTACAGTCATTTCCATTCCAATAGGCAAATCAAGCTCTTGAAATGACTGAAGCTAGTTGTAGCCATGAAGTCATCAGGTAGTGAATACCTGCTTGCTGAATTCACAGTATAATTAGCATTATAATTACAATGAAAGATGGCATTTTTTCTGCCACTGGTTGCGTTTCGTATTCCTCCGCGGTTAGATGTACTTTTGTATTTTAGCTATTTACTGACTCATGAACAGTTAACTATAAAGTAGTATATTCTAATGAATTTGTTTTGTCTGTAGTTTTTAATTTTGACAGCTTGACAACAAACAGAAACTAACTTTAAAATTATACCGGAACTATTTCTTATTACGGACGTTCACACTAATATACGTGGTTGTGCGGTTGTGGAATCTAGTGAAATGAGACTCCCCTTCAGTGGCAGTTAATTAAAATGAATTCAATCAAACAGCTATTAGGCAAAATCATTGGAAATCATAAAAGAAAGCGAAGATTTGTGTTCATTAGTTTATACAAATTTATTTTAGCTCGATTGCGAAACAAGTTATTTCAACTTATATAAATCACTCTCGAGACCTCATTCCTGATGGAATCCATCGCCACGAGGGAGAGAGAAGATGCAATGTGGAATTTAAATGCCTTGCTTAAGGGCACAATCGTAACGGCTCCAGTGGGGCTCGAACTCCGGACCTTTCGCACCTGAAGCGAACGCGCATCCACTGCGCTATCACGACCTCCACTTTGTGTTCATTAGTGTAAGATAGGATTTTATTTCATCTCCTGCTCATCGAAATATGTATTTCTACTCGTGCAAATACAAATTTCAGTGAAACAAATGCTATCTTACACTAATAAACACAAATAGCCTCTATCTCTCTCACATCTACTGGCCAGGACGCATGTTTCCAGCTACATGTAGTTCTGCCCATCTGGATTGTCTTATCTCTAACTCCTTGTGACAGTTGTCTCTAACTCCATGTGACAGTTGTCTCTAACTCCATGTGACAGTTGTCTTTAACTCCATGTGACAGTTGTCTTTAACTCCATGTGACAGTTGTCTTTAACTCCATGTGACAGTTGTCTTTAACTCCATGTGACAGTTGTCTTTAACTCCACATGACAGTTGTCTTTAACTCCATGTGACAGTTGTCTTTAACTCCATGTGACAGTTGTCTTTAACTCCACATGACAGTTGTCTTTAACTCCACATGACAGTTGTCTTTAACTCCACATGACAGTTGTCTTTAACTCCATGTGACAGTTGTCTTTAACTCCATGTGACAGTTGTCTTTAACTCCACATGACAGTTGTCTTTAACTCCACATGACAGTTGTCTTTAACTCCATGTGACAGTTGTCTTTAACTCCACATGACAGTTGTCTTTAACTCCACATGACAGTTGTCTTTAACTCCACATGACAGTTGTCGTTAACTCCACATGACAGTTGTCTCTAACTCCACATGACAGTTGTCTTTAACTCCATGTGACAGTTGTCTTTAACTCCACATGACAGTTGTCCTTAACTCTGTGTGACAGTTGTCTTTAACTCCATGTGACAGTTGTCTCTAACTCCACATGACAGTTGTCTTTAACTCCACGTGACAGTTGTCTTTAACTCCATGTGACAGTTGTCTTTAACTCCATGTGACAGTTGTCTTTAACTCCATGTGACAGTTGTCTTTAACTCCATGTGACAGTTGTCTTTAACTCCACATGTGACAGTTGTCTTTAACTCCACATGACAGTTGTCTTTAACTCCACATGACAGTTGTCTTTAACTCCACATGACAGTTGTCTTTAACTCCACATGACAGTTGTCTTTAACTCCACATGCAGTTGTCTTTAACTCCACATCACAGTTGTCTTTAACTCCATGTGACAGTTGACTTTAACTCCATGTGACAGTTGTCCTTAACTCCACATGACAGTTGTCTTTAACTGCACATGTGACAGTTGTCTTTAACTCCACATGACAGTTGTCTTTAACTCCATGTGACAGTTATCTTTAACTCCATGTGACAGTTGTCTTTAACTCCACATGACAGTTGTCTTTAACTCCATGTGACAGTTGTCTTTAACTCCATGTGACAGTTGTCTTTAACTCCATGTGACAGTTGTCTTTAACTCCACATGACAGTTGTCTTTAACTCCACATGGCAGTTGTCTTTAACTCCACATCACAGTTGTCTTAACTCCACGTGACAGTTGTCTTTAACTCCATGTGACAGTTGTCTTTACTCCATGTGACAGTTGACTTAACTCCATGTGACAGTGTCCTAACTCACATGACAGTTGTCTTTAACTGCACATGTGACAGTTGTCTTTAACTCCACATGACAGTTGTCTTTAACTCCACATGACAGTTGTCTTTAACTCCATGTGACAGTTGTCTTTAACTCCACATGACAGTTGTCTTTAACTCCACATGACAGTTGTCGTTAACTCCACATGACAGTTGTCTCTAACTCCACATGACAGTTGTCTTTAACTCCATGTGACAGTTGTCTTTAACTCCACATGACAGTTGTCCTTAACTCTGTGTGACAGTTGTCTTTAACGCCATGTGACAGTTGTCTCTAACTCCACATGACAGTTATCTTTAACTCCATGTGACAGTTGTCTTTAACTCCACATGACAGTTGTCTTTAGCTCCATGTGACAGTTGTCTTTAACTCCATGTGACAGTTGTCTTTAACTCCATGTGACAGTTGTCTTTAACTCCACATGACAGTTGTCTTTAACTCCACATGACAGTTGTCCTTAACTCTGTGTGACAGTTGTCTTTAACGCCATGTGACAGTTGTCTCTAACTCCACATGACAGTTATCTTTAGCTCCATGTGACAGTTGTCTTTAACTCCACGTGACAGTTGTCTTTAACTCCACGTGACAGTTGTCTTTAACTCCATGTGACAGTTGTCTTTAACTCCATGTGACAGTTGTCTTTAACTCCACGTGACAGTTGTCTTTAACTCCACATGACAGTTGTCTTTAACTGTCACGTGACAATCACCCATGGTGTAGTGATATTTGTGTTTTTAATAATGATAGCATCTCGGAATTATTCGTTGTGTTAAAAAAGCAGAAATTTAATTAATATGATTGTCTATTTTCAACATCTATACTATTACACATACATCTAGTTCTAGTCTAGTTCAGAGTGTATTTTTCGGGTTTCCGTCGTTTACACCAATTTGTACCACTCTGGTGGAATATCCTTGTGCATAATTATCATATGTGCATATACAGTTATTATAATATGGAAATCGGGAGAATGAGGCTCCCCCAATAGGGAAGATCGGGTTAGGTGTGCGAATCAGGATGAAATCGAAGAGTGTTGGCATCTCTGCATACAATGAAATCGTGGAGTGTTGGCACGTCTGCATACAATGAAGTCTGGGAGTGTTGGCAGGTCTGCATACAATGAAGTCTGGGAGTGTTGGCAGGTCTGCATACAATGAAGTCTGGGAGTGTTGGCAGGTCTGCATACAATGAAGTTGGGGAGTGTTGGCAGGTCTGCATACAATGAAGTTGGGGAGTGTTGGCATGTCTGCATACAATGAAGTTGGGGAGTGTTGGCATGTCTGCATACAATGAAGTTGGGGAGTGTTGGCAGGTCTGCATACAATGAAATCAGGGAGTGTTGGCACGTGTGCATACATAATTCTTGCTCATTGTGCAATATATTGAGTCCCAATGTCTTCTATTTAGCAGGGTTCCCGCTGTCGGTCGCCAATGGTGACAATTGCGACAAAAACAAATATTGGCGCTAAAATTTGTGAATTGTTGAACATATTTGGCGCAACCTTTTTTGGGCACATGTTTTGTCGAATACATGACTTCAAATATTTATTTGTGAACTATATGGCTCTTAGTTGGCTCCAAGTTTTTTAAATTGGCTCCAGTGTTTTTCAATTGGCGACAGAAGTGGCACAGACAAACATTCAGACAGAGGAAACCCTGTTTAGTATGGTTAGTCCTACTTGTATTGTGAAGAGAGGGCTAGGTCTAAATATAGGATATAAGCTGTGTGAGGCGCATAGCGCCAAAGACAGTACCAATAGTTTACATATTGGATCCGTTTGAGTCTTATATCTGACTTAAAACACACACTTATATAACAAGATCCTATTAATTAAAATTGTTAATTTCGTACATTACGCGTAGGATTTGATATAATGCCCTGGCCTTTTGACACCAGTCCAATATTAATAAAAATGGACTGCAAGTACAAAGGTATGACGTTACGACAGCGTTTTTAGTTTATAGATGTCAAGTTGCAAAACACTCGGGTTCAAGATTTAATTGATCGTTTATTTGATGCGTAAGCTGTGACATGAAGCAGAAAACAGCAGACATACGCTTGAGTATTTGAAATTACACAGGGGACAGGTCTAAATTCATTGTGTGACTGCTCATATTGTTGTCATCTAGGATACATTGATAAAAAAAACATTGTAGATTTCCCTTGTGGCCTCTCTCTTTAGCGTCTGCAGCCGCTCGACAGCCTATCTGATACAGTTTGATCACAGTTTGTCTTTTTTGCTAATTTGAAATTACCATATGGATCTTTAAGGCTGTTTAGGGCATCATAATGAATTGTTGGATTCTCGTCCCCACCCCCGGCCGTTATGAATTAATTGTTGGATTCTCATCCACGCCCCCAGCCGTTATGAATGAATTGTTGGATTCTCGTCCCCGCCCCCGGCTGTTATGAATGAATTGTTGGATTCTCGTCCACACCCCCAGCCGTTATGACTGAATTGTTGGATTCTCGTCCCCGCCCCCGGCAGTATGAATGAATTGTTGGATTCTCGTCCCCGGCTGTTATGAATGAATTGTTGGATTCTCGTCCACACCCCCGGCCGTTATGAATGAATTGTTGGATTCTCGCCCTGGCCGTTATGAATGAATTGTTGGATTCTCGTCCCCGCCCCTGGCCGTTATGAATGAATTGTTGGATTCTCGTCCCCGGCCGTTATGAATGAATTGTTGGATTCTTGCCCCTGGCCGTTATGAATGAATTGTTGGATTCTCGTCCCCAGCCGTTATGAATGAATTGTTGGATTCTCGTCCCGGCCGTTATGAATGAATTGTTGGATTCTCGTCCCAGCCGTTATGAATGAATTGTTGGGTTCTCGTCCCCAGCCGTTATGAATGAATTGTTGGATTCTCGTCCCCGCCCCCGGCTGTTATGAATGAATTGTTGGATTCTCGTCCCCGCCCCCGGCTGTTATGAATGAATTGTTGGATTCTAGTCCCCAGCCGTTATGAATGAATTGTTGGATTCTCGTCCCCGCCCCCGGCTGTTATGAATGAATTGTTGGATTCTTGTCCCCGCCCCTGGCCGTTATGAATGAATTGTTGGATTCTCGTCCCCGCCCCCGGCAGTTATGTATGAATTGAAAGATTTCCTTCCCTGACAATTTATAAATTAATTACTAGATTTCCTTCCCCGATATTATGAATGAATTCTTAGATTCAAGTCCCTGGCCATTATAAATGAATTCTTAGATTCACGTCCCTGGCCATTATAAATGAATTCTTAGATTCACGTCCCTGGCCATTATAAATGAATTCTTAGATTCAAGTCCCTGGCCATTATAAATGAATTCTTAGATTCACGTCCCTGGCCATTATAAATGAATTCTTAGATTAAAGTCCCTGGCCATTATAAATGAATTGCTATATCCTCCACCCACCCCCCCCCCCCCCCGACCATCATTATAAATGAATTGCTATGTTTCCTTCTCCGACTATCTATTATAATGAATCGCTAGATTTCCATCCCCAACTATTATAAAGAATCGCTAGATTTCCATCCACAACTATTATAAAGAATCGCTAGATTTCCATCCACAACTATTATAAAGAATTGCTAGATTTCCATCCACAACTATTATAAAGAATTGCTAGATTTCCATCCACAACTATTATAAAGAATCGCTAGATTTCCATCCACAACTATTATAAAGAATCGCTAGATTTCCATCCACAACTATTATAAAGAATCGCTAGATTTCCATCCACAACTATTATAAAGAATCGCTAGATTTCCATCCACAACTATTATAAAGAATCGCTAGATTTCCATCCACAACTATTATAAAGAATCGCTAGATTTCCATCCACAACTATTATAAAGAATCGCTAGATTTCCATCCACAACTATTATAAGGAATCGCTAGATTTCCATCCACAACTATTATAAGGAATCGCTAGATTTCCATCCACAACTATTATAAGGAATCGCTAGATTTCCATCCACAACTATTATAAAGAATCGCTAGATTTCCATCCACAACTATTATAAAGAATCGCTAGATTTCCATCCACAACTATTATAAAGAATCGCTAGATTTCCATCCACAACTATTATAAAGAATTGCTAGATATCCTTTCCTGCCCATCCCGACCATCGTCGAAGTTAGTCCACAGACACAGGTTCGATCCCCGGTCTAATAAAATTAACAGTCTTTCAGATGGGACTTTAACCCTTTCCCTCATAGAAGCACCTCTCGACGCCATTACCAATACGACATACATTGACAATGTGTTAGCCAAACCAATGTTCATAATAAAGGCCAGAATCTCATGTAGTCCCAGTAATATCTATGGAGTTGGGATAGATATGGCGACTACTTGTCCACTGCATGATAGCTAAATGGCAGTCGTTTGTATGGAGATATAATAGTATATTAACCTAAATCTTTATGAAGGAATGGGTTAAACAGAGGTCTCGTGTTTGTGCTTTACACATCTTTGCTGAGTGGCAGTATCCCCTCCAAAACATCTTTGCTGAATGGCAGGATCCCCTCCAAAACATCTTTCCTGAGTGGCAGGATCCCCTCCAAAACATCTTTCCTGAGTGGCAGGATCCCCTCCAAAACATCTTTCCTGAGTGGCAGGATCCCCTCCAAAACATCTTTCCTGAGTCGCTGGGTCAGGTCCACTCTAAAACATCTTTGCTGAGTGGCTGGATCCCCTCCAAAACATCTTTGCTGAGTGGCTGGGTCCCCTCCAAAACATCTTTGCTGAGTGGCTGGGTACCCTCCAAAACATCTTTGCTGAGTGGCTGGGACCCCTCCAAAACATCTTTGCTGAGTGGCTGGGTCCCCTCCAAAACATCTTTGCTGAGTGGCTGGATCCCCTCCAAAACATCTTTGCTGAATGGCTGGGTCCCCTCCAAAACATCTTTGCTGAGTGGCTGGATCCCCTCCAAAACATCTTTGCTGAATGACTGGATCCCCTCCAAAACATCTTTGCTGAATGGCTGGATCCACTCCAAACATCTTTGCTGAATGGCTGGATCCCTCCAAAACATCTTTGCTGAGTGGCTGGATCCTCTCCAAACACATCTTTGCTGAATGGCTGGATCCACTCCAAACATCTTTGCTGAATGGCTGGATCCCCTCCAAAACATCTTTGCTGAGTGGCTGGATCCTCTCCAAACACATCTTTGCTGAATGGCTGGATCCACTCCAAAACATCTTTGCTGAGTGACTGGATCCCCTCCAAAACATCTTTGCTGAGTGGCTGGGTCAGGTCCACTCCAAAACATCTTTCCTGAGTGGCTGGATTCTCTCCAAAACATCTTTGCCGAGTGGCTGGGTCCCCTCCAAAACCGCTTTGCTAAGTGGCAGGATCCCCTCCAAAACATCTTTCCTGAGTCGCTGGGTCATGTCCACTCCAAAACATCTTTGCTGAGTGGCTGGGTCCCCTCCAAAACCGCTTTGCTAAGTGGCAGGATCCTCTCCAAAACATCTTTCCTGAGTCGCTGGGTCAGGTCCACTCCAAAACATATTTGCTGAGTGGCTGGGTCCCCTCCAATACATCTTTGCTGAGTGGCTGGGTCCCCTCCAAAACATCTTTGCTGAGTGGCTGGGTCCCCTCCAAAACATCTTTGCTGAGTGGCTGGATCCCTCCAAAACATCTTTGCTGAGTGGCTGGGTCCCCTCCAAAACATCTTTGCTGAGTGGCTGGATCCCCTCCAAAACATCTTTCCTGAGTGGCTGGGTCAGGTCCACTCCAAAACATCTTTGCTGAGTGGCTGGGTCCCCTCCAAAACATCTTTGCTGAGTGGCTGGGTCCCCTCCAAAACATCTTTGCTGAGTGGCTGGGTACCCTCCAAAATATCTTTGCTGAGTGGCTGGGACCCCTCCAAAAATCTTTGCTGAGTGGCTGGGTCCCCTCCAAAACATCTTTGCTGAGTGACTGGATCCCCTCCAAAACATCTTTGCTGAGTGACTGGATACCCTCCAAAACATCTTTGCTGAGTGGCTGGGTCCCCTCCAAAACCGCTTTGCTAAGTGGCAGGATCCTCTCCAAAACATCTTTCCTGAGTCGCTGGGTCAGGTCCACTCCAAAACATATATGCTGAGTGGCTGGGTCCCCTCCAATACATCTTTGCTGAGTGGCTGGGTCCCTCCAAAACATCTTTGCTGAGTGGCTGGGTCCCCTCCAAAACATCTTTGCTGAGTGGCTGGATCCCTCCAAAACATCTTTGCTGAGTGGCTGGGTCCCCTCCAAAACATCTTTGCTGAGTGGCTGGGTCCCCTCCAAAACATCTTTGCTGAGTGGCTGGATCCCTCCAAAACATCTTTCCTGAGTCGCTGGGTCAGGTCCACTCCAAAACATATTTGCTGAGTGGCTGGGTCCCCTCCAATACATCTTTGCTGAGTGGCTGGGTCCCCTCCAAAACATCTTTGTTGAGTGGCTGGGTCCCCTCCAAAACATCTTTGCTGAGTGGCTGGATCCCTCCAAAACATCTTTGCTGAGTGGCTGGGTCCCCTCCAAAACATCTTTGCTGAGTGGCTGGGTCCCCTCCAAAACATCTTTGCTGAGTGGCTGGATCCCTCCAAAACATCTTTGCTGAGTGGCTGGGTCAGGTCCACTCCAAAACATATTTGCTGAGTGGCTGGGTCCCCTCCAATACATCTTTGCTGAGTGGCTGGGTCCCCTCCAAAACATCTTTGTTGAGTGGCTGGGTCCCCTCCAAAACATCTTTGCTGAGTGGCTGGATCCCTCCAAAACATCTTTGCTGAGTGGCTGGGTCCCCTCCAAAACAACTTTGCTGAGTGGCTGGGTCCCCTCCAAAACATCTTTGCTGAGTGGCTGGATCCCCTCCAAAACATCTTTCCTGAGTGGCTGGGTCAGGTCCACTCCAAAACATCTTTGCTGAGTGGCTGGGTCCCCTCCAAAACATCTTTGCTGAGTGGCTGGGTCCCCTCCAAAACATCTTTGCTGAGTGGCTGGGTACCCTCCAAAATATCTTTGCTGAGTGGCTGGGACCCCTCCAAAACATCTTTGCTGAGTGGCTGGGTCCCCTCCAAAACATCTTTGCTGAGTGGCTGGATCCCCTCCAAAACATCTTTGCTGAATGGCTGGGTCAGGTCCACTCCAAAACATCTTTGCTGAGTGGCTGGATCCCCTCCAAAACATCTTTGCTGAATGACTGGATCCCCTCCAAAACATCTTTGCTGAATGGCTGGATCCACTCCAAACATCTTTGCTGAATGGCTGGATCCCCTCCAAAACATCTTTGCTGAGTGACTGGATCCCCTCCAAAACATCTTTGCTGAGTGGCTGGGTCAGGTCCACTCCAAAACATCTTTCCTGAGTGGCTGGATTCTCTCCAAAACATCTTTGCCGAGTGGCTGGGTCCCCTCCAAAACCGCTTTGCTAAGTGGCTGGATTCTCTCCAAAACATCTTTGCCGAGTGGCTGGGTCCCCTCCAAAACCGCTTTGCTAAGTGGCAGGATCCCCTCCAAAACATCTTTCCTGAGTGGCTGGATCCCCTCCAAAACCACTTTGCTGAGTGGCTGGATCCCCTCCAAAACCACTTTGCTGAGTAGCTGGATCCCCTCCAAAACATCTTTGCTGAGTGGCTGGATCCCCTCCAAAACATCTTTGCTGAGTGGCTGGATCCCCTCCAAAACATATTTGCTGAGTGGCTGGATCCCCTCCAAAACATCTTTGCTGAGTGGCTGGATCCTCTCCAAACACATCTTTGCTGAGTGGCTGGATCCCCTCCAAAACATCTTTGCTGAGTGTCAGGATCCCCTCCAAAACATCTTTCCTTAGTGTCAGGATCCCCTCCAAAACATCTTTGCTGAGTGGCTGGATCCCCTCCAAAACATCTTTCCTGAGTGGCAGGATCCCCTCCATAAATTCTAAATTAAGTGTGTGTTTTATAGATTTTTTATTATTTTATCATCTATCATAACTTTGCACCTAAAACCTATTTCTTATTAATAACCGTTCCCAGACAACCAGCCTGCTAGCTTTATTCGGAAATGGATATTATGACCAGTGATTTTGATGACCAGTGTAAAATAGGAAATTTTATTTGTGCATTGAGCCCCGCTGGAGCCGTTACGAGTGTGCCCTTAGGCAAGGCATTTAGATTCCACGTTGCCTCTTCTTTCCCTCGTGGTGATGGATTCCAGCAGGACTGAGGTCTCGAGAGTGATTAATATAAGTTGTAAGAACTTGTTTCGCAATCGACCTAAAAATAAATTTGTATAATCTCTAAGTATAACTTAGCTACAGGCAATACATGATGTTATTGTTAACAGTTCATAGGCATAGTAGCTATTGTGCATGCATGCACGTAACCATGGTAATCTTTTAAGGACATTTTTTTATATAAGCTAGTTTTAGCTTCCTACCTGATCCTTCGCATTATGTATGTCGTTGTATGTTATATGTGATTCATGTCATGCAATAAATAATGTTTAAACCAACTACGGTACTGTATCACATCGTTCGCATGCAATGTGGCTATAAATTGTTCAGTGAAAAATAAGTGGTTTTTAATTTCAAAGTATAAAATTATTCCTAAAATAAGGAATTACTTAACATTTAATGTTTACATACACACATATCCAACTTGTCAGACGGATGATCCACCTTTATCACGGTTGTGCTAATATATCCGACATCTACATATTGATACATGTAGGTAATGCTAATATACGTGACATCTACATATTGATACATGTAGGTAATGCTAATATACCTGACATCTACATATTGATACCTGTAGGTAATGCTAATATACCTGACATCTACATATTGATACCTGTAGGTAATGCTAATATACCCGACATCTACATATTGATAAATGTAGGTAATGCTAATATACCCGACATCTACATATTGATACATGTAGGTAATGCTATACCCGACATCTACATATTGATACATGTAGGTAATGCTAATATACCCGACATCTACATATTGATACCTGTAGGTAATGCTAATATACCCGACATCTACATATTGATACATGTAGGTAATGCTAATATACCCGACATCTACATATTGATACCTGTAGGTAATGCTAATATACCCGACATCTACATATTGATACCTGTAGGTAATGCTAATATACCCGACATCTACATATTGATACATGTAGGTAATGCTAATATACCCGACATCTACATATTGATACCTGTAGGTAATGCTAATATACCCGACATCTACATATTGATACATGTAGGTAATGCTAATATAAAATTGCCGGTGTGAGCTCTGTTGTTGAGAGTGTATTGTTTCAGCCGTACCAGTCCTGTGAACCACCCAGATAAACACACTATAATCCGTGCAATGTCTACTTTCAGCCGTACCAGTCCTGTGGACCACCCAGATAAACACACTATAATCCGTGCAATGTCTACTTTCAGCCGTACCAGTCCTGTGGACCACCCAGATAAACACACTGTAATCCGTGCAATGTCTACTTTCAGCCGTACCAGTCCTGTGGACCACCCAGATAAACACACTATAATCCGTGCAATGTCTACTTTCAGCCGTACCAGTCCTGTGGACCACCCAGATAAACACACTGTAATCCGTGCAATGTCTACTTTCAGCCGTACCAGTCCTGTGGACCACCCAGATAAACACACTATAATCCATGCAATGTCTACTTTCAGCCGTACCAGTCCTGTGAACCACCCAGATAAACACACTATAATCCATGCAATGTCTACTTTCAGCCGTACCAGTCCTGTGGACCACCCAGATAAACACACTATAATCCATGCAATGTCTACTTTCAGCCATACCAGTCCTGTGGACCACCCAGATAAACACACTATAATCCGTGCAATGTCTACTTTCAGCCGTACCAGTCCTGTGAACCACCCAGATAAACACACTATAATCCGTGCAATGTCTACTTTCAGCCATACCAGTCCTGTGGACCACCCAGATAAACACACTATAATCCGTGCAATGTCTACTTTCAGCCGTACCAGTCCTGTGGACCACCCTGATAAACATGTTATAATCCATGCAATGTCTACTTTCAGCCATACCAGTCCTGTGGACCACCCAGATAAACACACTATAATCCATGCAATGTCTACTTTCAGCCGTACCAGGATTATTTCAACAGTGAAGAGACAATAGTGATATATAATAGAGTGCCAAAGACCGGCAGTACATCATTTGCGGGTGTTGCTTATGAACTGTGTAACACCAACAGATACCACGTGCTGCACGTAAACACAACGAAAAATGTGCATACGCTGTCAATACCCGATCAAGTGAGTTAAGTTTACTTAACGTTTTGGTAGCTGAGTAAATAAAATCACAGTTGCAAACAACATAGATCCAGATCAGCAGATCTGGATCTATGTTGTTTGCTATTCAGCCAAGTGTTTTAGCTCCACTATTCGAATAGCATAGAGCCTGATCAGATGGCACGTTCTATGCCGTCTGATCTGGCTCAATGCTGTTTGCAAAAGTGGTTTTATATGCCGCTAGCGTGCATAGGGTTAACAGCTGACGAAGAACGTTTAGATTTGATTTCTTCATCAGGAACAATTCTCATCCATCATTGTTGGTCTGTTGCCGGTAAATATTTCTCTAAATAGCATACTAATTCTTTCTTTTAAAATAGTGACACAATGAGACCAGACATGCATTGTTTAGCTAGGGTATTGGGATTCTTCTTACCAGAAACAAACTGCCACAGTTATCATTTATATCACCAATTGTAGCTATCACTGTTGCTCTATTGGTTTAAAGTCCACTGTTGCTGTTTCATGGTTTAAAGCCCAGTGTTGCTGTTTTATGGTTAAAGCCCACTGTTGCTGTTTTATGGTTAAAGCCCACTTTTGCTGTTTTATGGTTAAAGCCCAGTTTTGCTGTTTTATGGTTAAAGCCCAGTGTTGCTGTTTCATGGTTTAAAGCCCGCTGTTGCTGTTTCATGGTTTAAAGCCCACTGTTGCTGTTTTATGGTTAAAGCCCACTGTTGCTGTTTTATGGTTAAAGCCCAGTTTTGCTGTTTTATGGTTAAAGCCCAGTGTTGCTGTTTCATGGTTTAAAGCCCACTGTTGCTGTTTCATGGTTTAAAGCCCACTGTTGCTGTTTTATGGTTAAAGCCCACTGTTGCTGTTTTATGGTTAAAGCCCAGTGTTGCTGTTTTATGGTTAAAGCCCAGTTTGCTGTTTCATGGTTTAAAGCCCATTATTGCTGTTTTATGGTTAAAGCCCAGTGTTGTTGTTTTATGGTTAAAGCCCAGGGTTGCTGTTTTATGGTTAAAGCCCAGTGTTGCTGTTTTATTGTTTTAACGCCTAGCGTCACTGTTTCATGGTTAAAAGCCCACTGTTGCTGTTTCATGGTTTAAAGCCCAGTGTTGCTGTTTCATGATGTAAAGCCCAGGGTTACTGTTTCATGGTGTAACGCCCAGTGTTGGTGTTTCATGATGTAAAGCCCAGTGTTGCTGTTTCATGATGTAAAGCCCAGTGTTACTGTTTCATGATGTAAAGCCCAGTGTTACTGTTTCATGATGTAAAGCCCAGTGTTACTGTTTCATGATGTAAAGCCCAGTGTTGGTGTTTCATGATGTAAAGCCCAGTGTTGCTGTTTCATGATGTAAAGCCCAGTGTTACTGTTTCATGATGTAAAGCCCAGTGTTGCTGTTTCATGATGTAAAGCCCAGTGTTACTGTTTCATGATGTAAAGCCCAGGGTTGCTGTTTCATGGTGTAACGCCCAGTGTTGGTGTTTCATGGTGTAAAGCCCAGTGTTGTTGTTTCATGGTGTAAAGCCCACTCACTGTTACTGTTTCATGATGTAAAGCCCAGTGTTGGTGTTTCATGATGTAAAGCCTACATTTGCTGTTACTTCTTTTTCTGAGAAAGTTTCTTTAATTTGTTAGATTGGTATCTACTACATACTGCATTCCCTGTGTGATAGTTGGTATCAGGAAAATGTTTAAATTTGATGGAATGATGGTTATCCATTTCACATTGTGTTTTACTGCTATTTTATGTATCTAATGTAATGAATAAGAGGTTACTCTCCATGAAATGGTACGTATATAGATATACACTCGATGTTATGATGTATAGACATATATATGACAGGCATGTCCAATGTTTCAGACGTCTGAGAGATCTGGTATGTGTGTATGTATGTGGAAGTCGTGATAGCGTAGTGGTAGCTCGTTCGCTTCAGGTGCGAAAGGTCCCGAGTTCGTGCAACACTGGAGCCATTACGATTATTCCCTTAGGCAAGGCATTTAAATTCCACATGTCTATTCTCTCCTCTCCCCTGTGGCGATGGATTCCATCAGGAATGAGGTCTCGAGAGTGATTAATATAAGTTGTAAGACCTTGTTTCGCAATCGAGCTAAAATAAATTTGTATAAAATACATGTGGTATGTGTGAGGATATGGGGTGGGGGCAACCCTTTCAATAATGGCATTTTATGTCAACCTCTTCAGTGCATCGCCAGATATCATGTCAGATGAAATGTTGTGTACAGTCAAACCTGTGTTAAGCAGATAGCCAAGGGAATCACAGAAAGTGGCTGCTTAGCACAGTTGGCTGCTTAACCCTTTCCTTCATAGAGATTTAGGTTAATATACTATTATATCTCCATACAAACGACAGCCATTTAGCTATCATGCAGTGGATAAGTAGTTGCCATATCTATCCCACCTCCATAGATATTACTGGGACTACATGAGATTTAGGTTAATATACTATTATATCTCCATACAAACGACAGCCATTTAGCTATCATGCAGTGGATAAGTAGTCGCCATATCTATCCCACCTCAGATATTACTGGGACTACATGAGATTCTGGCCTTTATTATGAACATTGGTTTGACTACTACCAGTACATTGTCAATGTATGTCGTATTGGTAATGGCGTCAATAGGTGCTTCTAAGAGGGAAAGGGTAAATAGAGGTCAAATGTATAATAAAATAACATATTGGGAATCTTGAAACTGGCTGCTTAATACAGGTTGACTGCGTAATAGAGGTGACCACTAACACAGGTTTGACTGTATTTCCTGACATTTCTATAATACCAGTAAAAGACTAAAACTGGACAATTGTTTGCAAAGAAAAGCTGCCTGCCACTGATACATATGACACCAAAATTACGTTGAATTGTATGTATTGCATGATTCTATACCCATATGAGCGGCGCCTCCTGAAGAGATTAGTCATTTTAGATTTTTGGAGAATAGTGCAATGATAAAGACAGAGACCAATTCCAGGGTCTCTTCTGGTTCTTTTACGTGCACGGTTTAAGCACCGACACGAGACCGATTTAAAGTCCCATTTCAAGGACGGTTAATTTTTTAATCAATGGCAGTTTTTCATTCAAGAGCCCCCACAATGTACAATGTTGTTTAAACTTTATTTATTTTACAACGATTGCGAAGCATGTTCTTACAACCTATATTAATCACTCTCATTGGTGCAGATGAAAGCGTATCTGTCATTCGTGCGGGAGGAAATCGGACCGGAGAAAACCCACCTGTCCGATCTGGCGACCACCGTACCATCTCACATACTTCCCGGTCTGAGGATCGAACCCGGGTTGCATTGGTGAGAAGTGAGCGTGCTAACCACTGCGCTAATAGTGTGTTTTCTCCGGGTACTCCGGTTTCCTCCCACACGAATGACCACATATACGCTTTCATCCGCGCCAACGGGAGTGATTAATATAAGTTGTTAGAACTTGCTTTGCAATCGTTGTAAAATAAACTTTTTTTTCTAAACAAATTTTCTATATTTATCTTATATTTCGTAGAGCACGACATTTCATCCGTACCGGTTAATATACATTTGCATTTCTTTATTTTAGATGCATTTTATACAGAACATTACCAACTGGTCTGAAAAGAAACCTGCTATCTATCACGGCCATTTCTACTACATAGATTTCTTAAAGTAAGTAGTCATGAAATAGTAGTGTATTTATTGTACACAAAATATTCCAGACACGCCAGAGGCTGCTACATAGTTCATTAACCAATTCCTTCATAGAGATTTAGGTTAATATACTATTATAACTCCATACAATCGACAGCCATTTAACCGTTTCCTTCATAGAGATTTAGGTTAATATACTATTATATCTCCATACAATCGACAGCCATTTAACCGTTTCCTTCATAGAGATTTAGGTTAATATACTATTATATCTCCATACAATCGACAGCCATTTAACCCTTTCCTTCATAGAGATTTAGGTTAACCCTTTCAACACCACATACCTCTAAATTGGCTTACAAAAAAGTGTAGATCCAGGATCTGCACTTTTTTCAAGTAATATAACTATTTTTAGAAAAAAATTACCCAGTTTGATAAATGAACTGATCCAAATGTAATTTTGTTATTAATTTATTGGTCTAAAAATATCATGGACCAGTCCATGTCGGTTACTTGGTGTTGAATGGGTTAATATACTATAATATCTCCATACAATCGACAGCCATTTAACCCTTTCCTTCATAGAGATTTAGGTTAATATACTATTATATCTCCATACAAACGACAGCCACCTAACCATTTCCTTCATAGAGATTTAGGTTAATTTATTATTATATCTCCATACAAACGACAGCAATTATCATGCAGTGGATAAGTAGTCGCCATATCTATCCCACCTCCATAGATATTACTGGGACTACATGAGATTCTGGCCTTTATTATGAACATTGGTTTGGCTACTACATTGTCAATGTATGTCGTATTGGTAATGGCGTCAAGAGATGCTTCTATGAGGGGAAAGGGTTAAATAAAATAAATGTATTGTTTTCAAGATCATTCTAGAGGGACCCCCCTGACTTTTCTGACCTCGCCCACTTTTCCTTAATTTTGTCTTTTTACAATTTTCGTACAAAATTTTGTCATGTAAGATAGATACACTGACCCATTATAAAGCACTGCTATTCAAATGTTGTATTTAATGGTCATACCTGTGCATTTTAACCATATTTTGTTGAAATTTATTATACCAGGACGTGATCACGCGCTTTCTCATTTCTCCCAAACATTCTTACCTAGAATGAACCCTGTGTTTTACATACTTAATAATTATAATTTATGGTAATTTCGCCACTTTTGGTAACTTTCGCTAATTTGCCATTTTAGGCGCACGATTAACAAATAATTTGGGAAAGCAGTCTAATAAATTTGTAATTCGATGACTTCTACATGTAGTCTTAAAATAGCTCATGCGTATTAGTTACACAAAATAGCTCATGCGTATTAGTTACACAAAATAGCTCATGCGTATTAGTTACACAAAATAGCTCATGCGTATTAGTTACACAAAATAGCTCATGCGTATTAGTTACACAAAATAGCTCATGCGTATTAGTTACACAAAATAGCTCATGCGTATTAGTTACACAAAATAGCTTGTGCGTATTAGTTACACAAAATAGCTCATGCGTATTAGTTACACAAAATAGCTCATGCGTATTAGTTACACAAAATAGCTTGTGCGTATTAGTTACACAAAATAGCTCATGCGTATTAGTTACACAAAATAGCTTGTGCGTATTAGTTACACAAAATAGCTCATGCGTATTAGTTATACAAAATAGCTTGTGCGTATTACACAAAATATAAATAAACAAACATGGACGAGGAGTATTTATTTTATTCTGCTTTGTCATTTATACTTGTTTTACTTTGGTATTAATTTCCGTTTTCCCAACTTACTGTTAAAATATGCTTCTTGTTTCATTGTTTCATATAATATAGCATGTGTCTATAACAGCATTGGTTGCCAATACTTGTCCTGGCGGATGTCGTAGTAAATCTTCTTAACTCAAGTTTACATGTCTTCCCAGACGGAGGGTGCTTCCTTAACTGAGATTAATTGGTCACTGGTGTGCATTAATGCCACAAATATAGGCTTCATTATTGAGTATTGTCTTGGAATACTTGTAGAGATGTTAGTTGATAGTGGGAGGGGCTTTGATTGGCTCTAAGCATACCGAGAAGTGTGTTACTATGACGCCACACACACTGTTGTTGTATTGGAATTTTAACTGGTTCATATAAGGAAATTGGTATTTGGTTGGCTAGAACAATGGTGGCAGTATATCTCTTCATTCCATTAACTCTTATGTGACTGCTCTTATGTAGTTATCAATGCTCTTATGTGACTATCAATGCTCTTATCATCGTATGTGACTATCAATGCTCTTATCATCTTATGTGACTACCAATGCTCTTATCATCGTATGTGACTATCAATGCTCTTATGTGACCATCACTGCTCTTATGTGACTATCAATGCTCTTATGTGACTATCAATGCTCTTATGTGACCATCAATGCTCTTATGTGACCATCAATGCTCTTATGTGACTATCAGTTATCTTATGTGACTATCACTGCTCTTATGTGACCATCAATGCTCTTATGTGACCATCAATGCTCTTATGTGACTATCAATGCTCTTGTGTGACTCAATGCTATTATGTAGTTATCAATGCTCTTATGTGACCATCAATGCTCTTATGTGACCATCAATGCTCTTATGTGGTTATCAATGCTCTTATGTGACTATCAACTGCTCTTATGTGACTATCAATGCTCTTGTGTGACTATCAATGCTCTTATGTGACTATCAATGCTCTTGTGTGACTATCAACTGCTCTTGTGTGACTATCAATGCTCTTATGTGACTATCAATGCTCTTATGTGACCATCAATGCTCTTATGTGACTATCAATGCTCTTGTGTGACTATCAATGCTCTTATGTGACTATCAATGCTCGTATGTGACCATCAATGCTCTTATGGTGTGACTATCAATGCTCTTATGTGACTATCAATGCTCTTATGTGACCATCAATGCTCTTATGTGACCATCAATGCTCTTATGTGAATAGCAATGCTCTTATGGTGTGACTATCAATGCTCTTATGTGACTATCAATGCTCTTATGTGACTGCTCTTATGTAGCTATCAGTTTACCTAACAACACCTTTCCTGGGCAGGCTCCAGCGGTTGACCAGTACTTGGGTGCACCAACCTCCGTAAGAAACTCTTATGTTGTTGTCAAGGATCTTCTGTGTCTACCAATTGACAATGCCATGCAACAGTTCTCCAGCTCTACCTGTTTGAGGAAATTGAATGTTGTAACCTACGTAATTCAGTTCATTAGCTCCCTATCAAGATACACTCCAGTAGAACTGTAGCCAACAGCATTAACCCTTTCAACAGTAAAGACTATTTAGAGGTATGTAGTGTTGAAAGGGTTAAATAGTTTGCCTGCCATTGGTTCTTGCAAAGTTGTGACTTTCTATGAATGATTGTATTACATATAAGGAAATAATTACATAAAAATAATCTGCTCTCTATAATTATGAAATGGTGAAACATTGACTGTAATTACATTGTTGCCATGGTTACCAGTTGTCTGTGTTTTTATTGATATCGGATACTATTCATGATTTCATTGATAATTGCTATTTAATTCAATCATTGAAAAGCTGGTTCACATGGGACGTACTGCAGGGTTTTTTTCCCTGGCGCAGGAAACCTGCGTTTTTGCCGCAGATTTTCAGCAATTGACTTGCTTAGCTATTTTTATTGCGTCATTGTGTCTCAACTTTTGATCGCGCCGAGGGTAATATTTTTGAGTATGAATCCACTGCAGGTACGATCAATTTTGTGTACGAAAATCATTAATAGACTGTGCATCGAACATTACAATCAATGTGCGAGTACGAATCTACTAAAGCGGGTATGAAATAATATTTTTCTCGGGTTATTGTAAACCAGTCTAAAGATGTTATTATTAGTCACGGCACAGTCGAAGCTGTCACGCTTCTTCACATCTGAATCGTCTGCTATGGAGAAAAGCTACTCAGATGAATCGCAAAGCCAGAGCCCCAATAAAAAGCATGATGCTAAAAGGTTGAAAAGAAGTTTTAGCCAAAATTGGCTGAAAGATTTCTCCTGGTTGCGTTGTGATAATGATATGATGAAATGGGATCCTGCATGAGAACCAAATAAAAGTAACCCCTTTGCCGACGGCTGCACTAATTACAGAACATCAACCCTTACTCGACATCAAGTCGCACATACAGGCCATACAAATGGTGTAATTACACTGAATACAAGCAAAGACGGATCTGTAGTCCAGTGGTAACAGGCTGGACTGGTAATCCAGGAATTGCAGGTTCGATCCCCCGTCTGACCCTAATAAAATTAACAGTCTTTCAGATGGGACGTTAAACCGAGGTCTCGGCTTTACACCGTGCACGTAAAAGAACCAGAGGAGATTCTGGAATGGGTCTCTGTCTGTATCATTGCACTATCCTCCAAAAATCTAAAATGACTAATATCTTTAGGAGGCGTCGCTCATATGGGCAACCGGAAGCGACGATAAATAAACGTAAAACACACAAAAGCAGACGGCATTTCATTTGTGTTTTTTTTATTTGTAATGAAAATTCTGGAAATGGAATTTCATTAGAATTAATTCTGTGTTGTTACGACATATTTGGCCGTTATATTCTATTCTTCAGACAATGATGCAGGCGTAAAACCCGAAATATAACATAACATAATCAGACAATGTTTAGAAAGAGCATCAACATAGCAGAGTAACAAACAATCAAAATTAGACAGTGATGTACAGACGGCACGTCACTCATATACGCATGGTCTATATGATGGCTAACAACGGTATATGTTATGTCCCCCAATGATGGCAATTGTCTCCCAAATTTTAATATGTTGGGGACAACAAATGTTCCTCAAAATTATAATCTATGGGAAAACCCTGCATACTGCCATAAGTTTGTTCTGGTAATATAATATCTCTACTGTATTCAGCTTCATAAGACTACAGGGTGTCTGTACATGTACGTACTAAATCGTGCCATCCTATTCCTTGTACCTGCGTGGTGTAATGGGTACGGTGTCTCCCTCGTGACCGAGAGGTTGTGGCCTCGAGCTCTGTTACAACCATGGTGCATGGTTTCCTTTGGCAAGACACGTTAATTCGCATTACAGTCTGTATAAATTCTAAAATACATGTACCATACACTGATGCTAGGCAATCGATTCTTATATTACTTCAAAATGGCAAATCACTTGGAATACCATACAATTCAATAAACTACAATTAATTAAGCCAAACATTGGTAAATCATCTTTTATTTATCACTCCAACTGTAGAGAGGAAACAGTAATGTCAGTTGAGACTTGGACATACCCGTTTCACACACTCATTTTTATTGAAAAGAGAGGATCCACCATGGTGTATACCATACCATTCCTCTATAAATGTTGAACACATCTTAATTCACTGTGTAGATTTAGTTAGCACTCGTTGGTCAAAAATAGTATACAGTTGTGACAGTGAAGGAGCTTTTCGACACAGTCGATTTGAAATACATCGTTGCATTTTTCAAAGATTCGCATCTTTTCCATAAATAGTAACGTTTTACTGGTTTATATACAGTTTTACAACTGACGTTTTTTGTCATTACATTTTTATATCTTGATAAATTTTGTTGCAATTGACCATTCGTCATTACAATTTTACTACATACATGTATTTTATCTACATCTATTTTTAACTATCTTGTATACAATATACTTAGCCCGGCGAGATATAGCCTGAACTGTGCTGAAGCGCCGTTAAACCAAATACTCACTCACTAACTGCATTACAGTCTCCTCTCTCCCTCATTGCAAATGATTCCATCAGGAATGATCGATCGAGAGTGATTAACCCTTTCAACACTACAAACCTCTAAATAGGCATGCAAAAAGTGTACATCCAGATGAGCCGGCTCATGACGAACCGACTCATCAGGATCTGCACTTTTTGCCAGTAATATTTTTAGACAAAATTACCCACTTTGATAAATGAACTGGTCGAAATGTAATTTTCTTATTAATTTATTGGTCTAGAAATATTATGCACCATTCCATGTCAGTTACTTGGTGTTGAATGGGTTAAAGCTAATGTTGTAAATATATGTACATGTTTCGCAATTAAACTGAACTAAGTTTGTATTGCGTGTTTGAGTATAAGTAGTGGCAATCGCCAATTTCACTAATATTGCAAAAATTGGCTAATAAAGAATTTGGAGAAAATTAAAAAAGGGGAAATATATCAATTCTGTGGAAAGTCCAAAAGCTACATATATTTGGGAAACATTGCTTCGTGAATGTAAAAATTCTGTGGAAAGTCCAAAAGCTACATATAGTTGGGGAACATTGCTTAGTGAATGTAAATTTTTGTGATCGTGACTAATTTCTTTAATTGGTTTAAACAATATTACCGCATCGATGCAGTCCGATTTTTCTTTTTTACAATTTTCATACAAAATTTTGGCCAGTAATAAAGCACCCCTTCTATTCAAATGTATTTAATGGTCATACTGTGCAGTTTAACCATATTTTGTTGAAATTTATTAAATAACACCATTTAAGGACGCGGTCGTGTGCTTTCTCACTTCTCCCAAAAATTCTGACCTAGAATGAACCCTACTTTAGCTCACCAGCTTTACACCGTGCACATGAACGAACCAACGGAACCTCTGGAATGGGTCTCTGTCTGTATCATTGCACTATCCTCCATTATCTAAAATGACTAATCTCTTCAGGAGGTATCGCACATGTGAACACAACCTGTAGCGACAGTAAATAAACGGCATTAAACGCAAAACACACAAAAAAGCAGCAACTGATGTTTCAAATTGCCTGTGATTGTAACAACTGAAAGTATCGCAGAGAGCGTTGCAGACAGTGTCGCAGAAGTCTGTTTCCCAAAATAATGATAACAATCTGAAATCAATGATGAGTCGGAGCTATCTATGGTAATTTTATTGACAATGTTCGTTACTGGTTATAGTTTCTGCAAATAACCGAAGATAGAATAATAGACTGTCAATTCATTCCTCATATCTCTTCAAGCATTATTGTAAATATTGTCTTCTGTTATAGTTAGGGATGGCAACGAATATTCGAATCGCTCGAACGTCCGAATATCCGAATACTATTCCAAATACTATATTGACCTCAAAAATGCCACCCGCTCAGTCACACGTTTGGAAATGTTTGAAAAGCTCTGAGAATAAGAAAACTGCTAGGTGTAATCTATGCAAATTGGGTTTAGCATATTCGGGTACAATATCAATCTGAATAATCATTTGAAGAAGATAACGTTTACGCTTAAACATATATTAGGTTTGATCATTTTTTGTAAGAGTGATTTTGAGTTTTTGAGAGAATTCTATCGAATATTCGGATACCGTCTCGACCGAATATTTGAATAGTATAATCTACATGTATAAGTATACGTGGCATGATGTATAAGTATATGTCACATGATGTATAAGTATATGTCACATGATGTATAAGTATACGTCACATGATGTATAAGTATACATGGCATGATGTATTTATAAGTATACGTCGCATGATGTATAAGTATACATGGCATGATGTATAAGTATACATGGCATGATGTATAAGTATACATGGCATGATGTATAAGTATACATGGCATGATGTATAAGTATACGTCGCATGATGTATAAGTATACATGGCATGATGTATAAGTATACATGGCATGATGTATAAGTATACATGGCATGATGTATAAGTATACATGGCATGATGTATAAGTATACATGGCATGATGTATAAGTATACGTCGCATGATGTATAAGTATATGTCACATGATGTATAAGTATACATGGCATGATGTATAAGTATACGTCGCATGATGTATAAGTATACATGGCATGATGTATAAGTATACGTTGCATGATGTATAAGTATACGTCGCATGATGTATAAGTATACGTCGCATGATGTATAAGTATACGTCGCATGATGTATAAGTATACGTCGCATGATGTATAAGTATACATGGCATGATGTATAAGTATACGTCGCATGATGTATAAGTATACGTCGCATGATGTATAAGTATACGTCGCATGATGTATAAGTATATGTCGCATGATGTATAAGTATATGTCACATGATGTATAAGTATACGTCACATGATGTATAAGTATATGTCAAATGATGTATAAGTATACGTCGCATGATGTATAAGTATAAGTCGCATGATGTATAAGTATATGTCGCATGATGTATAAGTATATGTCGCATGATGTATAAGTATATGTCGCATGATGTATAAGTATACGTCGCATGATGTATAAGTATATGTCGCATGATGTATAAGTATATGTCGCATGATGTATAAGTATACGTCACATGATGTATAAGTATACGTGGCATGATGTATAAGTATATGTCGCATGATGTATAAGTATACGTCGCATGATGTATAAGTATACGTCGCATGATGTATAAGTATACATGGCATGATGTATAAGTATACGTCGCATGATGTATAAGTATACATGGCATGATGTATAAGTATACATGGCATGATGTATAAGTATACATGGCATGATGTATAAGTATACGTCGCATGATGTATAAGTATATGTCACATGATGTATAAGTATACGTCACATGATGTATAAGTATACGTCACATGATGTATAAGTATACATGGCATGATGTATAAGTATACGTCGCATGATGTATAAGTATACATGGCATGATGTATAAGTATACATGGCATGATGTATAAGTATACATGGCATGATGTATAAGTATACATGGCATGATGTATAAGTATACGTCGCATGATGTATAAGTATACGTCACATGATGTATAAGTATACATGGCATGATGTATAAGTATACGTCGCATGATGTATAAGTATACATGGCATGATGTATAAGTATACGTTGCATGATGTATAAGTATACGTCGCATGATGTATAAGTATACGTCACATGATGTATAAGTATACGTCGCATGATGTATAAGTATACGTCGCATGATGTATAAGTATACGTCACATGATGTATAAGTATACGTCGCATGATGTATAAGTATATGTCGCATGATGTATAAGTATACGTGGCATGATGTATAAGTATATGTCGTATGATGTATAAGTATATGTCGCATGATGTATAAGTATACGTGGCATGATGTATAAGTATATGTCGTATGATGTATAAGTATACGTCGCATGATGTATACGTATACATGGCATGATGTATAAGTATATGTCACATGATGTATAAGTATATGTCGTATGATGTATAAGTATATGTCACATGATGTATAAGTATACGTCGCATGATGTATAAGTATACGTGGCATGATGTATAAGTATATGTCGTATGATGTATAAGTATATGTCACATGATGTATAAGTATACGTCGCATGATGTATAAGTATACGTGGCATGATGTATAAGTATACGTCGCATGATGTATAAGTATATGTCGTATGATGTATAAGTATATGTCGCATGATGTATAAGTATACGTCGCATGATGTATAAGTATACGTCGCATGATGTATAAGTATACGTCGCATGATGTATAAGTATACGTCGCATGATGTATAAGTATACGTCACATGATGTATAAGTATATGTCACATGATGTATAAGTATACGTCACATGATGTATAAGTATACATGGCATGATGTATAAGTATATGTCGCATGATGTATAAGTATACGTCGCATGATGTATAAGTATACGTCACATGATGTATAAGTCACATGATGTATAAGTATACGTCACATGATGTATAAGTATACGTCACATGATGTATAAGTATACGTCACATGATGTATAAGTATACATGGCATGATGTATAAGTATACGTCGCATGATGTATAAGTATATGTCACATGATGTATAAGTATACATGGCATGATGTATAAGTATACGTCGCATGATGTATAAGTATATGTCACATGATGTATAAGTATATGTCACATGATGTATAAGTATACATGGCATGATGTATAAGTACGTCGCATGATGTATAAGTATATGTCACATGATGTATAAGTATATGTCACATGATGTATAAGTATACATGGCATGATGTATAAGTATACGTCGCATGATGTATAAGTATACATGGCATGATGTATTTATAAGTATACGTCGCATGATGTATAAGTATACATGGCATGATGTATTTATAAGTATACGTCGCATGATGTATAAGTATACATGGCATGATGTATTTATAAGTATACGTCGCATGATGTATAAGTATACATGGCATGATGTATAAGTATACATGGCATGATGTATAAGTATACATGGCATGATGTATAAGTATACATGGCATGATGTATAAGTATACATGGCATGATGTATAAGTATATGTCACATGATGTATAAGTATACGTCACATGATGTATAAGTATACGTCGCATGATGTATAAGTATACGTCGCATGATGTATAAGTATATGTCACATGATGTATAAGTATATGTCGCATGATGTATAAGTATACGTCACATGATGTATAAGTATACGTCGCATGATGTATAAGTATATGTCACATGATGTATAAGTATACGTCGCATGATGTATAAGTATATGTCGCATGATGTATATGTATACGTCGCATGATGTATAAGTATATGTCGCATGATGTATAAGTATATGTCGCATGATGTATAAGTATATGTCGCATGATGTATATGTATACGTCGCATGATGTATAAGTATATGTCGCATGATGTATAAGTATACGTCGCATGATGTATAAGTATATGTCACATGATGTATAAGTATATGTCGCATGATGTATATGTATACGTCGCATGATGTATAAGTATATGTCGCATGATGTATAAGTATATGTCGCATGATGTATATGTATACGTCGCATGATGTATAAGTATATGTCGCATGATGTATAAGTATACGTCGCATGATGTATAAGTATATGTCGCATGATGTATAAGTATATGTCGCATGATGTATAAGTATATGTCGCATGATGTATAAGTATATGTCGCATGATGTATAAGTATATGTCGCATGATGTATAAGTATATGTCGCATGATGTATAAGTATACATGGCATGATGTATAAGTATACGTCGCATGATGTATAAGTATACGTCACATGATGTATAAGTATACATGGCATGATGTATAAGTATACGTCGCATGATGTATAAGTATACGTCGCATGATGTATAAGTATACATGGCATGATGTATAAGTATACGTCGCATGATGTATAAGTATACGTCACATGATGTATAAGTATACATGGCATGATGTATAAGTATACGTCGCATGATGTATAAGTATACGTCGCATGATGTATAAGTATATGTCACATGATGTATAAGTATATGTCGCATGATGTATAAGTATATGTCACATGATGTATAAGTATACATGGCATGATGTATAAGTATACGTCGCATGATGTATAAGTATACGTCGCATGATGTATAAGTATATGTCACATGATGTATAAGTATACGTCGCATGATGTATAGGTATACGTCACATGATGTATAAGTATACGTCGCATGATGTATAAGTATATGTCACATGATGTATAAGTATACATGGCATGATGTATTTATAAGTATACGTCGCATGATGTATAAGTATACATGGCATGATGTATAAGTATACATGGCATGATGTATAAGTATACGTCGCATGATGTATAAGTATATGTCACATGATGTATAAGTATACATGGCATGATGTATAAGTATATGTCACATGATGTATAAGTATACGTCGCATGATGTATAAGTATACGTCGCATGATGTATAAGTATACATGGCATGATGTATAAGTATATGTCACATGATGTATAAGTATATGTCGTATGATGTATAAGTATATGTCACATGATGTATAAGTATACATGGCATGATGTATTTATAAGTATACGTCGCATGATGTATAAGTATACATGGCATGATGTATAAGTATACGTCGCATGATGTATAAGTATATGTCACATGATGTATAAGTATACGTCGCATGATGTATAAGTATACGTCGCATGATGTATAAGTATACGTCGCATGATGTATAAGTATATGTCACATGATGTATAAGTATATGTCGCATGATGTATAAGTATACGTCGCATGATGTATAAGTATATGTCGCATGATGTATAAGTATATGTCACATGATGTATAAGTATATGTCGCATGATGTATAAGTATACGTCGCATGATGTATAAGTATACGTCACATGATGTATAAGTATACGTCACATGATGTATAAGTATACATGGCATGATGTATAAGTATACGTCGCATGATGTATAAGTATACGTCGCATGATGTATAAGTATATGTCGCATGATGTATAAGTATACGTCGTATTCTAATAATTATCAAATTTATATTCGTTCTTTTTTACCCTCAATCTATAAAAAAAAAATTCAGCTACCAGAAATAGCCCGTTTATTTTTTCATAATATTTTTCAATTGTTATTAATCATGTAATGTCATATACATGTATTAATGTTTCAAAGTGTAAAAATGGAACAGTACAATAAAGTTATCAGCTGAATGTCACACAACTGTGTAGAGCTAGCGAAGGCGAAGGTCACAACTTGAACTCGTAGATTTTGAAAATGAACGATTTAAATGTAACAGTATTTCTGCAAAGTAACAGAGAAATGAGAGGATTAACCCTTTCAACACCACAGACCTCTAAATAGGCTTACAAAAAGTGTAGATCCAGATGAGCCGGCTCGTCCAGATGAGCCGGCTCGTGACGAGCCGTCTCATCAGGATCTGCACTTTTTACCAGTAATATTACTATTTTTAGACAAAATTACCCATTTTGATAAATGAACTAGTCCAAATGTAATTTTCTTATTAATTTATTGGATCTAAAATTATCATGGACCAGTCCATGTCAGTTACTTGGTGTTGAATGGGTTAATAGTAGTCATAAAAGTAGTCCGTCACGAAAGCTTTATTAGGCACTGACTAATAAAGCAAAATTTATTAGGCAGGCCATTTTTGTACGTTATTTCGCATGAAGGTAGGATAAATATTTATGTCTAGCCAGTATATGAATAATTGTTTTAATATAAAACTGCCCGCCTTCGTGGTCGAGTGGTTAAGGTCGCTGACTTGTATACCACTGTAACCTATCATCACTGATGGTCACGGGTTCGAGCCCCACTCAGACTGTGTCTCATTTATATGAACAAGTTGGCAGTTTCTTACGGAGGTTGGTGCACCCAAGTACTGGTTAACCGTTGGAGCCTGCCCAGGAAAGGTGTTGTTAGGTAAACTGCCTTCCGGCGATATAGCCCAAAAAGGCGTAAAACCCGAAATATAAATAATATTTAATATAAAACTATGCACATACTGGGTATTTACCAATCAAACATGTATGTATACGTTGTAGAATCACCTTAGTTAGACACACATATGTATTTAAGCATGTATATTTTCAACCACCATTAGAGACGGGGTTTTGCATATAACACGGGATGATAAAATGGACACTAGACACAAGTATAAATAGCATGTGCAGTTCAAGTTTTCAGTGTCACGGGTACTTTTGTTTTCTAAAGCGTCATTATGGATGCCATTTAACGCAGTAATTGTTAGCTCTTCACTTATAAGACGGGAAGCCACATTGAGGCTATAATCTTGTTGTAAAAAACTGGTCCTATAGGCGAGTATCCCCTTGGCAGGCTCAATGCAAATAATAAGAGTTACCTGGCCAACTTGAAACTGTGATATTTAATCCTCCTGTTTTGCTATCCATTTCAGATATCCTGTGTAGTTGTATACCGTATATATATTGCATGAACTGAATAAAATATGTTTAACAGATGGATATGTAATCCAGTGGTAACACGCTTGACTGGTAATCCAGGGATCGCAGGTTCGATCCCCCGTCTGACCCTAATACAATTAACAGTCTTTCAGACGGGACGTTAAACCGAGGTCACGTGTCGGTGCTGTTGCACCGTGCACGTAAAAGAACAAGAGGAGACTCTGGAATGGGTCTCTGTCTGTATCATGCACTATCCTCCAAAATCTAAAATGACTAATCTCTTCAGGAGGCGTCGCTCATATGGGCAACCGGTAGCGACGGTAAATAAACGTAAAACACACACCACAATTGACTATTATTTGTAAATATGTGATTTGTACTCATGGGTTTGTAACCTTTTATTGAATAAACTATCTTTATGTTATATCTTATACAAATGCATTTATTCATTTTTATATAGAGAAGGAATTAGGTTTGAAAGTAAGATAGCAGGAGAAGAGATGAAAACTTCCTATCCAGAATACAAACATCTTTTCAATATCAGTTACTAATACTAGTGCTATTTTATCTCAATTTGAGTGTGCTTTACATTTATTTATTGTCGCTACCGGTTGCTCATATGAGCGCCGCCTCCTGAAGAGATTAGTCATTTTAGATTTTTGGAGGATAGTGCAATGATACAGACAGAGAACCATTCCAGAGTCTCCTCTGGTTCTTTTACTTGCACGGTGTAAAGCACCGACACGAGACCTCGGTTTAGCGTCCCATCTGAAAGACTTGTTAATTTTATTAGGGTCAGACGGGGGATCGAACCTGCGATCCCTGGATTCCCAGTCCATCGTGTTAACCACTGGACTTCGATCAATTTGAGCATGCTGTTTTGGGCTAATATGACATGACCGACTGCAACATCATGGATCAATGATCTTTACCCGATTTGTTTATGTTGAAATGGTTTGCTGCTACACAATCGGTCAATATAGCGAACTTCCTCTATTGTTGTGTGTGAACAGATATACTTGATGAGCAGTCGTTCTGTTATGTAAATACATGTGCCTTTCATATTCTTAGTTGCTTGTTCTACATGTATGCTCTGATAAATATTTTGTATGCGATGCGATCCGATGCGATGTTATGTAATGTTATATATATATGTATGTGTGTGTGTGCGTGCGTGTGTGCGCGTGTATGTATGTATGTATGTATATGTGTTCCATTAATGTCAAACCCCTTGCAGGGACCTAGACATGTATTCCTGGGCATGCTAAGCCGACCTAAGTGGTTAATCAGTACTAAGCAATGTATGTATGTATGTATGCATGTATCTTCCATTAATGTCAAACCCCTTGCAGGGACCTAGACATGTATTCCTGGGCAGACTTAGCCACCCTAAGTGGTTAACCAGTACTAAGCAATGTATGTTCCATTAATGTCAAACCCCTTGCAGGGACCTAGACATGTATTCCTGGGCATGCTAAGCCGACCTAAGTGGTTAATCAGTACTAAGCAATGTGTGTGCTTGCTCAATGACACTACATACGTGGCCTGACCGAGTATCGAACCCGGGACCGTTCGATTCCAAATCCGACGCTCTACCACTGGACCACGGACGCCACATTTAATTATCCAATTAAAATAATTTCTGGAGGGCCTAATTGTTATATGATGATTAAATTTGATACTATAAATTTTGTCCAAGTATGCTGAATTAATGGAGATAATCTCAATAAGCCAGGGATCAGATTAGAGGGCGATGTGGGCGAAATTGTCGCCCTAGGGACCCTGACTTCGCCCTCTGGGGGCCCCACTTCTCCCTAAAAAAAAATTGTTTGGTTTTTATGATTTTCAAACAAAATTTTGTCTAGTAAGATACACTGGCCCATTATAAAGCACTCCTTCTATTCAAATGTTGTATTTAATGATTGTACTGTGCATTTTAACCCTATTTTGCAGAAGTATATTAAAGAACACCATTTAAGGACTCGATCGCGCGCTTTCTCACTTCTCCCAAAAATTCTGACCTAGAATGAACCCTGTGAACTATTTTCTTCTTCACAATGGACTTCCGGGCATATTTGGCCGGAAAATGTGCTGATTCAATGTAGCATGTTAAATAACACTGAAGATTATACTTATGTAATATGTTATATATATCGGGGGGGGGGGGGGAATCCAAGAGACTGCCTCTCAATGTAATGCTTATAGCGGATCATCCTATGTACGAAACTAGTCTTGGTCAAACCCCAACACAACCCAGAAAATAGTCTTGGCCAGATACCGGCGAGGCAATCTACATAGCTGTCCTAGAAACTAGTCTTGGCCAGATACCGGCGAGGCAATCTACATAGCTGTCCTAGAAACTAGTCTTGGCCAGATACCGGCGAGGCAATCTACATAGCTGTCCTAGAAACTAGTCTTGGCCAAATACCGGCGAGGCAATCTACATAGCTGTCCTAGAAACTAGTCTTGGCCAGATACCGGCGAGGCAATCTACATAGCTGTCCTAGAAACTAGTCTTGGCCAAATACCGGCCAGGCAATCTACATAGCTGTCCTAAAAAGATTAACTTTTTACGATCAATTTCAGCTGATATTGATAATGCACCCACATCCAGTAGAGCTGTGTCATTGTTTGCATACAGTGGAATGTTTTGTATGAATTTTAAGCAAAATCTATGTGGCAGTGCACGTTCCGTTTACCTGTATATCGCGCTGCATCGCAGCAAATTGCCGTAGAAATGTTTCGCCGAGAAATGCGTGGGAGGACAGGAGATTCCTCATGCTGTCCTCCTGACAAACGCCGCGATATTCCTCCTAAATAAAATTCTGTCCGTCACGGACAGTCAGAATGTGCGCTTTCCGCCTCACGTGTACTGTATGTAATACTATGTAGTACAAAGATGCTTTGATCTGCTATATCTATATCACTGATCGTCACGGGTTCGAGCCCCGCTCAGACCGTGTCTCATTTATATGAAAAAGTTGGCAGTTTCTTACGGAGGTTGGTGCACCCAAGTACTGGTTAACCGCTGGAGACTGCCCAGGAAAGGTGTTGTTAGGTAAACTGCCCGCCGGCGATATAGCCCAAAATGGTGCTGATGCAGGCGTAAAACCCAAAATATAACATAGCACAATATCTTTAGAGTTATCATCATATTATGTAGCGACACGTGTGAAATACTCGTGCAACTGGCATGTAAACTTAAATGAATACTTTTCCATTTAATTTACTTTTAATTGGGACGATTTGAATGAAATGTCAAGCCCTACTTTCTATTCTAGGAAGATTAACCCATTCAACACCAAGTAACTCACATGGACTGGTCCATGATATTCTTAGACCAATAAATGAATAAGAAAATTACATTCGGATAAGTTCATTTATCAAAATGGGTAAACAAATTTCTAAAATTAGTAATACTACTTGCAAAAAGTGCAGATCCTGATGAGACGGCTCGTCATGAGCCGGCTCATCTGGATCTACACTTTTTGTAAGCCTATTTAGAGGTCTGTGGTGTTGAAAGGGTTAAGATAAATATTGCACATTTGTTATCTGCTCATATGACCTAGCGTGCTAAACGTTAATAGTTATGATGTAAGTGTTTCACCAAATTAAGTTTTGAATGCTAAATAGGATATTTGTTTATCGGTATAAGATTGGAAATTGAGCTCCGAAATGTGTATTTAATTTCACGAGCGGCTGTGGGCAGAATAACTAAAACGTTGTTGATGGATTTTTATGTAACTTTGTGGATAGATATATATATATTGACTAACCTGTTAGTGTGAATTTAAATTCCCAAAACGAACAAACAAATATATATATATATATATATATTGACTAAACTGTTAGTGTGAATTTAAATTCCCAAAACGAACAAACAAATATATATATATATATATATTGACTAAACTGTTAGTGTGAATTTAAATTCCAAAACGAATAAACAAATATATATATATACTTTTATACAAATTTATTTTAGCTCGATTGCGAAACAAGTTATTTCAACTTATATAAATCACTCTCGAGACCTCATTCCTGATGGAATCCATCGCCACGAGGGAGAGAGAAGAGGCAACGTGGAATTTAAATGCCTTGCTTAAGGGCACAATCGTAATGGCTCCAGTACGGCTCGAACTCCGGACCTTTCGCACCTGAAGCGAACGCGCATCCATTGCGCTATCACGACTTCCATATATATATATAGATATTGACTAAACTGTTGGTGTGAATTTAAATTCCCAAAACGAACACACAAATATATATATAGATTGAGGGTTGGTCTAGAAGGAAATGATTAGGTTTGGGGAGAGATCGGTCAATGTCGGTGGACACGGTCAGCAAAGTGTCTTCTCCCATTGACCAAATACCACTGTAAAATCAAGCATATGTTCTTGTGTCAAATACCAGCATGGGGGGATCAAATACCAGCATGGGGGGGTGTCAAATACCAGCATGGTGGGTGTCATGGGGGGAATCAAATACCAGCATGGGGGAATCATGGGGGGAATCAAATACCAGCATGGGGGAATCATGGGGGGAATCAAATACCAGCATGGGGGTGTCATGGGGGGAATCAAATACCAGCATGGGGGGGGTGTCATGGGGGGAATCAAATACCAGCATGGGGGGTGTCATGGGGGAATCAAATACCAGCATGGGGGTGTCATGGGGGGAATCAAATACCAGCATGGGGGGAATCAAATACCAACATGGGGGGAATCAAATACCAGCATGGGGGGAATCAAATACCGTCATGGGGGAATCAAATACCGTCATGGGGGAATCAAATACCAGCAAGGGGGGAATCAAATACCAGCATGGGGGAATCAAATACCAGCATGGGGGATCAAATACCAGCATGGGGGAATCAACTACCAGCATGGGGGTGTCATGGGGAATCAAATACCAGCATGGGGGTGTCATGGGGGGAATCAAATACCGTCATGGGGGGAATCAAATACCAGCATGGGGGAATCAAATACCGTCATGGGGGTGTCATGGGGGAATCAAATACCAGCATGGGGGTGTCATGGGGGGAATCAAATACCGTCATGGGGGGAATCAAATACCAGCATGGGGGAATCAACTACCAGCATGGGGGTGTCATGGGGGAATCAAATACCAGCATGGGGGTGTCATGGGGGGAATCAAATACCAGCATGGGGGTGTCATGGGGGGAATCAAATACCAGCATTGGGGAAATCAAATACCAGGATGGGGGGAATCAAATACCAGCATTGGGGAAATCAAATACCCGCATGGGGGGAATCAAATACCAGCATGGGGGTGTCATGGGGGGAATCAAATACCAACATAGGGGGAATCAAATACCCGCATGGGGGGAATCAAATACCAGCATGGGGGTGTCATGGGGGAATCATATACCAACATAGGGGAATCAAATACCAGGATGGGGGTGTCATGGGGGGAATCATATACCAACACTGGGGAATCAAATACCCGCATGGGGGGAATCAAATACCAGCATGGGGGTGTCATGGGGGGAATCATATACCAACATAGGGGAATCAAATACCCGCATGGGGGGAATCAAATACCAGCATGGGGGTGTCATGGGGGGAATCATATACCAACATAGGGGGAATCAAATACCAGGATGGGGGTGTCATGGGGGGAATCATATACCAACATAGGGGGAATCAAATACCCGCATGGGGGGAATCAAATACCAGCATGGGGGTGTCATGGGGGGAATCATATACCAACATAGGGGAATCAAATACCAGGATGGGGGTGTCATGGGGGGAATCATATACCAACATAGGGGGAATCAAATACCCGCATGGGGGAATCAAATACCAGCATGGGGGTGTCATGGGGGGAATCATATACCAACATAGGGGAATCAAATACCAGGATGGGGGTGTCATGGGGGAATCATATACCACATAGGGGGAATCAAATACCCGCATGGGGGGAATCAAATACCAGCATGGGGGTGTCATGGGGGGAATCATATACAACATAGGGGGAATCAAATACCCGCATGGGGGGAATCAATACCAGCATGGGGGTGTCATGGGGGAATCAAATACCAGCATGGGGGAATCAAATACCAGGATGGGGGGTGTCAAATACCAGCATGGGGGTGTCATGGGGGGAATCATATACCAACATAGGGGGAATCAAATACCCGCATGGGGGGAATCAAATACCAGCATGGGGGGAATCAAATACCAGGATGGGGGTGTCATGGGGGGAATCAAATACCAACATGGGGGGTGTCAAATACCAACATGGGGGTGTCATGGGGGGAATCAAATACCAACACTGGGGGAATCAAATACCAGCATGGGGTGTCAAATACCAACATGGGGGGAATCAAATACCAGCATGGGGGAATCAAATACCAGCATGGGGGTGTCATGGGGGAATCAAATACCAGCATGGGGGTGTCATGGGGGGAATCAAATACCAGCATGGGGGTGTCAAATACCAGCATGGGGGAATCAAATACCAGCATGGGGGTGTCAAATACCAGCATGGGGGGAATCAAATACCAGCATGGGGGTGTCAAATACCAGCATGGGGGTGTCAATACCAACATGGGGGGAATCAAATACCAGCATGGGGGGAATCAAATACCAGCATGGGGGGAACCAAATACCAGCATGTGGGGATCAAATACCCGCATGGGGGGAATCAAATACCAGCATGGGGGGAATCAAATACCAGCATGGGGGGAATCAAATACCAGCATGGGGGACCAGCATGGGTGTCAAATACCAGCATGGGGGGTGAACAAATACCAGCATGGGGGTGACAAATACCAGCATGGGGGGTGACAAATACCAGCATGGGGGTGTCAAATACCAGCATGGGGGGTGACAAATACCCGCATTGGGGGGGGGGATACCGATACAGATACCAGCGTGGAGGGTTTGATTCTCTCCGAGTGCTATTCTCTCGAGTTTGTTGCACAGTTTCAAGCCAGACCTCCTGAGAGAGAATGAAAAATACTAGTTTATTGTCCTAATAAGTTCATTTCTAGAGAATGAAGCATTTAATTAGCATACTTGGGTGTTTAACCCCGCATCTATTCATATTCTCAATATGTGATTTCCATATTTGGACTTGTCTGTAATTCACTATGAATATAACCAGAGTATTCTCCAGAGGACACACTTATTGCCCGGTAAACTTTAGCACCAAATCATATTTCTGATTGAAAATTGGCGTAATTCGAATTGATGTTTCCGAGGATGTGATTTCCTGGCCCGGCCTTATGGTGTTAGATTCTTTGGGGAAATGATTCCGTACTTGCGCTGTCAGAAAACACATTTATGTATGCATAATATCTGTTCGTATAGTCGTATAATCTTATAACCATATGTTTCCCAGATGTAGTAGGAACTTGGGGATAGTCGTTTGTTCTGCCTAAGGTACATGTATCACCGCCCTATGCAACCCTGGTACAACCTACGAGAACCTCATACAACAGAACATGAAAATCGCTTGAAACAACTGAAATTGGATTTTGCGTATTTTGTGAATTTCTCTAGAGTTCTTTGTTTAGGATTAACCGTAATGTTGACTGACAATGAAATGCTTGGATTTTCTGTTTTCGTGTGAAAATATATTGCATAAGACCCCCCCCCCCTCCTTCCCATCTCAATCATGCCTTTAAATTAATTGGGCATTGACAATATTGGTCGTATCGGTGATACATTTTTGTATGCTGCATGTTTGTTTTTTAATCCCTTCGTGTCTCGTACATATTTTTTTGAGTGGCCTTATTCTTTATTTACACTCAATTATAACACACATAGTGTGTCAATAGGAGGAATACAACATTTATAATAGCGCCCTCTGGCCCCACTTCTCCCTAAAAAAAAATGTTGGGTTTTACAATTTTCATACAAAATGTTGTCCAGTAAGATACACTGGTCCATTATAGAGCACTCCTTCTGTTCAAATATTGTATTTAATGGTCATACTGTGCACAAAGAAATTTAAGTATACATGTGTCATCAAACAATGCATTTTGAACTGTGCCAATACACTTCATGTTATCCAGGCATTATTTAACACAAAGCATAATGTTTTTAACCACATTCATGTTTTATTAATTTATACAAATAATTTTAGCTCGCTTGTGAAACGAGTTCTTACAACTTAATCACTATCGAGACCTCATTCCTGATGGAATCCACGCTATGAGGGAGAGGCGACGTGGAATTTAATTGCCATACCTAAAGGCACAATCGTAACTGTAGCAGTTGGGCTCGAACTCCCGGCCTTTGGCACCTGAAGCGAATGCGCTATCACGACTACCACAATGTTTTATTCAAGTGTCTGCATGTATTGATGTATTTTCAGACTTGGTTTCGATGAGAGAAAGCCAGTATACATAAACATTATCCGGAAGCCGTTGCATCGTCTCCTCTCATGTTTTGCTGTATTTTCAGACTTGGTTTCAATGAGAGAAAGCCAGTATACATAAACATTATCCGGAAGCCGTTGCACCGTCTCCTCTCATGTTTTGCTGTATTTTCAGACTTGGTTTCAATGAGAGAAAGCCAGTGTACATAAACATTATCCGGAAGCCGTTGGACCGTCTCCTCTCGTATTATTACTTTGTGCGCTACGGAGACAATTTTAGACCATACCTGAAACGGAGAAAAATGGGAAATCAGATGGTAAGCTGTTAACCCATTCAACACCAAGTTACTGACATGGACTGGTGCACCCATTCAACACAAAGTTACTGACATGGACTGGTGCACCCATTCAACACCAAGTTACTGACATGGACTGGTGCACCCATTCAACACCAAGTTACTGACATGGACTGGTGCACCCATTCAACACCAAGTTACTGACATGGACTGGTGCACCCATTCAACACCAGTAACTGCCATGGACTGGTGCACCCATTCAACACCAAGTTACTGACATGGACTGGTGCACCCATTCAACACCAAGTTACTGACATGGACTGGTGCACCCATTCAACACCAAGTTACTGACATGGACTGGTGCACCCATTCAACACCAAGTTACTGACATGGACTGGTGCACCCATTCAACACCAAGTTATTGACATGGACTGGTGCACCCATTCAACACCAAGTAACTGACATGGACTGGTGCACCCATTCAACCCAAGTAACTGACATGGACTGGTGCATCCATTCAACACCAGGTAACTGACATGGACTGGTGCACCCATTCAACACCAGTTACTGACATGGACTGGTGCACCCATTCAACACCAAGTTACTGACATGGACTGGTGCACCCATTCAACACCAAGTAACTGACATGGACTGGTGCACCCATTCAACACCAAGTAACTGACATGGACTGGTGCACCCATTCAACACCAAGTTACTGACATGGACTGGTGCACCCATTCAACACCAAGTTACTGACATGGACTGGTGCACCCATTCAACACCAAGTTACTGACATGGACTGGTGCACCCATTCAACACCAAGTAACTGACATGGACTGGTGCACCCATTCAACACCAAGTAACTGACATGGACTGGTGCACCCATTCAACACCAAGTTACTGACATGGACTGGTGCACCCATTCAACACCAAGTTACTGACATGGACTGGTGCACCCATTCAACACCAAGTTACTGACATGGACTGGTGCACCCATTCAACACCAAGTTATTGACATGGACTGGTGCACCCATTCAACCCCAAGTAACTGCCATGGACTGGTGACCCATTCAACACCAAGTAACTGACATGGACTGGTGCATCCATTCAACACCAGTTACTGACATGGACTGGTGCACCCATTCAACACCAAGTTACTGACATGGACTGGTGCACCCATTCAACACCAATTACTGACATGGACTGGTGCACCCATTCAACACCAAGTTACTGACAGGACTGGTGCACCCATTCAATTCAAAGTTACTGACATGGACTGGTGCACCCATTCAACACCAAGTAACTGACATGGACTGGTGCACCCATTCAACACCAAGTTACTGACATGGACTGGTGCACCCATTCAACACCAAGTTACTGACATGGACTGGTGCACCCATTCAACACCAAGTTACTGACATGGACTGGTGCACCCATTCAACACAAGTTACTGACATGGACTGGTGCACCCATTCAACACCAAGTTACTGACATGGACTGGTGCACCCATTCAACACCAAGTTACTGACATGGACTGGTGCACCCATTCAACACCAAGTTACTGACATGGACTGGTGCACCCATTCAACACCAAGTAACTGCCATGGACTGGTGCACCCATTCAACACCAAGTTACTGACATGGACTGGTGCACCCATTCAACACCAAGTTACTGACATGGACTGGTGCACCCATTCAATTCAAAGTTACTGACATGGACTGGTGCACCCATTCAACACCAGTTACTGACATGGACTGGTGCACCCATTCAACACCAAGTTACTGACATGGACTGGTGCACCCATTCAACACCAAGTTACTGACATGGACTGGTGCACCCATTCAATACAAAGTTACTGACATGGACTGGTGCACCCATTCAACACCAAGTTACTGACATGGACTGGTGCACCCATTCAACACCAAGTTACTGACATGGACTGGTGCACCCATTCAACACCAAGTTACTGACATGGACTGGTGCACCCATTCAACACCAAGTAACTGCCATGGACTGGTGCACCCATTCAACACCAAGTAACTGACATGGACTGGTGCACCCATTCAACACCAAGTTACTGACATGGACTGGTGCACCCATTCAACACCAAGTTACTGACATGGACTGGTGCACCCATTCAACACCAAGTAACTGACATGGACTGGTGCACCCATTCAACACCAAGTTACTGACATGGACTGGTGCACCCATTCAACACCAAGTTACTGACATGGACTGGTGCACCCATTCAACACCAAGTTACTGACATGGACTGGTGCACCCATTCAACACCAAGTTACTGACATGGACTGGTGCACCCATTCAACACCAAGTTACTGACATGGACTTGTGCATGATATTTTATATGATGTACCAATAAATTAATAAGAACATTACTTTTGGACCAGTTCATTTATCAAAATGGGTAATTTTGTCTAAAAATAGTAATATTACTAGCAAAAAGTGCAGATCCTGATGAGATGGCTCATCTGGATCTACACTTTGTGTAATAAGTCTATTTAGAGGTGTGTAGTGTTGAAAGGGTTAGCTGATCTTGTGTGACCATTGCAGCCACAGAGAGTCACAGATTATTAATTGTACTTCAATTCTAAAAACGGCGTGAAATATTCATGGTAACATATTTAACTTTTACTGTGATTGTATATTCTTCTTCGACAAGTGATTATACAGTCTCCTTTAAAATTACGTTTATGTTAAGAATATTTGCAATGATGTATTATTATTATTATACCAGATTTGTATAACACTCTTTTCATGCAGAAATTATGCGTTCAAAAGTTCTTAACATTAATTTAGCATAGTAAGACATTTTTACAACATACATTACAATAGTCAACATTAAGGAGAACATTTACATGTATGTTCTCCAACTTCTCCTTGTACACTTGCAGTGCTTGTACCTACTATTGTCCTATTCCTTGCAGTGCTTGTCTTTTCTCTGTTATCATTAACGGTGATTGTATGTTCTATTTTAACATTTACATGTATGTTCTCCAACTTCTCCTTGTACACTTGCAGTGCTTGTACCTACTATTGTCCTATTCCTTGCAGTGCTTGTCTTTTCTCTGTTATCATTAACAGTGATTGTATGTTCTATTTCAACATTTACATGTATGTTCTCCAACTTCTCCTTGTACACTTGCAGTGCTTGTACCTACTATTGTCCTATTCCTTGCAGTTTTATCATTAACGGTGATTGTATGTTCTATTTCAACATTTGCAACAATTGTTCATTCTCTTTGCAGACATTTGACGAGTGTGTAGCCCAGGACCACAAGGACTGTGACCCGGTTAACCTCTGGCTTCAAATTCCCTTCTTCTGTGGCCATTCCTATAGATGCAGGTATGGTGTTACCATATTCAGGCATTTGTTTATTATATATTGAATATGAGATTTGATTCTTAAAATCATTTCATGTCTACACTAAATCCGCACAAAAATTTGTTTACCGTCATTCAAGCTGCATGATGGTGGATTTACATCATATTGAACTAAACCCAATTTGAAACCACATCTGATTCTTAAAATATAGGAGTTGCTGGAACAGCGGCATAGAAGGGCCTAGTGTAGAGTTGTGGGCCGGGATGGAGTTGTTGGCAGGCATAGAGTTGTTGGCATGTATAGAGTTGTTGGCATGTATAGAGTTGTTGGCATGTATAGAGTTGTTGGCATGTATAGGGTTGTTGGCATGTATAGAGTTGTTGGCATGTATAGAGTTGTTGGCATGTATAGAGTTGTTGGCAGGCATAGAGTTGTTGGCAGGCATAGAGTTGTTGGCAGGCATAGAGTTGTTGGCAGGCATAGAGTTGTTGGCATGTATAGAGTTGTTGGCATGTATAGAGTTGTTGGCATGTATAGAGTTGTTGGCAGGCATAGAGTTTGGCAGGCATAGAGTTGTTGCAGGCAAAATAGAGTTGTTGGCAGGCATAGAGTTGTTGGCATGTATAGAGTTGTTGGCAGGCATAGAGTTGTTGGCAGGCATAGAGTTGTTGGCAGGCATAGAGTTGTTGGCATGTATAGAGTTGTTGGCAGGCATAGAGTTGTGGCATGTATAGAGTTGTTGGCAGGTATAGTTGTTGGCAGGTATAGAGTTGTTGGCAGGTATAGAGTTGTTGGCAGGTATAGAGTTGTTGGCAGGTATAGAGTTGTTGGCAGGTATAGAGTTGTTGGCAGGTATAGAGTTGTTGGCAGGTATAGAGTTGTTGGCAGGTATAGAGTTGTTGGCAGGTATAGAGTTGTTGGCAGTATAGAGTTGTTGGCAGGTATAGAGTTGTTGGCAGGTATAGAGTTGTTGGCAGGTATAGAGTTGTTGGCAGGTATAGAGTTGTTGGCAGGTATAGAGTTGTGTTGGCAGGTATAGAGTTGTTGGCAGGTATAGAGTTGTTGGCATGTATAGAGTTGTTGGCAGGTATAGAGTTGTTGGCAGGTATAGAGTTGTTGGCAGGGATAGAGTTGTTGGCAGGTATAGAGTTGTTGGCAGGTATAGAGTTGTTGGCAGGTATAGAGTTGTTGGCAGGTATAGAGTTGTTGGCAGGTATAGAGTTGTTGGCAGGTATAGAGTTGTTGGCAGGTATAGAGTTGTTGGCAGGTATAGAGTTGTTGGCAGGTATAGGGTTGTTGGCAGGTATAGAGTTGTTGGCAGGTATAGAGTTGTTGGCAGGTATAGAGTTGTTGGCAGGTATAGAGTTGTTGGCAGGTATAGAGTTGTTGGCAGGTATAGAGTTGTTGGCAGGTATAGAGTTGTTGGCAGGTATAGAGTTGTTGGCAGGTATAGAGTTTTGGCAGGTATAGAGTTGTTGGCATGGATAGAGTTGTTGGCAGGTATAGGGTTGTTGGCAGGTATAGAGTTGTTGGCATGTATAGAGTTGTTGGCAGGTATAGGTTGTTGGCAGGGATAGAGTTGTTGGCAGGTATAGAGTTGTTGGCAGGTATAGAGGTTGTTGGCAGGGATAGAGTTTGTTGGCAGGTATAGAGTTGTTGGCAGGTATAGTTGTTGGCAGGTATAAGTTGTTGGCAGGTATAGGGTTGTTGGCAGGTATAGAGTTGTTGGCAGGTATAGAGTTGTTGGCAGGTATAGAGTTGTTGGCAGGTATAGAGTTGTTGGCATGTATAGAGTTGTTGGCAGGTATAGAGTTGTTGGCAGGTATAGAGTTGTTGGCAGGTATAGAGTTGTTGGCATGTATAGAGTTGTTGGCAGGCATAGAGTTGTTGGCAGGTATAGAGTTGTTGGCAGGTATAGAGTTGTTGGCAGGTATAGAGTTGTTGGCAGGC
>CM026402.1:65435329-65457888 GCA_014843695.1 Archivesica marissinica
TTGTTGGTAGGGATGAGGTTGTTGGCAGGGATGGGTTGTTGGGGTTGGGTTGTTGGCAGGTATAGGGTTGTTGGCAGGTATAGAGTTGTTGGCAGGTATAGAGTTGTTGGCAGGTATAGGGTTGTTGGCAGGTATGGAGTTGTTGGCAGGGATGAGGTTGTTGGCAGGGATGGAGTTGTTGGCAGGTATAGAGTTGTTGGCATGTATAGAGTTGTTGGTAGGTATAGGTTGTTGGCAGGTATAGGGTTGTTGGCAGGTATAGAGTTGTTGGCAGGTATAGAGTTGTTGGCAGGTATTGAGTTGTTATAGAGTTGTTGGCAGGTATAGAGTTGTTGGCAGGTATAGAGTTGTTGGCAGGTATAGAGTTGTTGGCAGGTATAGGGTTGTTGGCAGGTATAGGGTTGTTGGCAGTATAGGGTTGTTGGCAGGTATAGAGTTGTTGGCAGGGATGGAGTTGTTGGCAGGTATAGGGTTGTTGGCAGGGATGGAGTTATTGGCAGGGATGAGGTTGTTGGCAGGGATGGAGTTGTTGGCAGGTATAGAGTTGTTGGCAGCTATAGAGTTGTTGGCAGGTATAGAGTTGTTGGCAGGGATGAGTTGTTGGCAGGTATAGGGTTGTTGGCAGGGATGGAGTTATTGGCAGGGATGAGGTTGTTGGCAGGTATAGAGTTGTTGGCAGGTATAGAGTTGTTGGCAGGGATGGAGTTGTTGGCAGGTATAGTGTTGTTGGCAGGGATGGAGTTGTTGGCAGGATGAGGTTGTTGGCAGGGATGAGGTTGTTGGCAGGGATGAGGTTGTTGGCAGGGATGGAGTTGTTGGCAGGTATAGGTTGTTGGCAGGTATAGGGTTGTTGGCAGGTATAGAGTTGTTGGCAGGGATGAGGTTGTTGGCAGGGATGGAGTTGTTGGCAGGTATAGGGTTGTTGGCAGGGATGAGGTTGTTGGCAGGGATGAGGTTGTTGGCAGGTATAGGGTTGTTGGCAGGTATGGAGTTGTTGGCAGGGATGAGGTTGTTGGCAGGGAGGTTGTTGGCAGGTATAGGGTTGTTGGCAGGTATATAGTTGTTGGCAGGTATAGGGTTGTTGGCAGGTATAGAGTTGTTGGCAGGTATAGAGTTGTTGGCAGGTATAGGGTTGTTGGCAGGTATAGGGTTGTTATAGAGTTGTTGGCAGGTATAGAGTTGTTGGCAGGTATAGAGTTGTTGGCAGGTATAGAGTTGTTATAGAGTTGTTGGCAGGTATAGAGTTGTTGGCAGGTATAGAGTTGTTGGCAGGTATAGAGTTGTTATAGAGTTGTTGGCAAGTATAGAGTTGTTGGCAGGTATAGAGTTGTTGGCCGGGATGAGGTTGTTGGCAGGTATAGAGTTGTTGGCAGGTATAGAGTTGTTGGCAGGTATAGAGTTGTTGGCAGGGATGAGGTTGTTGGCAGGTATAGAGTTGTTGGCAGGTATAGGGTTGTTGGCAGGTATAGGGTTGTTGGCAGGTATAGGGTTGTTGGCAGGTATAGAGTTGTTGGCAGGGATGGAGTTGTTGGCAGGTATAGGGTTGTTGGCAGGGATGGAGTTATTGGCAGGGATGAGGTTGTTGGCAGGGATGGAGTTGTTGGCAGGTATAGAGTTGTTGGCAGCTATAGAGTTGTTGGCAGGTATAGAGTTGTTGGCAGGGATGGAGTTATTGGCAGGGATGAGGTTGTTGGCAGGATGGAGTTGTTGGCAGGTATAGGGTTGTTGGCAAGTATAGAGTTGTTGGCAGGTATAGGGTTGTTGGCAGGGATGGAGTTGTTGGCATGTATAGGGTTGTTGGCAGGTATAGTGTTGTTGGCAGGGATGAGGTTGTTAGCAGGGATGAAGTTGTTGGCAGGGATGGAGTTGTTGGCAGGTATAGAGTTGTTGGCAGGGATGAGGTTGTTGGCAGGGATGGAGTTGTTGGCAGGGATGGAGTTATTGGCAGGTATAGAGTTGTTGGCAGGGATGAGGTTGTTGGCAGGTATATAGTTGTTGGCAGGGATGAGGTTGTTGGCAGGGATGGAGTTGTTGGCAGGGTTGGAGTTATTGGTAGGTATAGAATTGTTGGCAGGGATGAGGTTGTTGGCAGGGATGAGGTTGTTGGCATGTATAGAGTTGTTGGCAGGGATGGAGTTGTTGGCAGGCATAGAGTTGTTGGCAAGTATAGGGTTGTTGGCAGGGATGAGGTTGTTGGCAGGGATGAGGTTGTTGGCAGGTATAGAGTTGTTGGCAGGGATGAGGTTGTTGGCAGGGATGAGGTTGTTGGCAGGGATGAGGTTGTTGGCAGGTATAGGGTTGTTGGCAGGGATGAGGTTGTTGGCAGGGATGAGGTTGTTGGCAGGTATAGGGTTGTTGGCAGGGATGAGGTTGTTGACAGGGATGAGGTTGTTGACAGGGATGAGGTTTTTGGCAGGTATAGAGTTTTTGGCAGGGATGAGGTTGTTGGCAGGGATGAGGTTGTTGGCAGGTATAGGGTTGTTGGCAGGGATGATGTTGTTGACAGGGATGAGGTTGTTGGCAGGGATGGTGTTGTTGGCAGGGATGGAGTTATTGGCAGGTATAGAGTTGTTGGCAGGGATGAGGTTGTTGGCAGGGATGAGGTTGTTGGCAGGGATGGAGTTGTTGGCAGGGATGGAGTTGTTGGCAGGTATAGAGTTGTTGGCAGGGATGAGGTTGTTGGCAGGGATGAGGTTGTTGGCAAGTATAGGGTTGTTGGTAGGGATGAGGTTGTTGGCAGGGATGAGATTGTTGGCAGGTATAGGGTTGTTGGCAGGTATAGGGTTGTTGGCAGGTATAGGGTTGTTGGCAGGTATAGGGTTGTTGGCAGGTATAGAGTTGTTGGCAGGGATGGAGTTGTTGGCAGGTATAGGGTTGTTGGCAGGGATGGAGTTATTGGCAGGGATGAGGTTGTTGGCAGGGATGGAGTTGTTGGCAGGTATAGAGTTGTTGGCAGCTATAGAGTTGTTGGCAGGTATAGAGTTGTTGGCAGGGATGGAGTTGTTGGCAGGGATGAGGTTGTTGGCAAGGATGGAGTTGTTGGCAGGTATAGGGTTGTTGGCAGGTATAGAGTTGTTGGCAGGTATAGGGTTGTTGGCAGGGATGGAGTTGTTGGCAGGTATAGGGTTGTTGGCAGGTATAGAGTTGTTGGCAGGGATGAGGTTGTTGGCAGGGATGAAGTTGTTGGCAGGGATGGAGTTGTTGGCAGGTATAGAGTTGTTGGCAGGGATGAGGTTGTTGGCAGGGATGGAGTTGTTGGCAGGGATGGAGTTATTGGCAGGTATAGAGTTGTTGGCAGGGATGAGGTTGTTGGCAGGTATATAGTTGTTGGCAGGGATGAGGTTGTTGGCAGGGATGGAGTTGTTGGCAGGGTTGGAGTTATTGGTAGGTATAGAATTGTTGGCAGGGATGGAGTTGTTGGCAGGGATGAGGTTGTTGGCAGGGATGAGGTTGTTGGCATGTATAGAGTTGTTGGCAGGGATGGAGTTGTTGGCAGGCATAGAGTTGTTGGCAAGTATAGGGTTGTTGGCAGGGATGAGGTTGTTGGCAGGGATGAGGTTGTTGGCAGGTATAGAGTTGTTGGCAGGGATGAGGTTGTTGGCAGGGATGAGGTTGTTGGCAGGGATGAGGTTGTTGGCAGGTATAGGGTTGTTGGCAGGGATGGAGTTGTTGGCAGGGATGAGGTTGTTGGCAGGTATAGGGTTGTTGGCAGGTATATAGTTGTTGGCAGGTATAGGGTTGTTGGCAGGTATAGAGTTGTTGGCAGGTATAGAGTTGTTGGCAGGTATAGGGTTGTTGGCAGGTATAGGGTTGTTATAGAGTTGTTGGCAGGTATAGAGTTGTTGGCAGGTATAGAGTTGTTGGCAGGTATAGAGTTGTTATAGAGTTGTTGGCAGGTATAGAGTTGTTGGCAGGTATAGAGTTGTTGGCAGGTATAGAGTTGTTATAGAGTTGTTGGCAAGTATAGAGTTGTTGGCAGGTATAGAGTTGTTGGCCGGGATGAGGTTGTTGGCAGGTATAGAGTTGTTGGCAGGTATAGAGTTGTTGGCAGGTATAGAGTTGTTGGCAGGGATGAGGTTGTTGGCAGGTATAGAGTTGTTGGCAGGTATAGGGTTGTTGGCAGGTATAGGGTTGTTGGCAGGTATAGGGTTGTTGGCAGGTATAGAGTTGTTGGCAGGGATGGAGTTGTTGGCAGGTATAGGGTTGTTGGCAGGGATGGAGTTATTGGCAGGGATGAGGTTGTTGGCAGGGATGGAGTTGTTGGCAGGTATAGAGTTGTTGGCAGCTATAGAGTTGTTGGCAGGTATAGAGTTGTTGGCAGGGATGGAGTTATTGGCAGGGATGAGGTTGTTGGCAAGGATGGAGTTGTTGGCAGGTATAGGGTTGTTGGCAAGTATAGAGTTGTTGGCAGGTATAGGGTTGTTGGCAGGGATGGAGTTGTTGGCAGGTATAGGGTTGTTGGCAGGTATAGTGTTGTTGGCAGGGATGAGGTTGTTGGCAGGGATGAAGTTGTTGGCAGGGATGGAGTTGTTGGCAGGTATAGAGTTGTTGGCAGGGATGAGGTTGTTGGCAGGGATGGAGTTGTTGGCAGGGATGGAGTTATTGGCAGGTATAGAGTTGTTGGCAGGGATGAGGTTGTTGGCAGGTATATAGTTGTTGGCAGGGATGAGGTTGTTGGCAGGGATGGAGTTGTTGGCAGGGTTGGAGTTATTGGTAGGTATAGAATTGTTGGCAGGGATGAGGTTGTTGGCAGGGATGAGGTTGTTGGCATGTATAGAGTTGTTGGCAGGGATGGAGTTGTTGGCAGGCATAGAGTTGTTGGCAAGTATAGGGTTGTTGGCAGGGATGAGGTTGTTGGCAGGGATGAGGTTGTTGGCAGGTATAGAGTTATTGGCAGGGATGAGGTTGTTGGCAGGGATGAGGTTGTTGGCAGGGATGAGGTTGTTGGCAGGTATAGGGTTGTTGGCAGGGATGAGGTTGTTGGCAGGGATGAGGTTGTTGGCAGGTATAGGGTTGTTGGCAGGGATGAGGTTGTTGACAGGGATGAGGTTGTTGACAGGGATGAGGTTTTTGGCAGGTATAGAGTTTTTGGCAGGGATGAGGTTGTTGGCAGGGATGAGGTTGTTGGCAGGTATAGGGTTGTTGGCAGGGATGATGTTGTTGACAGGGATGAGGTTGTTGGCAGGGATGGTGTTGTTGGCAGGGATGGAGTTATTGGCAGGTATAGAGTTGTTGGCAGGGATGAGGTTGTTGGCAGGGATGAGGTTGTTGGCAGGGATGGAGTTGTTGGCAGGGATGGAGTTGTGGCAGGTATGAGTTGTTGGCAGGGATGAGGTTGTTGGCAGGGATGAGGTTGTTGGCAAGTATAGGGTTGTTGGTAGGGATGAGGTTGTTGGCAGGGATGAGATTGTTGGCAGGTATAGGGTTGTTGGCAGGTATAGGGTTGTTGGCAGGTATAGGGTTGTTGGCAGGTATAGGGTTGTTGGCAGGTATAGAGTTGTTGGCAGGGATGGAGTTGTTGGCAGGTATAGGGTTGTTGGCAGGGATGGAGTTATTGGCAGGGATGAGGTTGTTGGCAGGGATGGAGTTGTTGGCAGGTATAGAGTTGTTGGCAGCTATAGAGTTGTTGGCAGGTATAGAGTTGTTGGCAGGGATGGAGTTATTGGCAGGGATGAGGTTGTTGGCAAGGATGGAGTTGTTGGCAGGTATAGGGTTGTTGGCAGGTATAGAGTTGTTGGCAGGTATAGGGTTGTTGGCAGGGATGGAGTTGTTGGCAGGTATAGGGTTGTTGGCAGGTATAGAGTTGTTGGCAGGGATGAGGTTGTTGGCAGGGATGAAGTTGTTGGCAGGGATGGAGTTGTTGGCAGGTATAGAGTTGTTGGCAGGGATGAGGTTGTTGGCAGGGATGGAGTTGTTGGCAGGGATGGAGTTATTGGCAGGTATAGAGTTGTTGGCAGGGATGAGGTTGTTGGCAGGTATATAGTTGTTGGCAGGGATGAGGTTGTTGGCAGGGATGGAGTTGTTGGCAGGGTTGGAGTTATTGGTAGGTATAGAATTGTTGGCAGGGATGGAGTTGTTGGCAGGGATGAGGTTGTTGGCAGGGATGAGGTTGTTGGCATGTATAGAGTTGTTGGCAGGGATGGAGTTGTTGGCAGGCATAGAGTTGTTGGCAAGTATAGGGTTGTTGGCAGGGATGAGGTTGTTGGCAGGGATGAGGTTGTTGGCAGGTATAGAGTTGTTGGCAGGGATGAGGTTGTTGGCAGGGATGAGGTTGTTGGCAGGGATGAGGTTGTTGGCAGGTATAGGGTTGTTGGCAGGGATGGAGTTGTTGGCAGGGATGAGGTTGTTGGCAGGTATAGAGTTGTGGCGGGATGAGGTTGTTGGCAGGTATAGGTGTTGGCAGGTATGAGGTTGTTGGCAGGTATAGAGTTGTTGGCAGGTATAGGGTTGTTGGCAGGTATAGGTTGTTGGCAGATGGGTTGTTGGCGGATAGAGTTGTTGGCAGGTATAGAGTTGTTGGCGGATGGTTGTTGGCAGGATGTTGTTATGGTGTTGGCAGGTATAGGGTTGTTGGCAGGTATAGGTTGTTGGCAGGATAGAGTTGTTGGCAGGATGAGTTGTTGGCAGGTATAGAGTTGTTGGCAGGATAGAGTTGTTGGCAGGTATAGAGTTGTTGGCAGGTATAGAGTTGTTGGCAGGTATAGAGTTGTTGGCAGGTATAGAGTTGTTGGCAGGTATAGAGTTGTTGGCAGGTATAGAGTTGTTGGCAGGTATAGAGTTGTTGGCAGGTATGAGTTGTTGGCAGGTATAGAGTTGTTGGCAGGTATAGAGTTGTTGGCAGGGATGAGTTGTTGGCAGGTATAGAGTTGTTGGCAGGGATGAGGTTGTTGGCAGGTATAGGGTTGTTGGCAGGGATGAGGTTGTTGGCAGGTATAGGGTTGTTGGCAGGTATATGGTTGTTGGCAGGGATGAGGTTGTTGGCAGGTATAGGGTTGTTGGCAGGCATAGGGTTGTTGGCAGGGATGAGGTTGTTGGCAGGGATGGAGTTGTTGGCAGGGATGGAGTTGTTGGCAGGTATAGAGTTGTTGGCAGGTATAGAGTTGTTGGCAGGGATGGAGTTGTTTGTGGGGATGAAATTGTTGGCAGGGATGGAATTGTTGGCAGGGATGGAGTTGTTGGCAGGTATGGAGTGGTTTGCATGGATGAAGTTGTTGGCAGGGATGAATTGTTGGCAGGGATGAGGTTGTTGGCAGGGATGAGGTTGTTGGCAGGGATGAGGTTGTTGGCAGGTATGGAGTTGTTGGTGGGGATGAAATTGTTGGCAGGGATGGAATTGTTGGCAGGGATGGAGTTGTTGGTAGGTATAGGGTTGTTGGCAGGGATGGAGTTGTTGACAAGTATAGGGTTGTTGGCAGGGATGAGGTTGTTGGCAGGGATGAGGTTGTTGGCAGGGATGGAGTTGTTGGCAGGTATAGGGTTGTTGGCAGGGATGAGGTTGTTGACAGGGATGAGGTTGTTGGCAGGGATGGAGTTGTTGGCAGGTATAGGGTTGTTGGCAGGGATGAAGTTGTTGGCAGGGATGGAGTTGTTGGTGGGGATGAAATTGTTGGCAGGGATGGAATTGTTGGCAGGGATGGAGTTGTTGGTAGGTATGGAGTGGTTTGCATGGATGAAGTTGTTGGCAGGGATGAAGTTGTTGGCAGGGATGGAATTTTGAAGTTATTGGCAGGGATGAGGTTGTTGGCAGGGATGGAGTTGTTGGTGGGGATGAAATTGTTGTCAGGTATGGAGTGGTTTGCATGGATGACGTTGTTGGCAAGGATGAAGTTGTTGGCAAGGATGAAGTTGTTGGCAGGGATGGAATTGTTGTCAAGGATGGAGTGGTTTGCATGGATGAAATTGTTGTCAGGTATGGAGTGGTTTGCATGGATGAAGTTGTTGGCAAGGATGAAGTTGTTGGCAAGGATGAAGTTGTTGGCAGGGATGGAATTGTTGGCAAGGATGGAGTGGTTTGCATGGATGAAATTGTTGTCAGGTATGGAGTGGTTTGCATGGATGAAGTTGTTGGCAAGGATGAAGTTGTTGGCAGGGATGAAGTTGTTGGCAGGGATGGAATTTTGAAGTTGTTGGCAAGGATGTGGTTGTTGGCAGGGATTGAGTTGTTGGCAGGGATTGAGTTGTTGGCAAGGATTGAGTTGTTGGCAAGGATGAAGTTGCCATCTGAGTATCAGAGTTGCCGGATTCATGTTAAATGTTGCAACTTGTATGTTACTGATAAATCAGTAATGACATTCGCATGTAGGTTATTTGCTCTCTGTTGTTTATAAAAACAAGCAATGTGTTCTACTCTTCCAAAGATGTAACGTAAGAACTATTTATGATAGAAACTGTAGTTATACCCATCTGATTCAACCAAGTTGCTTGAGTTCTTAGAGTTAAATGTTGTTATCCGAATTTGTTGGTTTGTCATTGTATCGAGTACTTTCAGAAAAAGGAATAAATTTGGATCAAATTAAGACAACTTTTCATCCAAATTCAGAATTTCATTTAAAACTTTTAACATGATCATAATTGGACACGTGTCTGCACGTAGGTAGACTACTCACAAGTCATGCTAATATTTGATCTATCACTTACATCTTCTGGTTTGTAGGCAGCCAGGAAGTAGATGGGCGCTGGAGCAGGCCAAGTTCAACTTGGCTAATAAATACCTGCTTGTCGGGGTGACAGAAGAATTAGGCGACTTCATTGCAATGATGGAGGTTATGCTGCCGAGGTTTTTCAAAGGAGCGATGGATTTATATCTCAACGGTAAATTGAGGTTGATTAGTAGATTACAAGGTCATACTGAAGCTAAGTTTATAAAAAAAGTAGTGTTTGTTTATTATAGTGTCACCCCTATTTAAAGGGCCAGCCATTTCTGACTTATGAGACATCTCTTTTTTATGATCAGTACTTCCCGAATCCTATGCTTGTATGCCAGGCTGGTTGGCAATCGGTAACCATTATTTAACTAGCTGACGGCTCACCAACCGGCCATATCAGAATGAACCCCTGACAAGATTCAAACCTTCGACCTCCCGCTCCGTAGGCCTTAGCCACTAGGCCACGGAGACGTGTATACACGTAGTTTCTGAGAATATTATATGTACAAACTACGTTTCCCATGTTTATTATAATAATTGAAAATTCCGTCTTGTTCTCATTTCTGTGACCGTTTTAGTAACCAAATTATAAAGTGTTTAAATGGCAGAGAGGTTACAGTCATTGAGAAGTCACATACCACTCAACGCTGTAGGTTCGAATCCCAAGTAGAGTCAAAATCTTCTGTGTAAGAAACTTATCCAGCTACTTACAGCTAACGGTCAGTGATTCTACTCCAGGCCTGCGTCAGAAACATTGCCCCCACGGGTACTATACTAGTCCAACCATATTAGACTTTAAAGCGACATTACATCGCAAAAAGCAAATAAAAAAGCATTTTTTTCACGTATAAATGCATTGCTACTACAAATTCTTCCGAATACATTCGAACACTTAACATTGAATCAATAATTCTGGCTGGACAGTATATACATGTACCTACCTTGGTAGATAGAGTGGGCCTGTACAGACGCACGTGTTTATATTCTTTCGTGCAATGTTTCTTACGTAATTTTCCAAGTCACTCCAAATTCCATTATTGAACCCTTCTCCAACCTAAAATGAAACAGCCATCGTTCCGTTGTCATGTGTATATTCGTATTTTCCTATTTATCGTCTGATTTCGTTCTTATTCGGAACACATCGGTTAAAGCGACATTACATCGCAAAAAGCAAATAAAATGCATTTGTTCACGTATTGCTACTACAAATTCTTCCGAATACGCTCGAACACTAACATTGAATCAATAAACAGTGTGTTTGTGTGGATTGAAACTATGATTTCATATAACGGTCATCCATACTCCTGAAATGACGTTTGTTTGTCATCGGAGTCAATACTAAACACGAATGTGAGATATAACGGTAAATCTGTACCATAAGTCGTGTTATTCAGGATACACTAGTTATATTACGCATGGATGTTTACATTATTTTATTATGTCAACAAACCGTGTATACGACGTTTGTTTATTAGTTGAAATACTCAGTATTTGCGGCAAATATTTAGGGGGAAAATATACCATATAATAGGAAAATACATTCTGTAAAAATTTGTGTTTTTCACTGATGTAGTGTCGCTTTAAACACTTTGCCTTTATGTAGTCAGCATTTATTATTATGATATTCTTCTACATTTACTATCCAAGCCATTTCAGGAGTAACATAGAAATAGCATATCATGATATCAATAGGGATAGGACTGAATAGCTAAATGGCATTCGAATATTTGAAAGTGGTTTAGTTTATACAAATTTATTCAGCTCGATTGTGAAACAAGTTCTTTCAACTTATACTCATCACTATCGAGACCTCATTCCTGATGGTGGTCACGGGTTCGAGCCCCGCTCAGACCGTGTCTCATTTATATGAAAAAGTTGGCAGTTTCTTACGGAGGTTGGTGCACCCAAGTACTGGTTAACCATTGGAGCCTGCCCAGGAAAGGTGTTGTTAGGTAAACTGCCCGCCGGCGATATAGCCCAAAATGGTGCTGATGCAGGCATAAAACCCGAAATATAACATAATCATTCCTGATGGAATCTATCGCCATGAAGGAGAGAGAAGAGGCAATGTGGAATTTAAATGCCTTGCCTAAGGGCAATCACTTTAGGGCTTGTGACAGTTCATTCAAACCATCCCGATCTTATTTTTCCTAGAAATTAGGGCTTGTGACAGTTCATTCAAACCATCCAATCGGTTAATAAACAAACACAATAATAGCAAACAGTTTATAGAGAGAATTTCTACTTTGCTATTCTGATATTGATATTCTATCCACTTGTAGTTTTTTATATGTTTAATGTGTCTAGTGATGGTGCTTTATCAGGAATATATTCGTTTAAACCAACAGCAGTATTTGATCTATTGTAGGAGAGAGGTCACATTTACGCCAAACAAACAAAAAAGATAAACCCAGTGAAGACAGTGTATCAAAAATACAAGAATCCTCAATCTGGAAGATGGAACACGAGTTTTATGAATTTGCTTTAGAACAGTTTCATTTCCAGAAACGATTAACGTTCCAAGCCGTAGATAAATTAGACGATGAGAGTTTAAACAGTAACTTGGATATCCGAAGCCAACAGGAATATTTATTGTCGGACGGACGGCTGTATATACCAAAACGCTTGCAGTTTCATTACGAAAAAGTTCGACCACAATGAAGATAGGATATACAGTGTGGATCAGAATGGAATTGTCAATTATCGACACAAAGTTAACATGTTCAGTATTTGGAGCTATATATAGATGATGCTGCTCATGTCAATGAGCAGTATTTCAAGCTATTTATAGATTATGCTGCTTCTGTCAATGAGACTTAGTGAAGCTAGTATTGATAACATGTGCAGTATGTTGAGCTATTTATAGCTTATGCTGCTTATGTCAATGAGACTTAGTGAAGCTAGTATTGAAAGCATGTGCAGTATGTTGAGCTATTTATAGCTTATGCTGCTTATGTCAATGAGATCTAGTGAAGTTAGTATTGATAACATGTGCAGTATGTTGAGCTATTCATATGCTTATGTCAATGAAACATAGTAAAGCTAATATTGAAAACATGTGCAATTCGGTATGCAGCACATTGCGTACAATGTGTATTCATCCTTTCTGCGGAGGTACAGTCTAGTTCAAGGAGGAATTCCTCGGATTTTGTAATGAGGAATCTCCTGTAGAAGTACAGCAGACAAACGCGGTGATTCGCGGCTGTCCCCCAAATAAATGTTTGGATTATTAGTTTGATTGACAGGCAGCGACTGGTCAATTATTAGGCAGTTGAACAGTATACGTCATATTTAGATAAATCTACGAAGCCACCGTTTTCAATCGGAAATGGTTTTACATCACAGCGCCGAGAACATTCTAAGTGACTGTAGAGAATCGCCGAGTTTCCCAAAACGTTTGTGTCAAACCGGTACCTCGGCGGAATCAAGCGCAAAATTCCACGAACTCCATGTAGAAATTCAGTGGTGGAAGATGTATAATCCCCAGAGATTTACTGTGTTAATTCAATATTGCTGCGGAGGATAGATTTGCTAGTCCACCATAGTTAAATCTGTGGCAACAAGTGGAATTTGCGTTTTCCGTGCGTCCTGTTGTTCTGTATGTTGAGCTATTTATAGATTATGCTGCTTCTGTCAATGAGACTTAGTGAAGCTAGTGTTGAAAAATGTGCATTATGTTCACTTTAATAATTCACTTACTCTGTGTTGTAGATACGATTCCCACAATCGTTGTTGAATAATTTCTTGTGAGGAAACTATCATGCAAAAGGTCAGTGGTTTTACCAGGGTGTCCATCCGTGCATGAAATACTGCCTGGATGGTATTCAGGGTCTTCCTACACTGCTTAGCCCATAACCTGACGAATAAATTGGACGGAATGTGCAAACAACATAGATCCAGATCAACTGCGGCATAGCGCCGTGTCTGATCGGGATCTATGTTGTTTTCTATTCAGATAAGTGTTTTAGCTCCACTATCCGAATAGCAAACAGCATAGAGCCTGATCAGAAGGCACGTACGTCCTGTGCCGTCTGATCAGGCTCTATGCTGTTTGCAATAGCGACTTTAGTTGTGATTGGCAGGTTACGGGTTAAAGCTGGAATGTCACACTTGTGATTTCTGGTGCTGCTATACTTTTTGTATTAGTGTGACATTTTGAAGTGAAGTGAGCTCACCACTATAATGATGTACAGTACATTATATAGGGGATAGTTGGGGTTTGTTAGTGTAAGATTGGAATTTATTTCATCAAGTGGTCGCCAAAATTTGTATTTCTGTCATAGTGCCTCGAGAGTTGTTGCTGCTGGCGTAATTGGTCGCTGCCTCGAGAGTTGTTGCTGACATAATTGGTCACTGCCTCGAGAGTTGTTGCTGGCATAATTGGTCACTGCCTCGAGAGTTGTTGCTGACGTAATTGGTCGCTGCCTCGAGAGTTGTTGCTGGCTTAATTGGTCGCTGCCTCGAGAGTTGTTGCTTTACTGCCACCAATATTAGTAAATTGGGGATCAATCTTCCATGAAAAACATATTTCGGTGATCACGAGCTAATATAGAGTTCTATCCTACACTAATAAACAACACTCGTTTTCTTTTATGATTTACAATGATTTTAGCTAATATAATGCATGCTAGCCAATTATATTCATTTTAACTGCCCCTGCCTGGAGCCTCATTTCACTACAATACACAACCACACAACCACTTATATAAATGTTAGTGTGAATGTTCACAAAAAAAATAGTTCCGGCATAATTTTCAAGATTAAATTAAAAACAACAGACAAAACAAATTCATCAAAACATATTACTTTATAATTAGCTGTTAAATGATTATTACGAAACATATAGCAGTGGCAGTGAAAACAACATCTTCCACTGTTTCAATAGAAAGATAGCATTTTCTTTCACTGCAAAAATCGATCATAAATTGGAAAGCATAGAAAAAATGTATTACCTTTAAATTGTAACCTTTGGAATGATTGGCGCAGTGGTTCGCTCGTTCGCTTCTCACCAATGCGACCCGTGTTCGATTCTCGGACCAGGAAGTATGTGAGATGATACGATGGTCGCCAGATCGGACAGGTGGGTTTTCTCCGGGTACTCCGGTGTCCTCCCACATGAATGACCACATTTACGCTTTCATCCGTGCCAACGAGAGTGATTAATATAAGTTGTTAAAACTTGCTTCACAATCGTTGTAAAATAAATAAAGTTTAAAAAAAAACAATTGTAACCTCTATTGTCCACACTGTTTAAAAGTGGACTACCTGCTGATACCGGTAATACAACTGCTGTTATTGTGTGTTTTGAGATCCGTCTACTGTTATTGCTTAATTATAAAACATTTTGCCGTACAGTGCATGTATCACTGATTTGAGGTAGGTTCACCCAGTGTCTTCCTTCAGTACTTAAAGCTGGAAAGTCACTTCGAGGAGAAGAATTATATAAGACTATGTCTTCCATTCTAATCCTGTTTCTGTATTCTGATTATGTGTGATTGTTCAATATGTATTATATTAAATAAAATATGTTTAAACTAAAGTCACTATATAAACTTAGTTGTTGCTGGCGTAGTTAGTTGGTGCCTCAGGAGTTGTTGTTGGCGTAGTTGGTCATTACCTCAGGAGTTGTTGTTGGCGTAGTTGGTCACTACCTCAGGAGTTGTTGCTGGTGTAGTTGGTCACTACCTCAGGAGTTGTTGTTGGCGTAGTTGGTCACTACCTCAGGAGTTGTTGTTGGCGTAGTTGGTCACTACCTCAGGAGTTGTTGCTGGTGTAGTTGGTCACTACCTCAGGAGTTGTTGTTGGCGTAGTTGGTCACTACCTCGGGAGTTGTTGTTGGCGTAGTTGGTCGCAGCCTGGAGATTTGTTGCTGGTGTAGTTGGTCACTGCCATGGGAGTTGTTGCTGGTGTAGTTGGCCGCTGCCATGGGAGTTGTTGCTGGTGTAGTTGGTCACTGCCATGGGAGTTGTTGCTGGTGTAGTTGGTCGCTGCCATGGGAGTTGTTGCTGGTGTAGTTGGTCACTGCCTCAGGAGTTGTTGTTGGCGTAGTTGGTCACTACCTCAGGAGTTGTTGTTGGCGTAGTTGGTCACTACCTCAGGAGTTGTTGTTGGCGTAGTTGGTCGCAGCCTGGAGATTTGTTGCTGGTGTAATTGGTCACTGCCTCTAGATTTGTTGCTGGTGTAGTTTGTCACTGCCATGGGAGTTGTTGCTGGTGTAGTTGGTCACTGCCTCTAGATTTGTTGCTGGTGTAGTTGGTCGCAGCCTCAGGAGTTGTTGCTGGTGTAGTTGGTCACTGCCTCAGGAGTTGTTGTTGGTGTAGTTGGTCACTGCCTCAGGAGTTGTTGCTGGTGTAGTTGGTCACTGCCATGGAAGTTGTTGCTGGTGTAGTTGGTCACTGCCATGGGAGTTGTTGCTGGTGTAGTTGGTCACTGCCATGGGAGTTGTTGCTGGTGTAGTTGGTCGCTGCCATGGGAGTTGTTGTTGGCGTAGTTGGTCGCAGCCTGGAGATTTTGTTGCTGATGTAATTGGTCACTGCCTCTAGATTTGTTGCTGGTGTAGTTGGTCACTGCCATGGGAGTTGTTGCTGGTGTAGTTGGTCGCTGCCATGGGAGTTGTTGCTGGTGTAGTTGGTCACTGCCTCAGGAGTTGTTGCTGGTGTAGTTGGTCACTGCCATGGGAGTTGTTGCTGGTGTAGTTGGTCGCTGCCATGGGAGTTGTTGCTGGTGTAGTTGGTCACTGCCATGGGAGTTGTTGCTGGTGTAGTTGGTCACTGCCATGGGAGTTGTTGCTGGTGTAGTTGGTCGCTGCCATGGGAGTTGTTGTTGGCGTAGTTGGTCGCAGCCTGGAGATTTGTTGCTGGTGTAATTGGTCACTGCCTCTAGATTTGTTGCTGGTGTAGTTGGTCGCTGCCATGGGAGTTGTTGCTGGTGTAGTTGGTCGCTGCCATGGGAGTTGTTGCTGGTGTAGTTGGTCACTGCCTCAGGAGTTGTTGCTGGTGTAGTTGGTCGCTGGCTCAGGAGTTGTTGCTGGTGTAGTTGGTCACTGCCTCAGGAGTTGTTGCTGGTGTAGTTGGTCACTGCCTCAGGAGTTGTTGCTGGTGTAGTTGGTCGCTGCCATGGGAGTTGTTGCTGGTGTAGTTGGTCACTGCCTCAGGAGTTGTTGTTGGCGTAGTTAGTCACTGCCTCAGGAGTTGTTGCTGGTGTAGTTGGTCACTGCCTCTAGATTTGTTGCTGGTGTTGTTGGTCGCAGCCTCAGGAGTTGTTGCTGGTGTAGTTGGTCACTGCCTCAGGAGTTGTTGTTGGTGTAGTTAGTCACTGCCTCAGGAGTTGTTGTTGGCGTAGTTGGTCACTACCTCAGGAGTTGTTGTTGGTGTAGTTGGTCGCAGCCTCAGGAGTTGTTGTTGGCGTAGTTGGTCACTACCTCAGGAGTTGTTGTTGGTGTAGTTGGTTGCAGCCTCAGGAGTTGTTGTTGGCGTAGTTGGTCACTACCTCAGGAGTTGTTGTTGGTGTAGTTGGTCGCTGCCTCAGGAGTTGTTGTTGGCGTAGTTGGTCACTACCTCAGGAGTTGTTGCTGGTGTAGTTGGTCACTACCTCAGGAGTTGTTGCTGGTGTAGTTGGTCACTACCTCAGGAGTTGTTGCTGGTGTAGTTGGTCACTGCCTCAGGAGTTGTTGCTGGTGTAGTTGGTCACTGCCACAGGAGTTGTTGCTGGTGTAGTTGGTCGCTGCCTCAGGAGTTGTTGCTGGTGTAGTTGGTCACTGCCTCAGGAGTTGTTGCTGGTGTAGTTGATCACTATCTCAGGAGTTGTTGCTGGTGTAGTTGGTCACTACCTCAGGAGTTGTTGCTGGCGTAGTTGGTCACTGCCTCAGGAGTTGTTGCTTGTGTAGTTGGTCACTGCCTCAGGAGTTGTTGCTGGTGTAGTTGGTCACTGCCTCAGGAGTTGTTGCTGGTGTAGTTGGTCACTGCCTCAGGAGTTGTTGCTGGTGTAGTTGGTCACTACCTCAGGAGTTGTTGCTGGTGTAGTTGGTCACTACCTCAGGAGTTGTTGCTGGTGTAGTTGGTCACTACCTCAGGAGTTGTTGCTGGTGTAGTTGGTCACTACCTCAGGAGTGGTTGCTGGTGTAGTTGGTCACTGCCTCAAGAGTTGTTGCTGGCATAGTTAAGTCACTGCCACGAGAGGTGTTGTTTTACTGCCACCAATATTAGTAAAGGGAAATAATCGTTCCTAAAAAATAAATGTACAAATGGGAGGTAACGCTTGTTTGTTTGTTGATTAAAGCGGAAGTAAGTGTACTTGTCCCTAGTAGTTAGTTTAAACAATATTTCATTTCTATTGTATACATACAATATGAACTACAAAACAGTTGCTAGTCAGTAAACAAGTATTCCATGGTTACAAGTATTCCATGGTTTATTCCATGGTTACAAGTATTCCATGGTTTATTCCATGGTTACAAGTATTCCATGGTTTATTCCATGGTTACAAGTATTCCATGGTTACTGTAGGCAGTGATTATGAGATATATTGAGGTATTTTGTTTACCTTTCTTCTTATTGTGGAAGTCGTGATAGATTAGGCCTGAAGTTTGAGACCCTCTGAAGCCGTTACGATTGTGCTCATAGGCAAGGCATTTAAATTCCACATTGCCTCTTCTCTCTCGTGGCGATGGATTCCACCAGGAATGAGGTCTCGAGAGTGATTAATATATGTTGTAGGAACTTGTTTCGCAATCGAGCTAAAATAAATTTGTATAAACTAACCTATTGTGTAATATTGCATATATTTTATAATCCATTTTATTTGTTTTGCAAAATCAAAATGGCCCCCCTGCGCTACTTCCACTGCTTCTATCCCCCGCTACAATCTAGTATCAGTATGGTATACATGTATCTAGTATCAGTATGGTATCCAGGTATCTAGTATCAGTATGGTATACATGTATCTAGTATCAGTATGGTATACATGTATCTAGTATCAGTATGGTATACATGTATCTAGTATCAGTATGGTATACATGTATCTAGTATCAGTATGGTATCCATGTATCTAGTATCAGTATGGTATCCATGTATCTAGTATCAGTATGGTATACATGTATCTAGTATCAGTATGGTATACATGTATCTAGTATCAGTATGGTATACATGTATCTAGTATCAGTATGGTATCCATGTATCTAGTATCAGTATGGTATCCATGTATCTAGTATCAGTATGGTATCCATGTATCTAGTATCAGTATGGTATACATGTATCTAGTATCAGTATGGTATACATGTATCTAGTATCAGTATGGTATACATGTATCTAGTATCAGTATGGTATCCAGGTATCTAGTATCAGTATGGTATCCATGTATCTAGTATCAGTATGGTATCTAGTATCAGTATGGTATACAGGTATCTAGTAGCAGTATGGTATCTAGTATCAGTATGGTATACATGTATCTAGTATCAGTATGGTATACATGTATCTAGTAGCAGTATGGTATCTAGTATCAGTATGGTATACATGTATCTAGTATCAGTATGGTATACATGTATCTAGTATCAGTATGGTATACATGTATCTAGTATCAGTATCGTATCTAGTATCAGTATGGTATACATGTATCTAGTATCTGTATGGTATACATGTATCTAGTATCAGTATGGTATCCAGGTATCTAGTATCAGTATGGTATCCAGGTATCTAGTATCAGTATGGTATACATGTATCTAGTATCAGTATGGTATCCAGGTATCTAGTATCAGTATGGTATCCAGGTATCTAGTATCAGTATGGTATACATGTATCTAGTATCAGTATCGTATCTAGTATCAGTATGGTATACATGTATCTAGTATCAGTATGGTATCCATGTATCTAGTATCAGTATGGTATACATGTATCTAGTATCAGTATGGTATACATGTATCTAGTATCAGTATGGTATCCAGGTATCTAGTATCAGTATGGTATCCAGGTATCTAGTATCAGTATGGTATCCAGGTATCTAGTATCAGTATGGTATACATGTATCTAGTATCAGTATGGTATCAATGTATCTAGTATCAATATGGTATCTAGTATCAATATGGTATACATGTATCTAGTATCAGAATGGTATCCATGTATCTAGTATCAGTATGGTATACATGTATCTAGTATGGTATCTAGTATCAGTATGGTATCCAGGTATCTAGTATCAGTATCGTATCTAGTATCAGTATGGTATCCAGGTATCTAGTATCAGTATGGTATCCATGTATCTAGTATCAGTATGGTATCCATGTATCTAGTATCAGTATGGTATCCATGTATCTAGAATCAGTATGGTATCTAGTATCAGTATGGTATACATGTATCTAATATCAGTATGGTATCTAGTATCAGTATGGTATACATGTATCTAGTATCAGTATGGTATACATGTATATAGTATCAGTATGGTATCCAGGTATCTAGTATCAGTATGGTATACATGTATCTAGTATCAGTATGGTATCTAGTATCAGTATGGTATCCAGGTATCTAGTATCAGTATGGTATCCATGTATCTAGAATCAGTATGGTATCCATGTATCTAGTATCAGTATGGTATCCAGGTATCTAGTATCAGTATGGTATACAGGTATCTAGTATCAGTATGGTATACAGGTATTTAGTATCAGTATGGTATACAGGTATCTAGTATCAGTATGGTATACAGGTATCTAGTATCAGTATGGTATACAGGTATCTAGTATCAGTATGGTATCCATGTATCTAGTATCAGTATGGTATCCAGGTATCTAGTATCAGTATGGTATATATGTATCTAGTATCAGTATGGTATACATGTATCTAGTATCAGTATGGTATCCATGTATCTAGTATCAGTATGGTATACATGTATCTAGTATCAGTATGGTATCTAGTATCAGTATGGTATCTAGTATCAGTATGGTATACATGTATCTACTATCAGTATGGTATACATGTATCTAGTATCAGTATGGTATCTAGTATCAGTATGGTATCCATGTATCTAGTATCAGTATGGTATACATGTATCTAGTATCAGTATGGTATCTAGTATCAGTATGGTATCTAGTATCAGTATGGTATACATGTATCTAGTATCAGTATGGTATCCATGTATCTAGTATCAGTATGGTATCCATGTATCTAGTATCAGTATGGTATCCATGTATCTAGTATCAGTATGGTATACAGGTATCTAGTATCAGTATGGTATCCATGTATCTAGTATCAGTATGGTATCCAGGTATCTAGTATCAGTATGGTATACAGGTATCTAGTATCAGTATGGTATCCATGTATCTAGTATCAGTATGGTATCCATGTATCTAGTATCAGTATGGTATCCAGGTATCTAGTATCAGTATGGTATCCAGGTATCTAGTATCAGTATGGTATCCAGGTATCTAGTATCAGTATGGTATCCTGGTATCTAGTATCAGTATGGTATCCATGTATCTAGTATCAGTATGGTATCCTGGTATTTAGTATCAGTATGGTATCCATGTATCTAGTATCAGTATGGTATTTGGTATCTAGTATCAGTATGGTATCTAGTCAGTGGTATCCAGTATTAGTATGGTATCCATGTAGCTAGTATCAGTATGGTATCCAGGTATCTAGTATCAGTATGGTATCCAGGTATCTAGTATCAGTATGGTATCCAGGTATCTAGTATCAGTATGGTATCCAGGTATCTAGTATCAGTATGGTATCCATGTATCTAGTATCAGTATGGTATCCAGGTATCTAGTATCAGTATGGTATCCAGGTATCTAGTATCAGTATGGTATACAGGTATCTAGTATCAGTATGGTATCCATGTATCTAGTATCAGTATGGTATCCAGGTATCTAGTATCAGTATGGTATACAGGTATCTAGTATCAGTATGGTATCCATGTATCTAGTATCAGTATGGTATCCGTATCAGGTATCTAGTATCAGTATGGTATACATGTATCTAGTATCAGTATGGTATCAGTATCTAGTATCAGTATGGTATACAGGTATTAGTATCAGTATGGTATACATGTATCTAGTATCAGTATGGTATCCATGTATCTAGTATCAGTATGGTATACATGTATCTAGTATCAGTATGGTATCTAGTAGCAGTATGGTATCTAGTATCAGTATGGCATCCATGTATCTAGTATCAGTATGGTATCCAGGTATCTAGTATCAGTATGGTATCCTTGTATCTAGTATCAGTATGGTATCAATGTATCTAGTATCAGTATGATATCCCGGTATCTAGTATCAGTATTGTATCTAGTATCAGTATGGTATCTAGTATCAGTATGGTATCATGTATCTAGTATCAGTATGGTATCATGTATCTAGTATCAGTATGGTATACATGTATCTAGTATCAGTACGGTATCCAGGTATCTAGTATCAGTATGGTATCCCTGTATCTAGAATCAGTATGGTATCCAGGTATCTAGTATCAGTATGGTATCCATGTATCTAGTATCAGTATGGTATACAGGTATCTAGTATCAGTATGGTATCTAGTATCAGTATGGTATCCATGTATCTAGTATCAGTATGGTATCCAGGTATCTAGTATCAGTATGGTATCCATGTATCTAGTATCAGTATGGTATAGAGGTATCTAATATAAGTATGGTATCTAGTATCAGTATGGTATCCATGTATCTAGTATCAGTATGATATACATGTATCTAGTATCAGTATGGTATCCATGTATCTAGTATCAGTATGGTATCTAGTATCAGTATGGTATCTAGTATCAGTATGGTATCCATGTATCTAGTATCAGTATGGTATCCGGGTATCTAGTAGCAGTATGGTATACATGTATCTAGTATCAGTATGGTATCCCGGTATCTAGTATCAGTATGGTATCTAGTATCAGTATGATATACATGTATCTAGTATCAGTATGGTATCCAGGTATCTAGTATCAGTATGGTATACATGTATCTAGTATCAGTATGGTATCCCGGTATCTAGTATCAGTATGGTATCTAGTATCAGTATGGTATAGAGGTATCTATATCAGTATGGTATCTAGTATCAGTATGGTATCCAGGTATCTAGTATCAGTATGGTATCTAGTATCAATATGGTATAGAGGTATCTAATATCAGTATGGTATCTAGTATCAGTATGTTATCCAGGTATCTAGTATCAGTATGGTATACATGTATCTAGTATCAGTATGGTATCCAGGTATCTAGTATCAGTATGGTATACATGTATCTAGTATCAGTATGGTATCCAGGTATCTAGTATCAGTATGGTATCCATGTATCTAGTATCAGTATGGTATCCAGGTATCTAGTATCAGTATGGTATCCATGTATCTAGTATCAGTATGGTATCCATGTATCTAGTATCAGTATGGTATCCAGGTATCTAGTATCAGTATGGTATCCATGTATCTAGTATCAGTATGGTATCCATGTATCTAGTATCAGTATGGTATCCAGGTATCTAGTATCAGTATGGTATCCATGTATCTAGTATCAGTATGGTATCCAGGTATCTAGTATCAGTATGGTATACAGGTATCTAGTATCAGTATGGTATCCATGTATCTAGTATCAGTATGGTATACATGTATCTAGTATCAGTATGGTATCTAGTATCAGTATGGTATACATGTATCTAGTATCAGTATGGTATACATGTATCTAGTATCAGTATGGTATCTAGTATCAGTATGGTATACATGTATCTAGTATCAGTATGGTATACATGTATCTAGTATCAGTATGGTATACATGTATCTAGTATCAGTATTGTATCTAGTATCAGTATGGTATACATGTATCTAGTATCTGTATGGTATACATGTATCTAGTATCAGTATGGTATCCAGGTATCTAGTATCAGTATGGTATACATGTATCTAGTATCAGTATGGTATACATGTATCTAGT
>CM026402.1:65458888-65490262 GCA_014843695.1 Archivesica marissinica
CGACCACTCCCTGATGTATTGTCCTACCGGATAGGTACACGACCACCCCCTAGTGTATTGTCCTACCGGATAGGTACATGACCACTCCCTGGTGTATTGTCCTACCGGATAGGTACACGACCACTGTCTGGTGCATTGTCCTACCGGATAGGTACTCGACCACTATCTGGTGTATTGTCCTACCTGATAGGTACTCGACCACTCCCTGGTGTATTGTCCTACCGGATAGGTACACTACCACTCCCTGGTGTATTGTCCTACCGGATAGGTACACGACCACTCCCTGGTGTATTGTCCTATCGGATAGGTACACGACCACCCCCTAGTATATTGTACTACCGGATAGGTACACGACCACTACCTAGTGTATTGTCCTACCGGATAGGTACATGACCACTACCTGGTGCATTGTCCTACCGGATAGGTACACGACCACTCCCTGATGTATTGTCCTACCGGATAGGTATACGACAACTACCTGGTGCATTGTCCTACCGGATAGGTACACGACCACTACCTGGTGCATTGTCCTACCGGATAGGTACACGACCACTCTCTGGTGTATTGTCCTACCGGATAGGTACACGACCACTCTCTGGTGTATTGTCCTACCGGATAGGTACACGACCACTACCTGGTGCATTGTCCTACCGGATAGGTACACGACCATTCCCTGGTGCATTGTCCTACCGGATAGGTACACGACCACTCCCTGGTGTATTGTCCTTCCGGATAGGTACACGACCACTCCCTGGTGTATTGTCCTACCGGATAGGTACACGACCACTACCTGGTGCATTGTCCTACCGGATAGGTACACGACCATTCCCTGAGGTATTGTCCTACCGTATAGGTACAGGACCTCTCTCTGGTGTATTGTCCTACCGGATAGGTGCACGACCACCATCTAGTGTATTGTCCTATCGGATAGGTACACGACCACCCCCTAGTGTATTTTCCTACCGGATAGGTACTCGACCACCCTCTAGTGTATTGTCCTATCGGATAGGTACACGACCACCCCCTAGTGTATTGTCCTACGGGATAGGTACACGACCACCCCTAGTGTATTGTCCTACCGGATAGGTACACGACCACTACCTAGTGTATGGTCCTACTGGATAGGTACACGACCACCCCTAGTGTATTGTCCTACCGGATAGGTACACGACCACTACCTAGTGTATGGTCCTACCGGATAGGTACACGACCACTACCTGGTGCATTGTCCTACTGGATAGGTACACCACCACTACCTGGTGCATTGTCCTACCGGATAGGTACACGAACATTCCCTGGTGTATTGTCCTACCGGATAGGTACACGACCATTCCCTGGTGTATTGTCCTACCGGATAGGTACACGACCATTCTCTGGTGCATTGTCCTACCGGATAGGTAAACGACCATTCCCTGGTGTATTGTCCTACCGGATAGGTACACGACCATTCCCTGGTGTATTGTCCTACCGGATAGGTACACGACCATTCCCTGGTGCATTGTCCTACCGGATAGGTACACGACCATTCCCTGGTGTATTGTCCTACCGGATAGGTACACGACCATTCCCTTGTGCATTGTCCTACCGGATAGGTACACGACCATTCCCTGGTGCATTGTTCTACCGGATAGGTACACGACCATTCCACTCTCTGGTGTATTGTCCTACCTGATAAGTGTATTGTCCTACCGGATAGGTACATGACCACCCCCTAGTGTATTGTCCTACCGGATAGGTACACGACCACTCCCTGGTGTATTGTCCTACCGGATAGGTACACGACCACTCCCTGGTGTATTGTCCTACCGGATAGGTACACGACCACTCCCTGGTGTATTGTCCTATCGGATAGGTACACGACCACCCCCTAGTGTATTGTCCTACCGGATAGGTACACGACCACTCCCTGGTGTATTGTCCTACCGGATAGGTACACGACCACTCCCTGATGTATTGTCCTACCGGATAGGTACACGACCACTCCCTGATGTATTGTCCTACCGGATAGTTACACGACCACTCCCTGGTGTATTGTCCTACCGGATAGGTACACGACCACTCCCTGGTGTATTGTCCTACCGGATAGGTACACGACCACTCCCTGATGTATTGTCCTACCGGATAGGTACACGACCACCCCCTAGTGTATTATCCTACCGGATAGGTACACGACCACTCCCTGGTGAATTGTCCTACCGGATAGGTACACGACCACTTTCTGGTGCATTGTCCTACCGGATAGGTATAAGACCACTATCTGGTGTATTGTCCTACCTGATAGGTACACGACCACTCCCTGGTGTATTGTCCTATCGGATAGGTACACGACCACTCCCTGGTGTATTGTCCTACCGGATAGGTACACGACCACTCCCTGGTGTATTGTCCTATCGGATAGGTACACGACCACCCCCTAGTTTATTGTACTACCGGATAGGTACACGACCACTACCTAGTGTATTGTCCTACCGGATAGGTACATGACCACTACCTGGTGCATTGTCCTACCGGATAGGTACACGACCACTCCCTGATGTATTGTCCTACCGGATAGGTATACGACCACTTCCTGGTGCATTGTCCTACCGGATAGGTACACGACCATTCCCTGGTGTATTGTCCTACCGGATAGGTACACGACCACTACCTGGTGCATTGTCCTACCGGATAGGTACACGACCACTCTCTGGTGTATTGTCCTACCGGATAGGTACACGACCACTCTCTGGTGTATTGTCCTACCGGATAGGTACACGACCACTACCTGGTGCATTATCCTACCGGATAGGTACACGACCATTCCCTGTTGCATTGTCCTACCGGATAGGTACACGACCATTCCCTGATGTATTGTCCTACCGGATAGGTACACGACCACTCCCTGGTGTATTGTCCTTCCGGATAGGTACACGATCACTCCCTGGTGTATTGTCCTACCGGATAGGTACACGACCACTACCTGGTGCATTGTCCTACCGGATAGGTACACGACCATTCCCTGATGTATTGTCCTACCGGATAGGTACACGACCACTCTCTGGTGTATTGTCCTACCGGATAGGTACACGACCACCCTCTAGTGTATTGTCCTATCGGATAGGTACACGACTACCCCCTAGTGTATTTTCCTACCGGATAGGTACACGACCACCCTCTAGTGTATTGTCCTATCGGATAGGTACACGACCACCCCCTAGTGTATTGTCCTACCGGATAGGTACACGACCACTACCTAGTGTATTGTCCTACTGGATAGGTACACGACCACCCCTAGTGTATTGTCCTACAGGATAGGTACACGACCACTACCTAGTGTATTGTCCTACCGGATAGGTACACGACCACTACCTGGTGCATTGTCCTACTGGATAGGTACACGACCACTACCTGGTGCATTGTCCTACCGGATAGGTACACGACCATTCCCTGGTGTATTGTCCTACCGGATAGGTACACGACCATTCCCTGGTGTATTGTCCTACCGGATAGGTACACGACCACTCTCTGGTGCATTGTCCTACCGGATAGGTAAACGACCATTCCCTGGTGTATTGTCCTACCGGATAGGTACACGACCATTCCCTGGTGTATTGTCCTACCGGATAGGTACACGACCATTCCCTGGTGCATTGTCCTACCGGATAGGTACACGACCATTCACTGGTGCATTGTCATACCGGATAGGTACACGACCATTCCCTGGTGCATTGTCCTACCTGATAGGTATACGACCATTCCCTGGTGTATTGTCCTACCGGATAGGTACACGACCATTCCCTGGTGCATTGTCCTACCGGATAGGTACACGACCATTCCCTGGTGTATTGTCCTACCGGATAGGTACACGACCATTCCCTTGTGCATTGTCCTACCGGATAGGTACACGACCATTCCCTGGTGCATTGTTCTACCGGATAGGTACACGACCATTCCACTCTCTGGTGTATTGTCCTACCGGATAGGTACATGACCACCCTCTAGTGTATTGTCCTACCGGATAGGTACACGACCACTCCCTGATGTATTGTCCTACCGGATAGGTACACGACCACTCCCTGATGTATTGTCCTACCGGATAGGTACACGACCACTCCCTGGTGTATTGTCCTACCGGATAGGTACACGACCACTCCCTGTTGTATTGTCCTACCGGATAGGTACACGACCACTCCCTGATGTATTGTCCTACCGGATAGGTACACGACCACCCCCTAGTGTATTGTCCTACCGGATAGGTACACGACCACTTTCTGGTGCATTGTCCTACCGGATAGGTATAAGACCACTATCTGGTGTATTGTCCTACCTGATAGGTACACGACCACTCCCTGGTGTATTGTCCTACCGAATAGGTACACGACCACTCCCTGGTGTATTGTCCTACCGGATAGGTACACGACCACTCCCTGGTGTATTGTCCTATCGGAAAGGTACACGACCACCCCCTAGTGTATTGTCCTACCGGATAGGTACACGACCACCCCCAAGTGTATTGTCCTACCGGATAGGTACACGACCGCTACCTAGTGTATTGTCCTACCGGATAGGTACATGACCACTCCCTGATGTATTGTCCTACCGGATAGGTACATGACCACTACCTGGGGCATTGTCCTACCGGATAGGTACACGACCATTCCCTGGTGTATTGTCCTACCGGATAGGTACACGACCACTACCTGGTGCATTGTCCTACCGGATAGGTACAGACCACTCTCTGGTGTATTGTCCTACTGGATAGGTACACGACCACTCTCTGGTGTATTGTCCTACCGGATCGGTACAAGACCACTCTCTGGTGTATTGTCCATAACGGATAGGTACACGACCACTCTCTGGTGTATTGTCCTACCGGATAGGTACACGACCACTACCTGGTGTATTGTCCTACCGGATAGGTACACGACCAATCTCTGGTGTATTGTCCTACCGGATAGGTACACGACCACCCCCTAGTGTATTGTCCTATCTGATAGGTACACGACCACCCCCTAGTGTATTGTCCTACCGGATAGGTACACGACCACCCCTAGTGTATTGTCCTACCGGATAGGTACACGACCACTACCTAGTGTATTGTTCTACCGGATAGGTACACGACCATTCCCTGGTGCATTGACCTACCGAATAGGTCACGACCATTCCCTGGTGTATTGTCCTACCGGATAGGTACACGACCACTCTCTGGTGTATTGTCCTACAGGATAGGTACACGACCATTCCTTGGTGCATTGTCCTACAGGATAGGTACACGACCATTCCCTGGTGCATTGACCTACCGAATAGGTCACGACCATTCCCTGGTGTATTGTCCTACCGGATAGGTACACGACCACTCTCTGGTGTATTGTCCTATCGGATAGGTACACGACCACTCCCTGGTGTATTATCCTACCGGATAGGTACACGACCATTCCCTTGTGTATTGTCCTACCGGACAGGTATACGACCATTCCCTGGTGTATTGTCCTACATGATAGGTACACGACCACTCCCTGGTGCATTGTCCTACAGGATAGGTACACGACCATTCCCTTGTGTATTGTCCTACCGGATATGTACACGACCATTCCCTGGTGCATTGTCCTGCAGGATAGGTACACGACCATTCCCTGGTGTATTGTCCTACCGGATAGGTACACGACCATTCCCTGGTGTATTGTCCTACCGGATAGGTACACGACCAATCCCTGGTGTATTGTCCTACCGGATAGGTACACGACCATTCCCTGGTGTATTGTCCTACCGGATAGGTACATGACCATTCCCTGGTGTATTGTCCTACTGGATAGGTACACGACCACTCCCTGGTGTATTGTCCTACCGGATAGGTACACGACCATTCCCTGGTGTATTGTCCTACCGGATAGGTACACGACCATTCCCTGGTGTATTGTCCTACCGGATAGGTACACGACCACTCCCTGGTTTATTGTACTACCGGATAGGTACACGACCATTCCCTGGTGCATTTTCCTACCGGATAGGTACACGACCACTCCCTGGTGCATTGTCCTATCGGATAGGTACATGGCAACTCTCAAATATCAATTGTTTGGACATATAGATAGATAGATAGATAGATTTGCCACCTGGTTGAAATATATCTTATCGAAACGAAACACAAGATATATAAACAGGTAACACTTTCCTTGTTGTGCTATGTATGGAATTGTCACAACAACATAGGAAGGTAAGGCCTACATGTTTAATAACGTACACATTAAAACAACAAAAGTAACATGTACACTTGATCAATGCACCATCAAATGTATTGCTCTTACTACATGTACATTATGTTGGGTTGAACAGTATTGCTCGTACTACATTTATCATTATGTTGGGTTGAACAGTATTGCTCGTACTACATTTACCATTATGTTGGGTTGAACAGTATTGCTCGTACTACATTTACCATTATGTTGGGTTGAACAGTATTGCTCGTACTACATGTACCATTATGTTGGGTTGAACAGTATTGCTCGTACTACATGTACCATTATGTTGGGTTGAACAGTATTGCTCTTACTACATGTACCATTATGTTGGGTTGAACAGTATTGCTCGTACTACATGTACCATTATGTTGGGTTGAACAGTATTGCTCGTACTACATGTACCATTATGTTGGGTTGAACAGTATTGCTCGTACTACATGTACCATTATGTTGGGTTGAACAGTATTGCTCTTACTACATTTACCATTATGTTGGGTTGAACAGTATTGCTGGGATCACTCATTATGATATCAGCAGTAGGTCCAGTAACTGGGTTTGTGGCAACTTCCTACTTAATGTCAGAAACAATACGATGCTTGCATTGTCAATTATATACTGTCACATCCGTAGGCCTACTCGTATGTGCTTAGTTTGCAAACAGTACATACATAGATTGTCAGTCAAAGACCCACATTTGGAACAAGTTTCTACTGTGTTGTAGAATACATCGCACTAGCTCACTATACTTTGTATTTCGGGTAACAATCTACAGAGAGAATACATCGCACTAGCCACTAGCTCACTATACTTTGTATTTCGGGTAACAATCTACAGAGAGAATACATCGCACTAGCACACTATACTTTGTATTTCGGATAACAATCTACAGAGAGAATACATCGCACTAGCCACTAGCACACTATACTTTGTATTTCGGATATGTTTGGATGATCGACCATAAATTTCAGGGTCCTGAGTTTGGGAACATACAGACAGACTGGTCACGTGACAAGTGTGCACTAAGTCTTCCGTACGCATTTTCACGCTCACATTGAACTACTTACTTCTTCACGATGGACTTCCAGACATATTTGGACTGGAAATGTGCTGATTCAATTTAGCATGTTAAATAACACTGAAGATAATACTTATGTAATATGTTATATATATCGGGGAGGAATCCAAGAGACTGCCTCTCAATGTAATGCATATAGCGCATCATCCTATGTACGAAAATAGTCTTGGCCAGATACCGGCGAGGCAATCTACATAGCTGTCCTAGAAACTAGTCTTGGCCAGATACCGGCGAGGCAATCTACATAGCTGTCCTAGAAACTAGTCTTGGCCAGATACCGGCGAGGCAATCTACATAGCTGTCCTAGAAAGTTTAACTTTTTACGATCCATTTCAGCTGATATTGATAATGCACCCACAGCCAGTAGAGCTGTATCATTGTCTGCATACAGTGGAATGTTTTGTATGAATTTTAAACAAAATCAATGTGCACGTTCCAGCAACATAATATCATTTTTGGATATGTAATTCCACAGCTTACTACCATACAGAGCTTTTGGTATCATTATTGGATTGTATTGTATATTTTTTATTAACGTTAATCATTGCAAGTTTCCTGAGGTTATTCCGCTGTTTGCGATGCTTAGAAGTGTACCACGCAATTTTGTGATTTCTTCGTGCACGTTATTATGTAACATGACGTATTTGCAACTTGTAAAGCCAAGCTGTGTGCATGCTTCACTTTCTTGATCGAGTGTCCACGAGTGTTCCAGCACCTCTTTGTATTCCCGTATTCTACTCTAGATTCGTTGTATACAATAGTGGAACATTTGAATGGATTATAATCAAATCTCCATTTTAAGGAATATTTGGAACAGATGTCAAGCATACAATCTAACCCGTATTTTGAAAATGAGACGTGCATCATGTCATCTGCAACAGTGGGACTGCACATATTCATATTGTATATACAGATACTAACTTTTGAGACTTCTTGATCTTTAATTATACCATTTATGTATAAAATATATAACAGTGGGGAGATATTTCCACCTTGTCTAGTCCCCTGCTTGCCTGTAAACCACTGCGATTTTAATGACTGATGGCGAACACAACTGTACATATTTTTGTACAGATTAATAAAGCATCTGAACGTTGTAGCGTCTGTTCCACAGAGAAAGAGTTTGTACATTAGCCCATTGTGCCAAACTCTGTCGAAAGCCTGCCTGCTGTCCATATAGCAGACATATACTTTACTGTGGTGTTCTTTGGCAAAGTCTATACATTCCTTAAGCGCAAATGGCGTCATCGTGCAACCTAGCTGTGCTTCGAAACCACCTTGTTGCGCGCTATGGTGTGCTTTGATATATTTAGATGATCGTAGTAGTAGAATACTCTCGAATAGTTTTAGGATTGTAGGTGTTAAAGTTATTGCACGATAGTTATTTGGGTCATCTTTTCGTTTCCAACCGCCTTTATGCATCGTAACGATAACACCTCTGTTCATTTGTGAATGTACATGCCCCGTATTAATCATTGCCGATAACAACTTAGAGATTGCGCAGAGTAACGTATCACCCCCGTATTTCAGATGTTCATAGTATACGTTATCATACCCGCATCATTTGCCTGTTTACAGGTCTTTAGAACCTCTTTAATGATATCTGGAGTAATAATAACAATATGCTTAGTTCCCGGAAGGTGGTTAGATTGATGCAAACTATCCATTTCACGATCTATAAAAAGCTTCCATGTTTCATCGTAGTCATTATTGTCACTCGGCGAATAAAGCGTTTCGAAATAGTTTTGCCACTGATGAGTAATAGACTGTGCAGCACGAACGACGGTATCGCCGAGCTTAAGCTCACTACCTGCTTGTGCTCCTGATCTGTTACGTCTTTTATTTACTACACGCTAAAAGTGTTTACAGAACGATACGTCCGTTCTATTTTTTCATACTCTGTTTAATGTATGCTTCTCCAATGGAACTGTTCCGTCAATCTGGGGCACATTTATTATAAAACCGATACCCAAATCTTCAATGACGGACCCAAGAAACCCTCTGTCTTATAGGGGCATAGCACTGGCCTCTGCCATGTACACGATTCATTGTAATATTTTAAACACCAGGCTAAGTTGTTGGGCTGAACATACTGGTATGATAGCAGATGAGCAGAACGGCTTCGGAAAGCAGCGTAGTAAAATAGACCACTTATCCACTTTGACCTCTATTATTGATACAAGAAAACAAGTTAAAAAATCCACATTCTGTGCCTTTATTGATTTTAGTAAGGCGTACGATTTTATTAACACAGATAAATTGTGGAAAAGACTTAATGAAATTGGATAGAATGTCATATGTTGCGAGCTCTTAAGTATATCTACTCATCTATGACGTCATGTATTAGGGTAAACTCTTTTAAGACTGATTAGTTTGATGTTAATTGTGGCTTAAGATAAGGATGCATTCTATCGCCACTTTTGTTTAATTTGTACATTAATGATTTAACGATATTTTGGAAATCATTAAATATCGGTGTTAATGTCGATAATGACTGTATAGATATTCTATTGTACGCGGATGACATTGTCCTTCTAGCAGAAATCCAACTTGATTTGCATAGTTTATTGAATGCTTTACATGACTGGTGTAATATAAACGATATGTTTATAAACAGGGATAAAAGTAAAGTTGTACATTTTCGTCCTGCTTCTATGCCAAGATCTATAGGTAAATATATTTATTTAGGAATTGTTTTGAGTGCATACCTTGACTTCAATGTTATTGCAAAATGTGTTGCTCAATGCGCAATTCGTGCATTGAGACTGCTCATTGCTAAATGTAAGTTAGCTGGGGTGTACCATATAATGTTTTCTCCAAATTGTATGACTCTGTTGTCTGGCCTGTGATTGCTTATGGTGTCCCGGTTTGGGGATATAATACGTGTTCATGCATTAATGCAATCCAAAATCGTGCCATGCATTTCTTTCTTGGTGTTGGGAAATATTCTCCCAATGCAGCTGTCTCCGGGGAAATGGGTTGGTAGCCGCCAGGTGTGCGTCAATGGAAACACATATCTGGGGTCTGGGCACGTCTAGCTAGTACCGACAATACCAGATTAAATAAGCGAGTGCTAAATCTACAAGTTATAAACACTGGTTTTACTATGTCAAGAGACAGTTTGCAGACATTAATTTGATGGATTACTGTGACCTATCTATACCCATACATAAGAACACTTTAGTAGATAGTATGGAAAATGCGGTAATGGAGAAATATGTTACTGACTGGTCCACCTCTATTAACAGTGTGATCGGTGTTTCTGGACATGGTCGCAATAAGCTTAGTACCTAATGTACATTTAAATTTCAAACAGAAGTATATTGTAAAATGATTTTACCCACACGCCATAGTATGTAAATTTAGATGTGGAGTTGCTCCATTACGTAGATAGAAAAACCGGTAGGTATGAGAATTTACCACTTGATGAACGTACTTTCTGTAATGTATTAGAAGATGACAGCCATGCATTATTAGAATGTTCACTGTATGATGATTTGAGAACTGTTCTCTTAGAGAAAGCCTCATTTATATATGAAACTGACTTTCAGAACAAGCCTGTAATAGATTGATTATCTGTGATTAGATTAGTCTCTTATAATTCTTTTATAATGAATGGTGTTGTACTTTGCCACGATAATTTGTTGTATATATTGTATGTATTGTACAACGATGAGACTGAAATAAAGAATAAATCCTATGACGTACAACATGTATTTAGAGCACTGCTGTGGGAGTTGGTTGTATTTAGAGCACTGCTGTGGGAGTTGGTTGTATTTAGAGCACTCTGGGAGTTGGTTATTTAGAGCACTGCTGTGGGAGTTGGTTGTATTTAGAGCACTGCTGTGGGAGTTGGTTGTATTTAGAGCACTGCTGTGGGAGTTGGTTGTATGTAGAGCACTGCTGTGGGAGTTGGTTGTATTTAGAGCACTGCTGTGGGAGTTGGTTGTATTTAGAGCACTGCTGTGGGAGTTGGTTGTATTTAGAGCACTGCTGTGGGAGTTGGTTGTATTTAGAGCACTGCTGTGGGAGTTGGTTGTATTTAGAGCACTGCTGTGGGAGTTGGTTGTATTTAGAGCACTGCTGTGGGAGTTGGTTGTATTTAGAGCACTGCTGTGGGAGTTGGTTGTATTTAGAGCACTGCTGTGGGAGTTGGTTGTATTTAGAGCACTGCTGTGGGAGTTGGTTGTATTTAGAGCACTGCTGTGGGAGTTGGTTGTATTTAGAGCACTGCTGTGGGAGTTGGTTGTATTTAGAGCACTGTTGTGGGAGTTGGTTGTATTTAGAGCACTGCTGTGGGAGTTGGTTGTATTTAGAGCACTGCTGTGGGAGTTGGTTGTATTTAGAGCACTGCTGTGGGAGTTGGTTGTATTTAGAGCACTGCTGTGGGAGTTGGTTGTATTTAGAGCACTGCTGTGGGAGTTGGTTGTATTTAGAGCACTGCTGTGGGAGTTGGTTGTATTTAGAGCACTGTTGTGGGAGTTGGTTGTATTTAGAGCACTGCTGTGGGAGTTGGTTGTATTTAGAGCACTGCTGTGGGAGTTGGTTGTATTTAGAGCACTGCTTGGGAGGGTTGTATTTAGAGCACTGATGTGAGTTGGTTGTATTTAGAGCACTGCTGTGGGAGTTGGTTGTATTTAGAGCACTGCTGTGGGAGTTGGTTGTATTTAGAGCACTGCTGTGGGAGTTGGTTGTATTTAGAGCACTGCTGTGGGAGTTGGTTGTATTTAGAGCACTGCTGTGGGAGTTGGTTGTATTTAGAGCACTGCTGTGGGAGTTGGTTGTATTTAGAGCACTGCTGTGGGAGTTGGTTGTATTTAGAGCACTGCTGTGGGAGTTGGTTGTATTTAGAGCACTGCTGTGGGAGTTGGTTGTATTTAGAGCACTGCTGTGGGAGTTGGTTGTATTTAGAGCACTGCATTGGGAGTTGGTTGTATTTAGAGCACTGCTGTGGGAGTTGGTTGTATTTAGAGCACTGCTGTGGGAGTTGGTTGTATTTAGAGCACTGCTGTGGGAGTTGGTTGTATTTAGAGCACTGCTGTGGGAGTTGGTTGTATTTAGAGCACTGCTGTGGGAGTTGGTTGTATTTAGAGCACTGCTGTGGGAGTTGGTTGTATTTAGAGCACTGCTGTGGGAGTTGGTTGTATTTAGAGCACTGCTGTGGGAGTTGGTTGTATTTAGAGCACTGCTGTGGGAGTTGGTTGTATTTAGAGCACTGCTGTGGGAGTTGGTTGTATTTAGAGCACTGCTGTGGGAGTTGGTTGTATTTAGAGCACTGCTGTGGGAGTTGGTTGTATTTAGAGCACTGCTGTGGGAGTTGGTTGTATTTAGAGCACTGCTGTGGGAGTTGGTTGTATTTAGAGCACTGCTGTGGGAGTTGGTTGTATTTAGAGCACTGCTGTGGGAGTTGGTTGTATTTAGAGCACTGCAGTGGGAGTTGGTTGTATTTAGAGCACTGCTGTGGGAGTTGGTTGTATTTAGAGCACTGCTGTGGGAGTTGGTTGTATTTAGAGCACTGCTGTGGGAGTTGGTTGTCAGAAATCAACTTGAACTAAATGTGTTATCTATGTTATAAACTATGAAAGTTAGTTAAAAATAAACCTGTTGACACATAGACAAAGCAAAATACTAACTGTTTTTATGGATTCAAATGTAGTGATATTTATAATGCGAACATTATAACTATTAGTTAAGGACCTTCCAGAAATACGCATGACATATACTGCGCATGACATATACTGCGTATGACATATACTTTCTTATTTTTTCAATTTAAAAAAACAAAAGACAATACATTAATATTAATCCTAAGAATTGGAAAGCGAGCTACTTAAAATGGCGTATACATTTTGACAGTGATAAACAAATCACATCCGAACTTTTATTTTTTATTGTTTTATTATATAATTATGTAAATATACTCTTTACAAAATACCTAACACGCATTACATATGTAATGCAACAGTTTAACAGTATTTACATATGTACAATTTACACGATATTTACAAATATAAACTTTGAAAACATAAAGAGCTGTATAAGATACACATACATCACTCAATAGTTGCAACTGTTCATCTCTGTGTATCTGTAGTCTGGGTAATATCTACTAAATTTAAGTTCTATATAACTATTTCCAGTTCTCTGTAATCATTTAAACTGCCACGAGATAATGCCACGAGGCCATCGCTCCTTACTGAACTACTCTTGTTAACTTCATCCTTCCATGAACATGTAGGTACCTCCGCTGTACCGTCGTTCATAAATCTGTCCAGACTAGCTTCAGTATCACTGTCACTCTCGTCAAAACTGTAACTAAGGTTACGACTAACATCCACAGACTGGGACTCGTCCATTCTTGGGAAAGAACAATCAAACGAGAAATCAAAGCAGTTTTCTGCGTTGACTGTATCCAGTCCAATATCACGTGATAGTAGAGAGAAACGATTTAAATTGGAACTGGCGGACTCACGTCTCAGACGTTTCAGCGAATGTTTAGTGGATTCGTCGTCAACAGTCTGACCGGCGTCAAAGGCAACATCCAGGGACTGCTGGGAAATTTCACTGTCGGAATCAGAGTCAGAATCACAATACTGGCTCCAGTAAAAGCGACATTTTTCTTCTTGGTCACTGAACACTGGCATACTGTATCTATCTGTGCGTTTCCTTTTCATATCCGGCGAAATAGAAATATCACTTCCGGTGTATCTTAGTGACGATGATGTCTGATCTGCCATGAATTTCTGAAGAAGTATGTCTTTCCCTTGAAACTCGTCAAACTGTTCCAGCTTGTCTGTTGTAAGAGTGCAATCTGAAGCGAATGTATTGTCGATGTCGTCTGCTATGCGTTTATGATTGCGTCTAGGAACAACAGGTGTACTGTGACGTGGTGTACCATCCGTCAAGTCGGAGAGCACAAATGTACGATCCTTAGGCATGCTAGAAGCAATCACTGGTTTCTCAAATGTTGTGTCGTCTGATGAAGTCTGACTTGCACTACTAACTGAATTATATCCGGTATCAGTTGAACTAAGTGTCGTCGCAGATGTCGTTAGTACTTTACCGTTAGATGAGAATTTCTGCTTTAGTCCAAGTCTCGTAGACGTGAGACTGCTCTGAGTCATATGCTTTTCATTCTTGCCAAAACATGATTTAGTTGTCGCTTGTTTTGGTTCTCTAGTGAATTTCTTCACCGGCTGTCGTACAGATTGTCTAACAGATTTACCATGTCCAAGTTTTTCAGCCGTAACTTCACCGCAGAAATTTAGAAAATGTTCCATTTCGTTCAAATCCGTCTTGGCTAGGAAAGCGTCCATACTGTTGACAGATGCGTTATGTGACATTCCTCTTATGAATCTACTTTCATCACTTCTTCGATGTGTATTTTCCAGTTTTGTATTCAGTGCTTGAACTTTCGTTTTCTGGTATCTAATATAGAAAGCGAGATCTGAAACATTCTTCAGAGTATCTGTAGATAGTTCTTTCTCTTGAGCGCGTTTCGTGCCTTGTTTGACACACTGTTTTCGCCCTGAGAACAGTTTCCATGAATGTTTCTTCTCCATGTTCACAACATGCGACATTTTTATCACAAATTTAACTGTTTTAGAAGAACCATGAGCGCGCCACACTTTCAACAACTTCGTTTTGCCTTGAAGCTCCTTTTCGATCCCGTCGACAGATTCAAATACGGCTAAAGGGGCGTGTAGGTTCGGTAGTTTGTTGATGACATCAGAGCACTTGGTGTGCTTAGTAACGCCCTTGATAATAGACCGCCCGTCAATGACGAATGGAATTTCCTGCTGCTTAAACCGCGTAGAATCTGCCATCTGAAGAGGGAAAATAACATGAAATGTAAATATATCTGTATCATAACCAGTGTCCGCAAACGTGATTTAAATAAATAAGTATATGTCCGCACGTGATTTTTGAACACGTTCACTTTTCAGAATATATTGCCACACTATGTTAACATGTTAAAAGCAACAATGTATATAACAGTATGTAGATTGTAGGTGCCCGGATTACAGTGGTACTGTCATTTACGTAGTAATATATGATATATACGTAGTATATCTTACCCAAGTAAACAGACGGATATGTAGTCCAGTGGTTAACACGTTGGACTGGTAATCCACGAATCGCAGGTTCTCTCCCACCGTGCACGTAAAAGAACCAGAGGAGACTGGAATTGGTCTCTATCTATATTATTGCACTATCCTCCAACAATCTAAAATGAATAATCTCTTCGGGAAGCGCCGCACATACGGGCAACAGGTAGCGACGATAAATAAACGTATAACACTCACACATTACCCACAAGTACTCTATATGCAAGATGTGCACACCATCTATAAGAGCATCTCTTTGATCGTATTATATCCAGTGAACAATGTCATACTGTATTAAAACTATTACATAAACCCTTCACATGTCACATATGTATTCTAGTTTTTCTGTAAACAGCTGAAGCCACCGGCCAATAATTGTATCATAAACACGGAGATTTTCCAGTGACCATCCCACAATATCAGTGCTTATTAATTAAGTTGTCAAGCATCTAAGATTTGATCTAATTGTACCATAAGTCGTGTAAAGTAAGACATTCAAATAGTAATAAAGCACGCTGGGGCATAGATATCTCTGTCCAATGTACTTGTTTTGGACCTCGGGGTCAAGTCATGTCGTATAAGGTATATTCTCCCTACATAACGCTTAATGTATGTGTGATCCACTCTGATAATGTCATCTATTCAAATACAAATACAATGTATTACATAGTTGTACAATAATACACGGAACATAGACACGTGCCACGATATTGAAAATACAATTCTATTCACATAAAATAGATAGATAATACAAATCAGTTTTGAAGTTTTAAAATAATAAACATTTGGTCTCAACGACATATGACTGGTGTTTGAAATATTAATAGAAAACAGATCACACTAGCCGTTATTACTTGACTAACTATGCGTTTGTTCCGTTCAAATGTCAATGCACACAGCATAAGGTCCCCACTAAATGTATCAACACCACATTATTTGTTGGCAAAGTTTCAACAAATCACATGGATTGTCGGCCCATTTCCTCTTGGGTTTGGAAAATTGCAGCTCCTGGCTAAGTTGTCATGACTTTGTCAGAATAGGTAATTGTTTATGCGTACTCAGGAGTTTATGCGATGCCCTTTTCCTATTTGATAACAAAATTAGAAGTTTTATTTATAAACATGTATTTGTTCATTAGAGTTGCAGGCCCCCTAGTGAGTTAGTTAGTGAGTGAGTATTTGGTGTAACGGCGCTTCAGCACAGTTCAGGTTATATCGCGCCGGGTTAGGTATAGTGCATACAAGATAGTTTTAATGAAAATTTAAATTTAAAGAAAAAATTTAATGACGAAAGGTCTATGGCAACACAATTGATCAAGATGTTAAAATGTAATGACAAAAAACGTCAGTTGTAAAACTGTATATAGACCAGTAAATCATTGAAATTAAAATAGAAGTTGTATCAGACACTACTGTAGGTAGTACAAGACTGTGCTGATCGGACACTACTGTAGGTGTATGTACACGACTGTGTTGATCGGACACTACTGTAGGTGTATGTACACGACTGTGTTGATCGGACACTACTGTAGGTGTATGTACACGACTGTGTTGATCGGACACTACTGTAGGTGTATGTACACGACTGTGTTGATCGGACACTACTGTAGGTGTATGTACACGACTGTGTTGATCGGACACTACTGTAGGTGTATGTACACGACTGTGTTGATCGGACACTACTGTAGGTGTATGTACAAGACTGTGTTGATCGGACACTACTGTAGGTGTATGTACACGACTGTGTTGATCGGACACTACTGTAGGTGTATGTACAAGACTGTGTTGATCGGACACTACTGTAGGTGTATGTACAAGACTGTGTTGATCGGACACTACTGTAGTGTATGTACACGACTGTGTTGATCGGACACTACTGTAGGTGTATGTACACGACTGTGTTGATCGGACACTACTGTAGTGTATGTACACGACTGTGTTGATCGGACACTACTGTAGGTGTATGTACAAGACTGTGTTGATCGGACACTACTGTAGGTGTATGTACACGACTGTGTTGATCGGACACTACTGTAGGTGTATGTACAAGACTGTGTTGATCGGACACTACTGTAGGTGTATGTACACGACTGTGTTGATCGGACACTACTGTAGGTGTATTATACACGACTGTGTTGATCGGACACTACTGTAGATGTATGTACACGACTGTGTTGATCGGACACTACTGTAGGTGTATGTATACACGACTGTGTTGATCGGACACTACTGTAGGTGTATGTACAAGACTGTGTTGATCGGACACTACTGTAGGTGTATGTACACGACTGTGTTGATCGGACACTACTGTAGGTGTATGTACACGACTGTGTTGATCGGACAAGAGCATTCGTTACTGTTTGTCACATTCGTTACTGTGTGTCACATTCGTTACTGTTTGTCACATTCGTTACTGTTTGTCACATTCGTTACTGTGTATCATATTCGTTACTGTTCGTCACATTCGTTACTGTGTGTCACATTCTTTACTGTGTGTCACATTCGTTACTGTGTGTCACATTCGTTACTGTTTGTCACATTCGTTAATGTGTGCCACATTCGTTACTGTTTGTCACATTCGTTATTGTGTACCACATTCGTTACCGTTTGTCACATTCGTTACTGTTTGTCACATTCGTTACTGTTCGTCACATTCATTACTGTGTACCACATTCGTTACTGTTTGTCACATTCATTACTGTTTGTCACATTCGTTACTATTTGTCACATTCGTTACTGTTCGTCACATTCGTTACTGTGTATCACATTCGTTACTGTTTGTCACATTCGTTATTGTGTACCACATTCGTTACTGTTTGTCACATTCGTTACTGTGTGTCACATTCGTTACTGTGTACCACATTCGTTACTGTTTGTCACATTCGTTACTGTGTGTCACATTCGTTATTGTGTACCACATTCGTTTCTGTTTGTCACATTCGTTACTGTGTGTCACATTCGTTACTGTGTGCCACAGTCGTTACTGTTTGTCACATTCGTTATTGTGTACCACAATCGTTACTGTTTGTCACATTCGTTACTGTTTGTCACATTCGTTACTGTTCCTCACATGTGTTAGTGTGTACCACATTCGTTACTATTTGTCACATTCGTTACTGTGTGTCACATTCGTTAGTGTTTGCCACATTCGTTACTGTTTGTTACATTCGTTATTGTGTACCACATTCTTTACTGTTTGTCACATTCGTTACTGTTTGTCACATTCGTTACTGTGTGTCACATTCGTTATTGTGTACCATATTCGTTACTGTTTGTCACATTCGTTAGTGTGTGTCACATTCGTTACTGTGTATCACATTCGTTACTGTGCATCACATTCGTTACCATGTTAACTATTATATTTTTCAGTATTCGATTGTATTATTGTATAATGTTTAGCATTATGCATACATACTGTTATATAGCATTGACTGATATACAAACTAGAGATCCATACCGGTTAGGTTAATGTAAATAAATAAGTGTAATATTTGTTAAAGCAGCATTACTTACTTTCAGTTTCGTTGTATCTCGTATAAAATCCTTCTGATTCTAATCTCGTGGTACTTGTAACTAATCTCGCGGTACTTGTAACTAAGCTCGATAGTAAATAAAGTTGTAGGATTACAAGAAATGACTGTGATATAATACATGCAACTTTCCACTGTGGGTATGGCTTCCAGTTGCTCTTCATGCCGATATATAATAAACCCGGTTCTGAGCGAATGCTTTTTCCACTCAAAACGTCAATCTAAGGGTCCAAACATCACGAAAGGATAACAATAGAAAGATGATTATGTTCTCACCTTTTCGCGAGGCAATCACAGGAAGTGAGACCCTTAAGCATGATGTTTTACAATAGTTAATTAGCTAATTGAATACGTAATCAAGTGGAAAGTGCGAACAATGTAAGATTTCTCAACGAGATATCGCCTTTTCCTATCTTTGGTATGATTATGACACGATATATAATGTTCTTCTATTGTTTTTTGCTTGTATTTACAAATAATAGAAGAGCTAAATTGAAATTAAAAGATCTGAAATGCGAACAAATGTACATACTCCTTTAATCGCGTACGATTTAAACATTTCCAAGATATGAAGGATTGTATGTCATTCGCCATGTTACTCATACAGTCAGTAATATTTAGCACATGAGTAAACAGTCGAAATGTTAATAGGAACTGGAAAATGGCGGCCAATCAAAATGCTTAACCATATCTTAATCTGTATGTACCTATTGTAATTGTACAAACATACACACACATACAATGCTATTATTTTTCTTATTCCGGTATTGTGTATTGTCGTACCGGATAGGTACACGACCACTCCCTGGTAGATTATTTCTTACTCAAATATGAAGACATTATTAATATACACAATTTTCAGGTCATGTCACCAAATGAATTTTCGGACCACTGGGCACTTAATATTTGTATAAAACGTGTACGCCCACAATCCGAAAGCGAATCATGTGGTGATAGCACCGCCCCAAAAGTAGTCCTAGTATGGTATGTCACGCGCATTGATACATTCCGAATTAATCTACTCGATAATAGTACAACATTGCAACGGATTACTGATAACTTAAATAATAGTAGCATTGATGAGTCAGTAAATTCCATTACAGATTATATGCGAAACCACACGATACAAATATAAAAAATCAAGAAAGTTTAACGGTAAAAAACAGTGGTTTTATCAGAACTGTTATTTCAGAAAATAAAGTTAGTTTTCTTGATAGTAAACGCAAGTATATAAAAATTAAAAGCAAATATAAATCAAATTTTAAAAAGATTTCTGAATTGGCAAAATCAAGCCCAAAATCCTTCAGTGTCTTCAGATTTAAATATAAATGATTTATATGCCCATTTTAATCACCTGTATTGTTCTCAGCCACAGGCGGACGCAGATGTGTTACCTGATGAAACTATTGCAATGGATGAAGATTTAGATGCCGAGTTTTCATTATCCGAACTAAAAGCAGCAGTTTATTCTCAAAATAACTCAAAAAGTCCAGGAACTGACATACTTATCGCAGAAGTATTTAAGCATTCATTTGACATTATCTCACCATTTATATTAAATCTTTATAACACAATATTATCCGATGGAATATTTCCTGAAAGTTGGAGCCACGGTATTATTGTGCCCATATTTAAAGGTGGTAACTGTAATGAGGCCAAACATTATAGGGGAATAACATTGAGTAATATTTTGGCAAAAATATATTCGAAACTTTTAGTCAATCGTCTTACAAATTGGTCTGAGAAACACAATAAGTTAATCGATAATCAATTCGATTTCCAGAAAGGTAAATCTACAACAGACTGTATTTTTATTTTGCACGCTCTAATTTCTAAAACATTAGGTAGTAAGAAAAAACTGTATGTCGCATTTTTAGACTGGGAAAAAATGTTTGACCGAATAAACAGAGTATAAGTAAAGTCTATATTTATAATTCACTTATAGAAGTTGTTACGTCATTTAAGTATCTTGGAGTTCATTTATTTAAAAACGGTAACTGGAATCGTACGCAAAAAACGAGTAGCACAACATACCTCGTATTCCATTCATAATCTGTTTATTGTTTACAATCAGTTAGATTTATCAGTTTCAAAGCAAACGCAATTATTTGACACTCTTGTCGCACCGATATTAAACTATTCTGCTGAAATCTGGGGGTATCACTTGGGTCCAGATGTTGAATCCTTACACTCTAAATTCTGTAGAAAAGTTTGACATGTAAGACGCTCAACAAATCTGGATGCATTATACGGTGAACTTGGAAGAACTCCCATGTTTGTACGTCGTAAACTTTTAATGATTAAATATTGGATTAAACTATTAACTCTCAGTGATAGATCATTATTATTTAAAACATATAAAATGTTAAAAACAGATACTGATACTGGACTTACTTATAATAAAAACAACTGGGCTTATCAAATTAAAATTATTCTAGATCAATGTGGTCTAACATATCTTTGGCAGCATCAGTTTAATATGTTACTAAATTTTAATCAAATCAAACAAAGACTACTAGATATATATCAACAAAGCTGGTATTCAACATTAAATAATTCAACACGACTAGAAACATATTGTTTATTTAAACATTCTTTTAAATTTGAATCATATCTGAATATCATAACTGAAAGTAAATATAGAACAGCACTAACTAAATTTAGAACATCATCACATGATCTTTTTATAGAAAAGGGACGTTACTTAAATTTACCTAGGCACCAACGACTATGTACTCAATGCAATATGAATATGATAGAAAGTGAATTTCATTTTCTCCTAATATGCCCTAAATATACTGACTTAAGACACAAGTATTTTAAAAGATATTACTATACCTGGCCTACGTTACAAAAATTGACCAACCTTTTAACAGCCGAATCAAAAGAATTATTATTAAAACTGTCCAAATTTATTTACTTTGCAAATTTACTAAGAAAGTAACTTCATTACACAATTAAAATTATTTGTATTTGTTAAGCACTTCTCTGAAAATCCATGACTGTCTACTCATATATATTGTGTATTTGCTATAAGCATATGACTATGTTTTATGCAATACATTATTGTTGTTGTTGTTGTGTATTGTCCTACCGGATAGGTACACGACCACTACCTGGTGAATTGTCCTACCGGATAGGTACACGACCACTCCCTGGTGCATTGTCCTACCGGATAGGTACACGACCACTCCCTGGTGTATTGTCCTACCGGATAGGTACACGACCATTCCCTGGTGTATTGTCCTACCGGATAGGTACACGACCACTCTCTGGTGCATTGTCCTACCGGATAGGTACACGACCACTCCCTGGTGCATTGTCCTACCGGATAGGTACACGACCACTCTCTGGTGTATTGTCCTACCGCATAGGTACACGACCACTCTCTGGTGTATTGTCCTACCGGATAGGTACACGACCACAAGCAAATTCTAACGTATTAGTAATGTTATAATTCGATTTCTCAATAACTATATTGTAAGTTTGGTAAGTTTTATTCCACAAACCTCAATATACTAGTTTAGTTCATGATACAACATTTACAGTCACATGATTGGTTTACATGTTCACTGATATAAGTTATTGTAACAACAACACTATACACTGTATCATTGCACTATCCTCCAAAAACCTAAACTTCAGGAGGCGTCGCTTATATGGGTAACCGGTAGCGACGATAAATAAACGTAGCACGCACGCACGCACGCACGTAAAATAACCAGAGGGTATTCTGGAATGGGTCTCTGTCTGTACCATTGCACTAATCGCCAACAGTCTAAACTGACTAATCTGTTCAGGAGGCGTCGCTCATATTGTCAACCGGTAGCGACGACAAATAAACGTAAAACACACGTATATTATTATTTTCTTAAGTCGTGAAAACAACTTTCAAAACACTCTTGTTCGCAGTTTTAGCTTATCACGTGACCTTGCTGCTGCACAATACAGCTATCGCAACGGTGTTGGGTCGGCACCGGTTTATATGGGGAACTGATTACTTCAGGGCACCTATGCATGGTGTACATGTTATTTTTTATTTATCCACCATAAATTGTTGAATATCTTATTTTGATATAGTACATCATTGAATAAAACACGTATTGGTCTTAATACAGACGGATCTATAGCCCAGTGGTAACACGCTGGACTGGTAATCCAGGGATCGCAGGTTCGATCCCCCGTCTGACCCTAAAAAATTAACAGTCTTTCAGATGGGACGTTAAACCGAGGTCTCGTGTCGGTGCTTTACACCGTGCACGTAAAAGAACCAGATGAGACTCTGGAATGGGCTCTCTCTCTCTGTGTACCATTACACTATCCTCCAAAATCTAAAATGACTAATCTCTTCAGGAGGCGTCGCTCATATGGGCAACCGGTAGCGACGATAAATAAAACGTAAAACACATCAGAAATGGTATAGGAACTATTTGTCGTGTTAGGTGTAGATTTTTTTAATTCGGTTGGCTACCTGAAATGCTCACACACCGTATCAGTTTTGGTGGAAATATTCTCCCAATGATTTGCTTGTTTATATTCGTCTGCTGGACCAGTCACGTGACAATTGCACCAACCTACCGATACACTCAACGGAATGTTATTGAACCATGCTTCAGCTCTGTCAGCGAAATTAGCCTAGAACTATATAAATATTTTAAATACGGATGAAAATGGAAAACACGCCGAGCATAGGAATACGCCGAGCATAGGAATACGCCGAGCATAGGAATACGCCAAGCATAGGAATACGCCGAGCATAGGAACACGCCGAGCATAGGAATACGCCGAGCATAGGAATACGCCGAGCATAGGATACGCCAAGCATAGGAAACGCCGAGCATAGGAATACGCCGAGCATAGGAATACGCGAGCATAGGAATACGCCGAGCATAGGAATACGCCGAGCATAGGATACGCCGAGCATAGGAACACGCCGAGCATAGGAATACGCCGAGCATAGGAATACGCCGAGCATAGGAACACCGCCGAGCATAGGAATACGCCGAGCATAGGAATACGCCGAGCATAGGAATACGCCGAGCATAGGAATACGCCGAGCATAGGAATACGCCGAGCATAGGAATACGCCGAGCATAGGAATACGCCGAGCATAGGAACACGCCGAGCATAGGAGCCGAGCATAGGAATACGCCGAGCATAGGAATACGCCGAGCATAGGAATACGCCGAGCATAGGAATACGCCAAGCATAGGAATACGCCGAGCATAGGAATACAGAATACGCCGAGCATAGGAATACGCCGAGCATAGGAATACCCGAGCATAGGAACACGCCGAGCATAGGAATACGCCGAGCCTAGGAATACGCCGAGCATAGGAATACGCCGAGCATAGGAACACGCCGAGCATAGGAATACGCCGAGCATAGGAATACGCCGAGCATAGGAATACGCCGAGCATAGGAATACGCCGAGCATAGGAATACGCCGAGCATAGGTGGATACACATGTATACATACTAACTATATGAGAATAAAACCTGGGAATGCTTCTACGTAAGTCATTGTACATCGGGCAACATAGCATAACATGATATTCATCTTCAAGAATATTACAGTTTCTATATGTCATTTGATTTACGTGCACTCTATTGCTTGTTTCTGAACGAGGTGGTGATGCACGCATCTGCTTGTTTCTGAACGAGGTGGTGATGCACGCATCTGCCTGTTTCTGAACGATGTAGTGATGCACGCATCTGCCTGTTTCTGAACGATGTGGTGATGCACGCAACTTCGAAATTGATTGACGTACATAATTATTTACAACGGACACTATCTAAATAAGATTGAAACACAAAACAAGAAACATTTGGGTAAAACAAAGCTCTACAGGAACTAATCGCATATTCCATTCTTATATAAATGATACAATACAATGGAAGTATTGATAGCGCAGTGGATGAGTGTTCGCTTCAGGTGCGAACGGTCCGGAGTTCGAGCCCCGCTGGAGCCGTTACGATTGTGCCCTTAGGCAAGGCATTTAATTTCCACATTGTCTCTTCTCTCTCCCTCGTGGCGATGGATTTCATCAGGAATGAGGTCTCGAGAGTTATTAATATAAGTTGTAAGAACTTGTTTCGCAATCGAGCTAAAATAAATTTGTATAAACTAAATACAATAAAATACAAAATGTTACAGGCGGATCTGTAGTACAGTGGTAACACGCTGGACTGGTAATCCAGGGGTCGCAGGTTCGATCCAATCAGGTCTGACCAAAATAAAATAAACATTCTTTCAGCCGAGGTCTTGTGTCGGTGCTGTACACCGTGCATATAAAAGAACCAGAAGAGATTCTGGAATGAGTCTCTGTCTGTATCATTGCACTATCCCCCAAACATCTAAAATGACTAATCTCTTCAGGAGGCGTCGCTCATATGGGCGACGATAAATCAACGTAAAACACACACACACACACACACACATGTTTATTTCACTCAAGATATGTCTACATATCAACATGTCAGTTATCCTTTACTTAATCATTCTTAAGACTACTGGTGTCACCACACATGACAAATATGTTGAATTATTGTGCGAGACAATATTGTGGTGATTGTTGACTAGTTCCCATGTAACATTTTAACAGTTTTTAATGTGTCAACTATTATTAATGTCGTCTATCGCGGGGAGAGGGAGATTATCGCGGGGCGAGTGAGATAAGATCGACGTTTTATCTGCATCTTTCGTACACGATTCTAATCGACACTGTATACATGTTCCATCCCTTAATTTCAATTTAACTCTTCTATTATTTGTAAATACAAGCAGAAAACAATAGAAGAACGTTATATATCGTGTCATAATCATACCAAAGATAGGAAAAGGTGATATCTCGTTGAGAAATCTTACATTGTTCGCACTTTCCACTTGATTACGTATTCAATTAGCTAATTAACTATTGTAAAACATCATGCTTAAGGGTCTCACTTCCTGTGATTGCCTCGCGAAAAGGTGAGAACATAATCATCTTTCTATTGTTATCCTTTCGTGATGTTTGGACCCTTAGATTGACGTTTTGCATGGAAAAAGCATTCACCCAGAACCGGGTTTATTATATATCAGCACGAAGAGCAACTGGAAGCCATACCCACAGTGGAAAGTTGCATGTATTATATCACAGTCATTTCTTGTAATCCAACAACTTTATTTACTATCGAGTTTATTTACAAGTACCACGAGATTAGAATCAGAAGGATTTTATACGAGATACAAGGAAACTAAAAGTAAGTTAACCATCTAGTTCATTTAATATGTTTTATTTATTTAGTTACACCAGAGTTATTAATGCATTGATTTGTTTGTGTTGGGTAGTTAAAAGTAAGAAACAAGATTATTCACTTATCTACGGATGAAAGTTCACTAAATGTATATGGGAGTTCCACTAGATGTATATGGGAGTTCCACTAGATGTATATGGAAGTTCCACTAGATGTATATGGGAGTTCCACTAGATGTATATGGGAGTTCCACTAGGTGTATAGGGGAGTTCCACTAGCTGTATATGGGAGTTCCACTAGATGTATATGGGAGTTCCACTAGGTGTATATGGGAGTGTCACTAGATGTATATGGGAGTTCCACTAGATGTATATGGGAGTGTCACTAGATGTATATGGGAGTTCCACTAGATGGATAAGGGAGTGTCACTAGATGTATATGGGAGTGTCACTAGATGTATATGGGAGTTCCACTAGTGTATATGGGAGTGTCACTAGATGTATATGGGAGTTCCACTAGATGTATATGGGAGTGTCACTAGATGTATATGGAGTTCCACTAGATGGATAAGGGAGTGTCACTAGATGTATATGGGAGTGTCACTAGATGTATATGGGAGATCCACTAGATGGGAGTGTCACTATATGTATATGGGAGTTCACTAGATGTATATGGGAGTGCCACTAGATGTATATGGGAGTTCCACTAAATGTATATGGGAGTTCCACTAGATGGGAGTGTCACTAGATGTATATGGGAGTGTCACTAGATGTATATGGGAGTGCCACTAGATGTATATGGGAGTTCCACTAAATGTATATGGGAGTTCCACTAGATGGGTGTGTCACTAGATGTATATGGGAGTGTCACTAGATGTATATGGGAGTGCCACTAGATGTATATGGGAGTTCCACTAAATGTATATGGGAGTTCCACTAGATGGGAGTGTCACTAGATGTATATGGGAGTGTCACTAGATGTATATGGGAGTGCCACTAGATGTATATGGGAGTTCCACTAGATGTATATGGGAGTTCCACTAGATGTATATGGGAGTTCCACTATATGTATATGGGAGTTCCACTAGATGTATATGGGAGTTCCACTAGATGTATATGGGAGTTCCACTAGATGTATATGGGAGTTCCACTAGATGTATATGGGAGTTCCACTAGATGTATATGGGAGTTCCACTAGATGTATATGGGAGTTCCACTAGATGTATATGGGAGTTCCACTAGATGTATATGGGAGTGTCACTAGATGTATATGGGAGTTCCACTAGATGTATATGGGAGTTCCACTAGATGTATATGGGAGTTCCACTAGATGTATATGGGAGTGTCACTAGATGTATATGGGAGTTCCACTAGATGTATATGGGAGTTCCACTAGATGTATATGGAAGTTCCACTAGATGTATATGGAAGTTCCACTAGATGTATATGGGCGTTCCACTAGATGTATATGGGAGTTCCACTAGATGTATATGGGAGTGTCACTAGATGAATATGGGAGTTCCACTAGATGTATATGGGAGTGTCACTAGATGTATATGGGAGTTCCACTAGATGCATATGGGAGTTCCACTAGATGTATATGGGAGTTCCACTAGATGTATATGGGAGTTCCACTAGATGTATATGGGAGTGTCACTAGATGTATATGGGAGTGTCACTAGATGTATATGGGAGTTCCACTAGATGTATATGGGAGTTCCACTAGATGTATATGGGAGTTCCACTATATGTATATGGGAGTTCCACTAGATGTATATGGGAGTTCCACTAGATGTATATGGGAGTTCCACTAGATGTATATGGGAGTTCCACTAGATGTATATGGGAGTTCCACTAGATGTATATGGAAGTTCCACTAGATGTATATGGGAGTGTCACTAGATGTATATGGGAGTTCCACTAGATGTATATGGGAGTGTCACTAGATGTATATGGGAGTTCCACTAGATGTATATGGGAGTTCCACTAGATGTATATGGGAGTTCCACTAGATGTATATGGGAGTTCCACTAGATGTATATGGGAGTTCCACTAGATGTATATGGGAGTGTCACTAGATGTATATGGGAGTTCCACTAGATGTATATGGGAGTTCCACTAGCTGTATATGGGAGTTCCACTAGGTGTATATGGGAGTGTCACTAGATGTATATGGGAGTTCCACTAGATGTATATGTGAGTTCCACTACATGTATATGGGAGTTCCACTAGATGTATATGGGAGTGTCACTAGATGTATATGGGAGTTCCACTAGATGTATATGGGAGTGTCACTAGATGTATATGGGAGTTCCACTAGATGTATATGGGAGTTCCACTAGATGTATATGGGAGTTCCACTAGATGTATATGGGAGTTCCACTAGATGTATATGGGAGTGTCACTAGATGTATATGGGAGTGTCACTAGATGTATATGGGAGTTCCACTAGATGTATATGGGAGTTCCACTAGATGTATATGGGAGTTCCACTAGATGTATATGTGAGTTCCACTAGCTGTATATGGGCGTTCCACTAGATGTATATGGGAGTTCCACTAGATGTATATGGGAGTGTCACTAGATGTATATGGGAGTTCCACTAGATGTATATGGGAGTGTCACTAGATGTATATGGGAGTTCCACTAGATGTATATGGGAGTTCCACTAGATGTATATGGGAGTTCCACTAGATGTATATGGGAGTTCCACTAGATGTATATGGGAGTGTCACTAGATGTATATGGGAGTGTCACTAGATGTATATGGGAGTTCCACTAGATGTATATGGGAGTTCCACTAGATGTATATGGGAGTTCCACTATATGTATATGGGAGTTCCACTAGATGTATATGGGAGTTCCACTAGATGTATATGGAAGTTCCACTAGATGTATATGGGAGTTCCACTAGGTGTATATGGGAGTGTCACTAGATGTATATGGGAGTTCCACTAGATGTATATGGGAGTGTCACTAGATGTATATGGGAGTTCCACTAGATGTATAAGGGAGTGTCACTAGATGTATATGGGAGTGTCACTAGATGTATATGGGAGATCCACTAGATGGGAGTGTCACTATATGTATATGGGAGTGTCACTAGATGTATATGGGAGTGCCACTAGATGTATATGGGAGTTCCACTAGATGTATATGGGAGTTCCACTAGATGGGAGTGTCACTAGATGTATATGGGAGTGTCACTAGATGTATATGGGAGTTCCACTAGATGTATATGGGAGTTCCACTAATGTATATGGGAGTTCCACTAACACTAGATGTATATGGGAGTGTCACTAGATGTATATGGGAGTGCCACTAGATGTATATGGGAGTTCCACTAAATGTATATGGGAGTTCCACTAATGGGAGTGTCACTAGATGTATATGGGAGTGTCACTAGATGTATATGGAGTGCCACTAGATGTATATGGGAGTTCCACTAGATGTATATGGGAGTTCCACTAGATGTATATGGGAGTTCCACTAGATGTATATGGGAGTGTCACTAGATGTATATGGGAGTTCCACTAGATGAAGGGAGTGTCACTAGATGTATATGGGAGTGTCACTAGATGTATATGGGAGTTCCACTAGATGGGAGTGCCACTAATGTATATGGGAGTTCCACTAGATGTATATGGGAGTGCCACTAGATGTATATGGGAGTTCCACTAGATGTATATGGGAGTTCCACTAGATGTATATGGGAGTGTCACTAGATGTATATGGGAGTTCCACTAGATGTATATGGGAGTTCCACTAATGTATATGGGAGTTCCACAATGTCACTAGATGTATATGGGAGTTCCACTAGATGTATATGGGAGTGCCACTAGATGTATATGGGAGTTCCACTAATGTATATGGGAGTTCCACTAGATGGGAGTGTCACTAGATGTATATGGGAGTGTCACTAGATGTATATGGGAGTGCCACTAGATGTATATGGGAGTTCCACTAGATGTATATGGGAGTTCCACTAGATGTATATGGGAGTTCCACTAGATGTATATGGGAGTCCACTAGATGTACATGGGAGTTCCACTAGATGTATATGGAAGTTCCACTAGATGTATATGGGAGTTCCACTAGATGTATATGGGAGTTCCACTAGATGTATATGGGAGTGTCACTAGATGTATATGGGAGTTCCACTAGATGTATATGGGAGTTCCACTAGATGTATATGGGAGTGTCACTAGATGTATATGGGAGTTCCACTAGATGTATATGGGAGTTCCACTAGATGTATATGGGAGTTCCACTAGATGTATATGGGAGTGTCACTAGATGTATATGGGAGTTCCACTAGATGTATATGGGAGTTCCACTAGATGTATATGGGAGTTCCACTAGATGTATATGGGAGTTCCACTAGATGTATATGGGAGTGTCACTAGATGATATGGGAGTTCCACTAGATGTATATGGGAGTGTCACTAGATGTATATGGGAGTTCCACTAGATGTATATGGGAGTTCCACTAGATGTATATGGGAGTTCCACTAGATGTATATGGGAGTTCCACTAGATGTATATGGGAGTGTCACTAGATGTATATGGGAGTGTCACTAGATGTATATGGGAGTTCCACTAGATGTATATGGAAGTTCCACTAGATGTATATGGGAGTTCCACTATATGTATATGGGAGTTCCACTAGATGTATATGGGAGTTCCACTAGATGTATATGGAAGTTCCACTAGATGTATATGGGAGTTCCACTAGATGTATATGGGAGTTCCACTAGATGTATATGGAAGTTCCACTAGATGTATATGGGAGTGTCACTAGATGTATATGGGAGTTCCACTAAATGTATATGGGAGTTCCACTAGATGGGAGTGTCACTAGATGTATATGGGAGTGTCACTAGATGTATATGGGAGTGCCACTAGATGTATATGGGAGTTCCACTAGATGTATATGGGAGTTCCACTAGATGTATATGGGGTCCACTAGATGTATATGGGAGTTCCACTAGATGTATATGGGAGTTCCACTAGATGTATATGGGAGTTCCACTAGATGTATATGGGAGTTCCACTAGATGTAATGGGAGTCCACTAGATGTATATGGGAGTTCCACTAGATGTATATGGGAGTTCCACTAGATGTATATGGGAGTTCCACTAGATGTATATGGGAGTTCCACTAGATGTATATGGGAGTTCCACTAGATGTATATGGGAGTGCCACTAGA